>CM035848.1:68872353-69239853 GCA_020510985.1 Pholidichthys leucotaenia
CAAAACAGTAGAAATCTTATCCTCGTGAGGTAATCCGTTACCTTAGCCAAAGCTTGGAGAATATTAGGCTCCATAGAGCCAGAGTTAACCTTATGAATGTCTGTGGCGCTCTGTTGCGCCGTCAGCCTCCACCCCCTCTAGTGGTCAAGGTTTTTTTCAATAAAATATTCAGTGTTTATGTCAGAGATTTCCAAAGCTATAACTTGAAAGTGGTAAGAGATAATGGCTTACTATCTATTAGAAAGATGTAGATTCTACATTTTTCTAATGGATAGTTAGATAACTATCTAATAATAATAGATAACTATCTAATAATAGATAGATAATTTACTTCTATATTGAACTTTGGATCATATTATATGATCCAAAGTTCAATATAGAAGTAAATTTACGCATCTAATTTGCATTATGCCATGGCAGCCATATCAAATTACATAACTTTCAGTCAAAAGTGGACATTGTACATATTTACAAATAGAATGGCTTTGTTTTTTGTCACCATTTTTGTTTTGGGCATTTTGTTATCTTATCTTCAAAGTATATGAACCAGAAAATCAGTACAATGTAAACCAACAAAGACATGGGTCACTTACCGCTAGCCAGGTGGCTCACTTCATCCTTTTGCAGCATCCTGGTCATTATTTTTGTCTTCTTCCAGTAATTTTTGTTTTCTCTCCCACATCCAGAAACTGTTATGATTATTCCCACCTCAATTTCACTTTTATTCCACTGCAATCTATCTTATATGATGACACGGAACTGGTGCAGTTGTCCTGTCCAGTCACATCGTGCTGGGGTCGATGGCAGGTGAACATCAACCAGCTTCACCCACCCTCTGTTATAACAAAATGTATATATTTACCGCCATAAGCTAAATAATCTCTTTTTAGAATCATAGTATTTGGGAGCAAATGCCTCCTCCATCTTGTGATGTCACACATTGACATTTGTTTACAAACTCTTCTTCTCTGGTGCCCCAGAAGTGAGTTTTTTGTTTTTTGTTTTTTTTTTTTTTTTGGGGGGGGGGGCGTTATTTAGGGGCCATTAGTCCTCCAAGGCAAGAGCAGTAAGTCATATGTGTCCGCCACCTTGTGAGGTGGAATACTTAGTAAAACTGGGGATGTTTAATGGTTTATGGTCATGTCACATGACAGTCACAGAACTGTGACACAGACATTCCACAGTGCTAGCTGGCCATGAAACCAAGAATCACTAAGGGTTAACATTCGGGCCGAGCACCTTCAGTCTAGCAATAGCTTTAGCATGACACTCCTCCTCTCACTCGATGTTCTCAGTAGTTTTCATAAAGTAACTGTCTACATTCATGCTTAAACACCTCACGCGCCCAGTGCTATATTCAGTTGCCGTACCTGAGCAAAATAAAATGAAATGCCTTCAGAGTGTGCTCAACAGCGTTCACTCTACATCGCCATCTTGCCCCCACCTCAGTATTTTTAACATTGATGATAAATATCCATATGTCCAAATATGGTAAAAAACACACAGGCTTATATAGGGTGTCCTAATTTTTTCACATGACTGTATTTGCAAAAAAAAAAACCAAAAAAAAACAGCATTTTGTTGACCCACGAGACTTTTGAGGAAATATTCTGTGGACTGACGAGACAAAAGCTGAACTTTTTGGAAGGCATGCATCCCGTTAGATCTAGTGTAAAACTAACACAGCAGTTCATCAAAAGAACATCACACCAGCAGTCAAACATGGTGGCAGTAGTGTAATGGTCTAGGGCTGCTTTGCTGCTTCAGGACCTGGACAATTTCCTGTTCTGGAATTATGAATTCTGCTCTCTAACAGAAAATCTTGAAGGAGAAGGTTTAGCCATCATTTCATGACCTCAACCTCAAGCCCTCCATTGTGGCTGAATTAAAACAATTCTACGAAGAAGAGTGAGCCAAAATTCCCCCAAAGTTATTGCAAATGCTTGTTTGTGTTGCTGCTGCCAAGGGTGGGACAACCAGTCATTAGGTATAGGGGGCAATTACTTTTTCCACATAAGGCAAAGGAGGTTTGGATAGCTTTTTTCCCCTTAAAAAATAAATCACTTAAAAACTGTATTTTGTTTTTACTTGGGTTATCTTTGTCTAATATTAAGATTTGTATGACGATCTGAACCATTTACTTCACTTCCACCCTCCCAAGAGAGTAGACGCTTTTTCCTCCTCTCCTGCTCTGACATTTTTTTCCTTCCCCCCCAACTACTGGATCCCAGCTTGCTGTTGTCTGTCTGCGTCTAACTGCGACCGTCGAAAGAAAGAAATTATGGAGTTAATAAGCTGGGCTTTGAACACAATTGACACTATTTTTTCAACAAGGAAAAGTGCTCCGGGGGAAGCTGTCTGCCCCGCAGGTACGGCTCCAGCGGGCTATTTACGTGACACAAGTAATTGGAAAATCTTGTGTCTCACTAATCTCTCTATCGAAGATATTGAAGATTTGTATGTCTTCGTGATAATGGTGATCGGGATCTTTCTGATTGGAACTGGGATTGTCCTGGTGTACCGCAAATTGCTGAAGATGGATACAACCTATCAAAATGCTGGCCAGGCGAGGTGCATCTGTCAAATTGAAAAATTGGAGAAGACCCTGATAGCGATAAATGGAGAACTGTCTCGGAAGGTGGATTACATCATAGTCTCGCTTAGGTCTTTCCACGATGGATTTAAAGCCCCGCAATGAAGGATTAAGTACTGAATCTACAGAAGAAATAAAAAGCCTTCTCTGTGATCAGTCCGATTTGGCTCAATTTCCCCATGAAAATTCCTCCTGGCTGTCTGCAGTCTGTGTTTTCAAAATCATCGAGCATAAGGCCTTGGACAGCCATCTGGACAGCCTGCCAAGATAAGGACTCGGCGGCAGCCAGACAAAACATCTCCTGCCAAGTGCCCTTGTGTTCTCTTATTATTGACATAACGCATGGCTCAGGAGACGCACACACACAGGCTTAGAGTAGTTCAAAGAGTTTATTAACAACAGGAGTGAATGAGTGCGTGTCTGCGGGATGTAAATGTGTTGGTGATGGTGTCTGCTCCAGGCACAGAGGCAGGTGACCGTACAGCCGAGCAACCCTATGGAGAGAGCACAGGGAGAGGGTGACGGGCATACACCAACACAGGAGGAATTTATGGCGAGAGAAGGACTTACTTGGTGGGTCAGGACAGCTGGCACAACAAGGGGGTGAAGCCCGGAAGACAGCCACCTGGAGAGCTCCGTGCAGCAGCGAGGATTGGGCGATGGAGAGGAGATGTCCGCCGCTGGGAAATCCACCTGTGCACAGGGGAGAAGACTGAAGAGAAAAGGTAAGCGATCTTCTTACCAAAATGGTTACGCTGAAGGGAAGTATGCTCACAACGGTGAGGGACGAAGTCTGACGGCTTCAGGCCGAGCCTCCGGGCGAGACGGCCTTTATCCCTCGCCGCTGATGATTGGCAGGTGCGTGAGCAGGTGGCGCCGCTGATGAATGGCGCGGCGTGACAATTATCATCAACATTGCCTCAACAGCGCACACACATTGATCCATGAACTGAATAAAGATACACACACTGCTCTCTTGTGTCTTTGTCTTGTGAATCCCTGTTTTGCGTATGTGCATCGAGAGCTTTTTTTTCCCTTGTAATCATAATATTGATTGATTATGCAACGAGTATTATGAATCAATGATTTTTTTGCTCCTTCCTATTGTTCCTCGTATTATTCTTATTCTTATGCTACCTGAACCCTCTATCCTGTGGGCAGGCGCGTCCCCGATGCAGCCGTGTCACTGGAAATGCAGGTTCATTTTCTGTGTCAAGTCAAATTCTCTCGTATGTTATCAGTGATCTGTTAATGTACTTGGCAATAATTTTTTTCTGATTCTGATTCTGATTCTGAAGTGTGACAAATATTTAAAAATACATCAGAAAAGGAAGGGGCCAAATACTTTTTCACAGGACTGTATTTAACATATGGGGGGGGGGGCTGAAAAGTTCATAATACTCAAATTTGACCAAATATAGTTTATTTTTAACCAGAGAGTTCCAAGCGCTACAACACCGATCGAAAAAGTGTATGGACCAAAGGGGAGACTATGTTGAAAAATAAACCACATTTGGTGAAATCTGACCTTTATGAACTTTTCAGCTCCTCCCACCCCTTGTATTACAGAAAAATAAAACTACAAATGAAAAATGTTCTTTTCTTGCTAGTGTTGCTAGTGCTAATGCTAGGTTAGCAAAACACTAGTCTCAAATACATAGTGCTAATTCATAAACAGGAGTTTTTTTGTTTTTTTTTAACATTCTGTTACAGACAGGATGGATGGGGTTGATCTTCTCATGAATCATTGTCCTGTGGCTCCTCTGGCTGAAAAAGTTACTGCGTTGTGCATTTTTAATTCTTTCCCCAGGTTTAACCTGTTGAACTCCGGGATTCCACGGGCGGTCACGTCTCTGCGTCATAGTGCGTCTCAGTGCGCACTGAAAAAAAAAAAAAAGCTGCATTTCCGTTCTTCTAGTACAGACACAGCCGCGAACAGAAAGCCAAAGGAGTGTTTGATTGGTTTAGATTTGATTGACCTCTCATTCCACTAATAAGAGCCTTGAATTGGGTTTCTGAAACCTTGAAGAACCAATGACTGAAAACCTAGCAAAAAGGACCTGCCTACCAACAACCGCAAATACAACGAGCCAATTGAAGCAGAGAAGTTTGACGATTGAAACGCGTGCGTCCCCGTGCGTAAAATCTTTTTTGCCTAAGCCGCTGGGTGACTCACATTGAGACCTGTGTGTAACAGTAGCGTTAGCCACTCTCAGCCATTAGCCAGTCTTTTTTTTATTACTACTGTTCTTATTTGTTTTGAAAAATGGTTCGCAAAAACTGCAATCATGGAAGCGGAGATGGTTTGACCGGGTCGGGTGACCAGAACCACGAGTCCGTAACAACCGGACCAGCTTCATGTTCGTCTGACAATGAGGAACAGATGTTCGCCAACGACGCTGCTGTTGTGGACAGGTAAGTGTTATAAGCTAAATTATTCTTTATCAATGAAAATAGTAATAAAAATGACTTTTGACCGATCGATAATTACAACGGTCCGTCATGGCCACAAGTTTTTTTGTGCGCCGAGCTCCTCTGTAGCCGGGGGGGGTGGGGGAGTTGTTATCCTCTACATTGCAGATATTTTAGTATAATTTTTATTGCACTGTAGGTTATTTTTTCTTGTAAAAAAAGCCACACATTTTTTACGTGGCATGTTTCTTTGTGTGTGGGGGGCTTGTTTGTTCATTCATTCATTCATGGATGAACAAACAACCCCCCCCCCCCACACACACACACAGCCCTGAGTGTCACCTTTCATTAGAGCCCAAGATGAAGCTTCTATGTTAAAGCATTCAAAAGTTATAGACATTTTTCCAAACTGTGCCATTTGGCACAGTTTGGCACAGTTCAAAAACGCCTGGGAACAACCTGAGAAAAAAGCTGTGTAATATATTCATTTTTTGTGGTATTGTTACAAAATCTTGACCTCAGCTTGATAACACTTGGTTCTACATTTCTGTTGCATTTTCCAGCCATTATCTGACAGCTGTGTGTTATTTGCAAGCATTTGTATCTAAAAAAACACCCAGGCGAACTTTATTGTCTTCAAATTCAGTATGTTTAGATGACTGTTACTCAGTACCAGGAGCACTTAGAGAGATTATGACTGTTTTGCCAAAAAATTCAGAGTGTTTTCTTTTAAATGAGACCAACCCCATGAAGATGCTGCAAAGGGTTGAAGAACAGCTCTTGATTTACTTTGGGTATGTTATTTTTAGGCGTTTTTAGGGAAATTGACCAGAGTTCAACAGGTTAAACTACAGTATGTCTGATTGACAGCTGACACTTGACACTGTTCCGGAAGTGGGCATGGTTTCAGCGCCCGCTGCAGACATGTCCTCACCATCTCAGAGCAGAGAGGGCTGGCTGATTTTTCAAGATTTTTAAAGCTGGTTTTATATTAAACATTAAAATTTGGCTGGACAGTTGATAATAGACTTTTATTTGGTCTGGTAGACTCATAACACATTTACTGATTCACTTGTCAAGGTCTTTAAAGTGAGGATGTGGGCTTGACCCCTTGTCTTTGTGACAAAGAATATAATTATAAATCATGGCGAGGACATGGGACCCAAGCCACACCCTGACACAGGGCAAGAAAAGGCTTGGGAAGTTGTGGAATGCTAAAGAAAACACCTTTTATGGAACATTTCCATGGGTTAACCGGTTCCTTGGAAACAAGCGAGTGGATAAAAAAAGCATCCTCAAAGGCGAAGTCGAGAATGGGAGGAGGTTTCCCCATTTTGCGAACAACTGTGTGGGCAAATAGTCCAACAGTTTAAAAATGTTTCTCAACATACAATTACAAGGAATTTAGGGATTTCATCATCTACAGTCCATAATATCATCAAAAGATTCAGAAAATCTGGAGAAATTTCTCCACTTAAACGGCAAGGCTAAAAGCCAACATTGCCTGTTATCTCCAGTCCCTCAGGCAGCACTGCATTAAAAACCAACACCATTCTGTAAAGGGTATTACTGCCTGGACTCAGGAATACTTTGGAAAACCATCATCAGTTAACACAGTTTGTTGCTACATCTACAAGTACAAGATAAAACTTTACCATGCAACACCCAGAAATACTGTTGATTGCTCTGGGCCCGAGCTCATCTGAGATGGACTGATGCAAAGTAAAAAAGTGTGCTGGGTCTGACAAGTCCACATTTCTGATTGTTTTTGGAAATCATCCTCTGGGCTAAAGAGGAAAAGTATCATCCAGATTGTTATCAGCACAAAGTTCTAAAAACAGCATCTGTGATGGTATGGGGGGAAGGGGGTGTTAGTGTCCATGTCATGGGTAACTTTCACATGGGTGAAGGTACCATTAATGCTGAATGGTACATACAGGTTTTCGAGCAACATATGCTGCTATCCAAGCAAGGTCTTTTACAGGGATTACCCTGCTTATTTCAGCACCACAATGCCAAGTCACATTTTGCACGTGTTACAACAGTGTCCCTTTGTAGTAAAAGAGTGTGGGTACTAGATTGGCTTGCCTGCAGTCCAGACCTGTCTCTCATTGAAATTGTGTACGGCATTATAAAGCATAAAATACGAGAATGTAGACCCTGGACAGCTGAGCAACTGAAGTCGTACATCAAGCAAGGACGGGAAAGAATTCCACCGACAAAGCTTCAACAGTTAAGCCCCTTTTCCACTAGTACCAGTTCGGTACGGTTCAGTATGGTATGGTACTCTTTGTAGGCTTTTCCATTAGGGACTGTAACGGTAATGGTCCTGATTTTTCTGACCCGCTGGATTGGGGTTCGAAGTGTACTGTACCGATACGAAAATGAGACATAAAAACACTACAGGCCACTGATTGGTCCAGGCGTAATGTCATGAGAATGGGTGTAACATCATAAGAGTGCCGGTGTTTTGCTTATGTACAGCCGCGATTTGCAAAACTCTTCGGCGAGTAATCACTGCAAACAGTAGAGATGGCTTCGGCTTCACAGAAATCTTCTACTTCAGCACCATGGTCCCACAAGGAGGTGCAGACTTTTCTTGGCATTGTGGGCGATGATAGGATCCAGAGGGAGTTAGATGGAGCCACCCAAAATGAATTTACGGCCGCTGGAGCACCGAACTTCAGCCATTGAAAGCCGTGATATTAGGATATAGAGGCTGGTGAGTGATGTGATATGATGTGATATTATGCATCTTTTACGTTATTTATCCCAGCAGTGGAAAGTTCACTTTGAACACACAGCAACGTTGTTGCTTGTGAAAACAATGAGCTAGCTAGTTAGCCATCAATGCTAACTCTGTGCGCTGCTTGTATTTAACGCTTGTGTTGACAATAGCTGATGAAATAAGCTAGTTGTAATCCTGGTTAAAAAGGTGTTGTTGTTTTTTTTACATGTTGCACTTTTGTGCTGTGCATGTACTCAAGATGTGTGTATTTTCGTTGTAGAGTCAGAGCAGCATCTGCTGACAGTGGCAACGTTTGGCACTGCACAGAATGTGTTATGACTGGTAAGTTGCACGTCTCGTTATTTATACTGAAATCCTTTGCTTTTTTAAGTTAAAGTATAGGTAAAGTGCCAAAATTAAAGCAGCACAATTTCCACTTAATATGAAAGGGACTGAACTGAGATTTATTTGCTTGTGTGAATAGTAATTGCGGAATAATTGAAAATGAATGTCACATCCAATATTAGCCACTGTAAAATAAACCGCTTGTTTATTTATTTATTAACTTATTTTCAGATCACTTGTGTGATCCTTTATGAGTTATATTCATAATAGTGTATGTTGCACTTTGGGGAATGGCAGTTGTTCAGTCATCATTATAATTTAGTTTATACTGTATGTGTAGTTTATAGTCTATCGTCAATAAATTCATGCAGTAGTATAATAACAGGACACACAAATAATTGAGACTCATTGTAGTGCTTCCTTTTATATTTTAGCAATACATGTACAAAACACCACCCACACTTGAAGCCAGAGTGACACAGTGGTAACAGACCGGTGGCTAAACTTTTTTTTTTTTTTGATAAAAATTACATATTACAGTTAAAGTTCTAGATTCCATTCAGCTGAAGGTATCAACTCATTCTGATTACTGAGGCCACAGTAAAAACAAATGATTTTAAACATAACCCAGTCCTTGTAAAATCTACTTTACTGAAGCACAGCCACATGAAAATTGTAGTTAAATACAACAGACCTAAGTACTTTTTTGTCACATTCCACCACTGGCTTTTAGCAAAAAGTTTATTTTTCAAATATGTTTTAAACTTGCTTTAATTAACCACCACCCTTTTGTATCTTTCATCTAGGCAAGAGGAAAAGAATCCACCCCAAACTGGACCTTGCGTCACTTTTTACAGAGATGCAGGCTGAAGATCTGCTGAACTGGGACCAGCTTGAGCGGCACATCCAGTTGCTTCTCAGTGAGGCAGCATGGCCGGAGTGTGTGACCCATTTTAAGTTTTTTTTTTTTTATAGTTTCAATTTTGCACATTCTAAATAATCTGTAATTTGCTACTGATTGTAGTAAACAATTTAGTGACTTATGTGTTTGCATCATGATTTTCTATTTTGTCTTTTAAGACACCGGTGGGAAAAGAGTAAACAGTACAAAGCATTTTTTAGAGACTCTGAAATTAATGGCTCCTTTTTAAGAAAAAGTAACCAAAAAAACAATTATGTTATTTAAGATAAGATAAGCCTTTATTAGTCCCACAATGGGGAAATTCCAGGATTGCAACAGCACAGGGATAGCAACACTCAGAGCAACAATCAGAAGGCAAGAGAAAAACAAGAGCAGCGAGTATATATATACAGTATATATACACTACCATTCAAAAGTTTGGGGTCACTTAGAAATTTCCTTATTTTTGAAAGAAAAGCACTGTTTTTTTCAATGAAGATAACTTTAAACTAATCAGAAATACACTCTAATATCTAATATACATTGCTAATGTGGTAAATGACTATTCTAGCTGCAAATGTCTGGTTTTTGGCACAATATGTACATAGGTGTATAGAGGCCCACTTCCAGCAACTATCACTCCAGTGTTCTAATGGTACAATGTGTTTGCTCATTGCCTCAGAAGGCTAATGAATGATTAGAAAACCCTTGTGCAATCATGTTAGCACAGCTGAAAACAGTTTAGCTGGTTAGAGAAGCTATAAAACTGACCTTCCTTTGAGCAGGTTGAGTATCTGGAAAAAAATATTATTTCAAATACAAATCATTATTTCTAACCTTGTCAATGTCTTGACTATATTTTCTATTCATTTTACAACTCATGGTGGTAAATAAGTGTGACTTTTCATGGAAAACACAAAATAATTGTCTGGGTGACCCCAAACTTTTGAACGGTAGTGTATATATATATATACAGTATATATATATATATATATATATATATATATATATATATATATATATATATATATATATATATATATATATATATATATATATAGACACACAGTGTGGAGCATTGTAGCTAGATGGAATAGATATATAAATATACTAGAAAAGCACTCGGAGACCGCAGACCTCGGCCAAGCGCCACAGTTCCCCCCATACAGTGTTTGTGTGTACGTTTTCAGATTCCTTGACCATGAAAACATATGACTAGCAATTGGATTCACAAGGATTAGTGGTTCAGTAGTTATTCACGAAAATGGCATTTTCCGTTATGGCAGTTTTCTTCTGGATGGTGAACCGGATCACCACCAAAATCTAATCATCTGTAGGATACCCCATTTCTGACAATCTGTTAAAACTTCATGAAAATCTGTCCATAACTTTTTGAGTTATCTTGCTAACAAACAAACAGACAGACAAACAAACAGACAAACCAACGCCGATGATCACATAATCTCCTTGGCGGAGGTAATAAACACAGTGTGGAGCATTGTAGCTGGATGGAATAAATATAGGAGTATATAAACACACAGTGCGGAGTATTGTAGCTAGATGGAATGAATATGTGAATATATAAACACACACAGTGCAGAGCATTGTAGCTAGATGGAATAAATATATGAATATATAAACACAGTGCGGAGCATTGTAGCTAGATGGAATAAATATGTAGATATATAAACACACAGTGCGGAGCATTGTAGCTAGATGGAATAAATATGTAAATATATAAACACACAGTGGAGCATTGTAGCTGGATGGAATAAATATACTCATATATATATATATATTTTGTGGTGGCAGATGAGCAAGTGCTGTTGGCGAGGGCCCCGCGGCGAGGTAGACTACCGCCGGGGGCTTCACAGAGTAATGTTTCCCCAGAACACCCACAGGTAACTTGTCCACCCAATTTGTATCCGTCAGTGACGCCCTGAGAGCCGCTTTCACTGACCTGTGAAGTGTAAGAGTCCTGATATTTAAGGACGAGAGTTTACTGTGTGGATCTCTCTTTTCTGTTTTGAGATGATGGTGATGTGACTAAAGCTGACTTGAGAGAGAATTCTGCCTCGTCATTCTCACATCACTACACTGGTATATATATATATATATATATATATATATATATATATATATATATATATATATATATATATATATATATATATATATATATATATATATTGTGTCAGGTGGGAGAGGAAGTTTTCTCTCTCCTCTACTGGTAAGATGTAGCCCAGTACAACCTGTCGCATTAGGGGAGGAGGTGTGTCCCCCTTGGGCTGGGCCCAAATGTGAGGCACGCAGGCCCACCGGCGCGTGGACACGCCCTGGTGCCACATAAAACAACCCCCAGCTATGGGCAAATAGCACCACTGCCTTGTGGCTGTCACGGGAGTGACAAAGGCTAAGGGAGACAACCCCTACAGAAAATCCGGAGTGGAGCCCTGAAGGCGATTGGTCTTCGCGTAGCGGGACCTCCCGGCAACTCCTGTAGCCAAGTTGGTACCAACTGTATCGGCTAGTCCCTTCCATTGGACACTACCAGCAAGGCCGAGAAGGAGGATCTGTCAACTGGGCATCTCAGTTTCTCCACAACTTCGCCCTGGCCTGTGCCCTGGAGAGGTCACTCCAGTGCCGCCTTCTGCGGCTGCTCAAAACGGGGAGACGCAGTTACTGGTTAAAAGTCCAGAGCAAATTGGCGTAAGCTCGGGCACCTAGGGCTGTCTCCCGACGGTGGGAGGGATCTTCGTGTCCCACTGGCCAGCTACCGCCCGGCTTTAGCTGGGCAGCCCCCAGTCAGTAAGGTGCTGGCCCGCCACGGTCCGCTTACTTCAAAGGGTGCTTGAAGTGTAGGCCAAAAGCTGAATCATGGACTGTAATTACTGCACCAGTTAATATCAAGAAACCAAAGCCGCCAGCGCTGAGTCTGGCAACCTGGAACGTCAGAACGATGTGTCCTGGCCTCTCTGACGACCTCCAGCAAATCAACGATGTCAGGAAAACTGCTATCATCGACTGCGAGCTGAGGAGGCTCAATATTGACATTGCAGCACTGCAAGAGATGCGACTCCCGGGCAGCGGCAGTTTGAAGGAGAAGAACTATACGTTTTTCTGGCAGGGACAGGAGCCTGATGAGCATCGCCTGTACGGTGTTGGATTCACTGTTCGAAACTCCCTTCTGTCCTCTATTGAACCACCGTCTTCAGGCACTCCACGAGTCCTCTCTCTCCGTCTCATAACCTCCTCTGGACCAGCTAATATCCTTAGCGCCTATGCTCCGACACTCTGCTCTTCAACTGAGGTGAAAGATGCATTCTACGAGGCGCTCGAAACCAGGATCCAGGAGATCCCTGCCAAGGAGCACCTGTTTCTGCTCGGTGACTTTAACGCATGGATAGGGGCAGATCATGACTCCTGGCCCCGCTGCATTGGCCGCTTTGGCATCAGCAAGCTCAACGAGAACGGTCAACGCCTTCTTGAACTCTGCTCTTTTCATGACCTCTGTCTGACCAACACATTCTTCTCCACCAAGCCCTGTCACCGAGTGTCCTGGAGACATCCAAGGTCTCGCCGCTGGCATCAGCTGGACTTCGTCATCACCAGGAGATCCCTGCTGAACCGAGTGCTGGTCATGCGCAGTTTCCACAGCGCTGACTGTGACACCGACCACTCCCTGGTCACCACCAAGGTACGTCTCTGCCTCAGACGTGTCAACCGCTCCAAGCAGAAACCCCGACCCTGCATCAACACAGCTATGATTACAGTACCTGAACTGCGGGAATGCTATGCTAAAGTCATAAATGAAGCCCTGGCGGACTGTCCCACCGACTGTGCTTCTGCAAGGTGGAACCACATCCGTGAGGCTGTGTTTGAGACCACCATAGGTACCTTTGGGAAAAAGGTGGGGAAGAGTGCGGATTGGTTTGAAGCTGGAGCCGCTGAGATGGAACCTGCAATCGCCGCCAAACGTGCAGCCCTAATTGCCCACAAGAAGGAGCCCTCTGTGCGGACGCTTGCTACACTGCGCGCTGCGAGGAATAATGCACAAAAGATTGCAAGGCAATGTGCCAACGACTACTGGCTTAACCTCTGCCAGGACATACAGCTTTCTGCAGATCACGGAAACGTGCACAAAATGTACGAAGGCCTGAAGAAGGCTTTCGGTCCCAGTGTCATCAAGACCGCCCCACTTAAATCAGCTGCAGGAGATGTCATCAAGGATCGCGGTAAACAAATGGAGAGATGGGCTGAGCACTACCAAGAGCTCTACTCGAGAATAACCACCGTCTCAAACACGGCCCTTGAGAACACCCCTCTACTGTCAATCATGGATGAGCTTGACGCTCCACCCACCATCGAGGAGCTCAGCAAGGCGATAGACTCCATCTCAAACGGCAAGGTTCCAGGCAGTGACAACATCCCCCATGAAATCGTCAAAACCGCAAAGGAGAGCTTGCTCTTGAAACACCTCCATGAGCTCCTGCTGCAGTGCTGGGAGGAAGGGGCTGTGCCCCAAGATATGCGTGATGTCAAAATCATCACTCTCTACAAGAACAAGGGGGAGCGGAGCGATTGTAACAACTATCGTGGTATCTCACTCCTAAGCATAGTTGGCAAAGCCTTTGCCCGTGTCGTCCTCAACAGACTACAACTACTTGCCGAAGGTGTGTATCCAGAGGCGCAGTGTGGATTCAGAGCAACCAGGTCAACCATAGATATGGTCTTCTCTATGAGGCAGCTGCAAGAAAAGTGCCAGGAGCAGAGACAACCCCTCTTTTTGGCCTTCATCGACCTGACCAAGGCTTTTGACTTGGTCAGCAGGGATGGACTGTTTGCCCTCCTCCAACGAATTGGATGTCCCCCCAAGCTTTTGAGCATGATCAAGTCGTTCCACCAGGACATGAACGGCATTGTCCAGTTTGATAGATTATCCTCAGACCCTTTCCCGATCAAGAACGGTGTGAAGCAGGGTTGTGTTCTGGCTCCTACCCTATTTGGCATCTTTTTCTCCCTGCTCCTGTGCTACGCCTTCCGGGACTCTGAAGACGGTGTCTTCCTCCACACCAGGAGCGACGGAGGCCTCTTCAACATGGCACACCTCAGATCAAAGACCAAGGTGCGGAGCGTTCTAATCAGGGAGCTGGTCTTTGCTGATGATGCTGGTCTTGTTGCCCACACCGTGGAAGCGCTCCAGCATTTCATCAACTGCTTTGCTCGTGCCTGCTCTGAGTTTGGCCTCACCATCAGCCTTAAAAAGACCGAGGTCATGGGCCAGGATGTCAGCAGTGCTCCCAGTATCAACATCAGCGACCACACACTTGCGGTGGTGGACAAGTTCACCTACCTCGGGTCGATCATCTCCAGCAATCTCTCCCTAGACGCCGAACTGAACGCCCGTATCGGCAAAGCATCGACGGTGATGGCCCATCTGGTGAAGCGAGTCTGGGACAACTCTATGCTAACCACCAACATCAAGATAAGAGTCTACATGGCCTGCGTACTGAGTACTCTCCTATACGGCAGTGAAGCATGGACCCTCTACTCCTGCCAGGAACGCCGGCTGAACGCCTTCTACCAACGCTGCCTTCGCAGACTACTGCGCATCACTTGGCAGGACCGTGTCTCCAACATCGACGTCCTGGCCAGAGCAGATGTGCCCAGTATGTTTGCCATCCTGACAAAGAGACGCTTGCGATGGCTTGGCCACGTCAACCGAATGGAGGATGGCCGCATGCCCAAAGACTTACTGTATGGGGAGCTGGCTACTGGAACCAGATCAAAGGGACGCCCAACTCTCAGATTCAAGGATGTTTGCAAGTGTGACCTCAAGGCTGGAGGCTTCAACCCCTCCGACCTGGAGTCAGCCACCTCTGTCCGCTCCAACTGGTGGACCACCACCCAGGATGTCATCCGAACAGCAGAGGAGAGAAGAGACACTCGCTGGGGGGAGAAGAGACTCCGCAGACAGAGGAGACTGTCGAGACCCCCACTACACTGTGAAGAATTTATCTGCAGCGGCTGCGGCAGGACCTGCAGACCCCGTATTGGCCTCTACAGCCACGCCCGACGGTGCAGCTCCCTGAATGATGACCCAAGGCACAAAACTCTCCCATGATCTTTCGAGATCGATGGAGCCAATGAATGAATGAATGTTATAAACACACAGTGCGGAGTATTGTTGCTGGATGGAATAAATATATAAACACACACAGTGCGGAGCACTGTAGCTAGATGGAATAAATATATAGATATATAAACACACAGTGCAGAGCATTGTAGCTAGATGGAATAAATATGTAAATATATAAACACACACTGTGGAGCATTGTAGCTAGATGGAATAAATATATAAATATATAAACACACACAGTGCGGAGCATTGTAGCTAGACGGAATGAAACAGCACAACCGTCTACTTAGTTATCCTACATGGTATGATTATGTACCCATACATATTCTCACCCTCCATAGCGACCGGTATTTTCCAAATTGTATACCAGAGTTGTATACCTAGTTGTATTTACTGAAGACTATTGCTGGATGTGCCAGTGCAGAAGACCCTGAACACTTTACACCAAACCAAAAGTGAATTCTCAAACTGCTGGATTGTTCTTAGACAGCTTTTGCAATCTTTTAGTATTTAATTTATATCACTTGGTGGTAACCTTCACATAAAAAAGTGGAGACACATCTGTAAAAAGTATAAAGGTTTATTGTCAAAATTCCTAGTGCCATACTAAATGAATACATGTATAGTTCACTGTTGATGCAGTGAAAATATATTTATACAGTATCTACATGTAGTCAGCAATACTCAATATGCTATATATCCAGTAAATCAAGTATTTTCCATGTCACCTTGTGACTGCATTATTTTAATTGCTTTTAATCCTAGATCCAGTTTGTTTTGGCATAAAATGTATCATAATTCTTAAATGTATGTTATTATACCTAAGTCAGTACTGTTTACCTGTTGAAATATATATATATATATATATATATATATATATATATATATATATATATATATATATATATATATATACTGCTCAAAAAAATAAAGGGAACACTTTGAAAACACATCAGATTTTATTGGGAAAAAATAAGATGGATATCGAAATTGTGGCAGGCTAGTCCAGTTTACTCAGATTAAAAAGTGTTCCTTTAATCTGAATAAACTGGACTAGCCTGCCACAATTTCGATATCCAGCTTATTTTTTCCCATTAAAATCTGATGTGTTTTCAAAGTGTTCCCTTTATTTTTTTGAGCAGTATACAGTGATCCCTCACTTATCGCGGTTAATGGGTTCCAGAACCGACCGCAAAAAGTGAAAAACCGCGAAGTAGCGTCACCCCTAATGACGTCACCCATAAATAATACGTACGTTCATTCTCTCACTCTCTCTCTCATATGATACGTGTGTGTGCGTGTGTGTACATGTACATACATACGTAGATGTAAATAAAGTGTACATAAATATGTTTTTAGAACTCTTTTATTCTTATAACAAGATACGTAACTCAAGATGAAGATGATTTACTGCACAGGTTAATGAGAGCTTTACTGCTCCTCAGGTGACGCCTCATCGTCAGGTGCTAGAGGCGCAGGATCATCGAGAGCAGCTTCCGATAGAGCTGGAGAAGCTGCAGGAGGCGGCGTAGTGGCTCGACGGGAAGACTATTTCGCACAAAATGGCACAAAAGAACAGCAAAAAGTTCCACGCGGCGACACTAAGCAACACGAGCGATAAAGAGCAATGAATGCGGTCTTCCTTCGTTGCATGGGCGCTCGGCAGGGAGAGGAGGTGGGTGAAACGTCTCGGCCAATCAGCTTGCGGGGTGAAACGTCTCGGCCAATCAGCTTGCGAGATTTCCGAGCCGAGCCAACACGAGAACAGCGAACAGAGAGGTGGATTTTTTGAGTTGTGCGGCTCTCCGTGTTGATACCTGATGTTCTAATGTAGTCTCCCTGCCTTCTGCTAGCGCCCGCCCATTATTTCTCAAGTTTGAATTTTTGATGAATATTTTTGAAAAATCCGCGATGCACTGAGGGCGCGAAAGGTGAAGCGCGAAGTAGCAAGGGATCACTGTATACTGTATATTACAGCTAATATAACCCCACAACTACAATATAGCACTGGCAATCAAGTTTTGGCAGCTGATCATGTTTTGTCACAACACCAGCGGCTGGAGCAGGTACATTCCATGACGTCTCAGCAGTCTGTCCATGACTTTCACACAGATCAGAGCAATTTGTTGCACAGGAAGCAAAACATTTCTACAGACACCCTGAAGTTATGCATTCAGAAATGTTTATATCTATGTCTAACCCTGGTTACGTTGAAATATATATTTTACGGCTAATATAGCCCCATAACTACAACCACTACACGTTTGTGAATCCGGAGTGACATCACTGGGAGCCTGTGTTGAACGGCCAGACCGACGAAGTGATAATTTTGCCCCAAGAGAGCCATCTGAAACACACACACACAGAGAATGCATATTTTAATACCTAACAGCAATAATTTGCTGACATTACAATGTCGGACAGTGGACTTAAAGAAAAGTAGCATTAGCAATCATTAGCGTACCGTCATGAGTGATGTAATTCGTATCTTCATGTCTTCCGCTTCATACTGCTCTATATGGTTTCCTAAACACTCCAGTACTTTTCCAGAGTGTGTTGTCTCGCCGCCTATAGCCTTCTGCTCTGCTTTTCTGCCTTTACTCTGGCAAAAAAAGCCAGAGACCGCAGTCGCCTTGTATCCTGCCATCTTGTGTTTTGATACTGTGTTGATCGTGTGTCACGGGAGGGTTGCGCCGCCATAACAAAATCCCACCCACATCAAGCGGCACTGTGGTGTAATGGAAACACAACTGGGACAAACTGTACTGTACTGTACCGTACTGTACCGGGCCGAAGTGACACTAGTGGAAAAGGAGGCTTTAATGTCCAGTTCCTAAATGCTTGTTGAGTGCTGTTAAAAGGGAAGGTGATGTAACACAGTGGGAAACATGCCCCTGTCCCAGCTTTTTTGGTGCGTGTTACAGGCATCAAATTCAAAATGAGTGAACATAGGCAAAAAATAAAAAAAATAAGTTCATCAGTTTGAACATTAAATATCTTGCCTTTGTAGTGTGTTCATTTGAAAATAGGTTGAAAAGGATTTTCATATCATTGTATTTTGTTTTTATTTACATTTTACAGCAACATCCCAACTTTGCAGTTGGGATTTTTGGGGTTTGTAGTTTGGGGTTACTGTAACATTTGTAACTTAAGAGCATAGTTTTGGAAAGCTCTAGGACACATGCACCTTTTTAAATTGGAGAGGAGGGAAACAGATTTCTTTCTTAAAAAATTAATCAGTTTGCACATTCATTCTTTCAACTATTTAATGGTATAAAAATGCTTCATGACAATGATTTGCGGGGCAGTGGCTGGACTATTCAATGTGTCTTCCACCCCACTGTCCCAAACTGCCAGTCAGGATGAAAGACTCACTCCAGCTGTAGCTGAGTTCAAGCTTCAGAGGCAGTGGTGAATGTCGGAAGCAGAGAAAAATGGCTTGGCCAACAGTATCAAAGCATGCTCATCTCTAAGCACACGGAATGGGAGAGCTAGATGAAGGTTAACATTACCGACTACCAGTGTTAATTTCATTGACTAAAACTGATTAAAATTATTTCATCAGCTAAAGCTAGAAATTAAACTAAAATTAACGTTTCTATGTTACTGTTGACACCTAATTTTAGCCAAGATCTTTTTTAGTCTCATAGATAGAATTTAATTTTAGTCTGTTCATTATCTATGGTTTTAGTCTAGTTTTAGTCAACAAAAATTTTATCGACTAAATAGTTTTAGTGAAATTAATGCTACCGACTACTACACCATGTCTGCAGTGCAGACTGTGCTCTGCAGGTATACAAATCTTTCTTGCTATTGTTAGGTAACTTTCAAAATAAGAGCTGCATTTTGGACTCATAAACCTTCAAAATAAGAGTGAGCATTTTCTCCAGAGCAAAAATGAAGGGGACAATGTAAGTTCTATTGTAGTCACAAATTTATGTACACTTGTGTAGAAAAAAGCTGCAAATTTATAAGAAAACGCCATAGATTTATGAAGAAAAAAAAAATCAATGATAATTTACAAGAAAAAAGTGCAAATTACAAAGAAGTCAAAATTTATGAGAAAAAGTTTCACATTTAAAATGCAAAAGTAGTTAATTTACAAGAAAAAAAGTTGTAAATTTAATTTGCAAATAAATGTAGTAAATTAATAAGAAAAAGTTACAAATTTATGAGAAAACTGCTAATTTTAAAGAAAACTAGAAAAGCACTCATAGAGCGCATACCTCCGCCAAGGCTCCTTCCGTTTCTCATGGATCACCTCCAAAATGTAATGGGCTTGTGTGTAGGCCTATCGCCACTTGTGGTGAAAATTGCATCCAAGTCTGTCCATTAGTTTTGGAGTTTTGTGGCTGACACACTGTGAGAAGAGCCTTGGCTAAGGTATGCATTCCCAGATCATCCCTAAAATGTAATGGGTTCCTCTCTAGGCCAAGAACCACCTCTGGTGAAAATTTCATCCAAATCCATCCAGCAGTTTTTGTGTAATCCTGCTGCACAAATACAAACAAAGCCCTTGGTGGAGGTATGCACTCTCAGATCATCACCAAAATCTAGTCATCTGTTCCCTGTGCCATTACACACCTTTCCTGAAAATTTCGTCAAAATCCGTTCATAACTTTTTGAGTTATGTTGGTAACAGACAGACAGACAGACAGACAAATGCCAGTAAAAGCATTACCTCCTTGGCGGAGGTAATAAACTCAAGTGTTGCTGTTGTGTCCATCTCCTCCATCTCCAAACTCCCAGGCTGCGGGCGTTGTAATTCATCGCACAACCGCGTACAACCCACAGGCCAATGGGTTATGCGAGCGTTTTCATAGATCACTGAAAGCAGCACTCAGGGCTTCACTGACGGATGCAAATTGGGTAGACAGGTTGCCGTGGGTTTTATTGGGGTTGTGCTCCGCGCCAAAAGAGGATTTGGGAGCTTCCCCGGCAGAGAGCTCGTTTTTGTGCAGCCCCTATGGCTGCCCGGGGAAATTCTGCCAAATAATCCCGCGCCGGACAGCTGCCCATCTCAGCTTTTGCAGCGTAGCGCAAACACAGGCACGCTGCCGGGCCCGGCCCACCACTGTTTTCCGCGTGCTTTTGTGCCTAAAACTTTGAAGAACGCGGAGTTTGTGTTCGTCAGGCACGATGACCAGCGCCCTCCATTGCGCCTGCACACATGTTGAAAATGGCCCTATCTCACAATGTTAAAGAATCCTTTAAAAAATTCCTGTATCCAGACGGTGATCCGGATCATCCCCAAAATTTAATCAGTTCTTCCTTGTACCATTTCCAACAACGCCTGAAAGTTTCATGGAAATCCGTCCAAAACTTTTTGAATTATCTTGCTAACCAACAGACAGACAAACAGACAAACCCCGGCAAAAACATAACCTCCTGGCCTGCGGCCTGGCGGAGGTAAAAATGCATTTTTGCTTAGCATAGGTGTTTCAAATGCACAGTTGCATGACATGATATGGAGCAGTTTGTAATGAGTTGTGGAGACAAGTCTCTCTTTTTTCCAGGTTGGGGGGCACCCCCCCCCACCCCATATAGAATGCTGAGAGTGATACAGGTTATCAAGCTGTGCGTGCCATTGGAGAAACTGAGTGAATAAAACAACTTTTTATGGAGCCTGTGCTCTCAAATCAGGAGAAAAAGCTCTTGGCTTTATGAATAAAAATAACCTCCATACATCGCCTGACTGCTCATTCGGCGGCGGCACAGCATGGTGGTTTGGGTTGGTGGGAGAAAATGCATTTTATGCTTGTAGCCAATAGATTGGACCTGTGTACAGGAATGTGATGGGATGTTTGCGTGTCTTCGCCTTGGTGCTCTATGGATGGTGTGTTTGGGATGGCCATGCTCGGTCTTGTGGTGACATTTTGCACTGCCAGTCTTTGTAGTGGTGGAAAGCAGCCATAAACTGAACCGACAACAAACGACCGAGCAATTCTTTTTTTCTAATGACAGTAAAACAAAATTTAAATAAAAAATCTAATTTCTAAAATGAATGAGACTACGTCTGCTAGCAGGCCTGGGAAAGTCTTGGTATCCTCCCTGAAGAACTGGAGCAGGTGGCTGGGGAGAGGGAAGTCTGGCCTTCTCTGCTTGAGCTGCTGCCTCAGTCACCCGGACTTCTGGAAGAGCAGTAGAAAACGGATGGATGGTTGGATGGAATTTCTAAAAATATATTGTTATATAGTATATCGTGTATCGCAATATAGAAAAATGCTGTCATGATAAAGTTCTTGAGCTATTTCGCCCATCCCTGTGCTGACTTCGTTTCCTACTAACTCTGGATTATTTTTTAACCAAATGCACTTGCGAGCATTCAGTTTCACCAGCTCACGTTTACTATCGCCTTACTTTTACACAGCACAGCAAAGACACTTAATGTATCATAGGTGCCGGCACTCTGCAGATATGTGTGTTCGTGCGTCACTGCGTGTGCAGCGGTTGGTCAGCGAGGTGATGGAGAGGTCTGTCCGGGAGGTCCGAAGGGGATGCAGGTGGCGCTCTCTGCCATCTGCCGCGCCGCCGTATTAGGAGGGTATCTCACCACCTGGCTGGCTGACTTCACGGCACCACACAAACATGTGCACGCATCAGCAGCACACACGCACACGCGGGAGCCCGCGGGGCAGAGATGAAATATCCTCCTCATCAGCCTTACAGAGACCTGGAGGACCAGACCTGGTGACCGTGACCACACATCTGACCACATGACCCTGGGATACACATCCGTGCCTTCCCCCACACAGATCCTCAGTCTCGGGCACACACACACACGCTGCTCTTTATGTCCCTGTTTTGTTTCCTTTCCTTTTCTTTCTTTTTTTTTTTTTTAATTTTACCACAATGTCTCAAACCAGTGCTTTAGCTTACGTATGTCTTCTAAATGTGCGTGCTTAAAAATGGCTGCATTGAAAAAGAAATTCCTCTATCTGTAACCACCTCATTCTTGGCTTTCGTACCGTACACATCATAAATGACGCTGAATCCTGTCATGTGGGCGCACATTTGCGGGGTGTGTGGTTGTGAGCCACCGCACTGTCACCGTATTAACCAGATCAGAAGTACAATGAATAAATAGGTCAACTAGAAACCCCTTAGTGCCAATGTAAGGACTGATGAAAGGGTGTGGGAAGGCATATATCATTAAAAACCGTATTAAGCAGCCCCGGAGCCTGTCACAGCGGCTGCAGCAATGATGCTGTAAAAAGTGTTATCGATGTGGTTGTAATATGTGCTACAGTGCTCATTATGCATGTGATGATAAGTAGCCGACGTGCTGACACATTTAGGGTTTAGGTATATTTTACACACAGTTCTGTTAGCATGGCTTGTATTTAAAAGTCCCTGTCGGGCCTCTGCATTTAGCACATCACTGTTATTCTAGACAAACATGTTTAGGGAAGAAAAGGATTTCTATTCATCTATTGTGCTTTAACAGCCTCTCTGGTCTTCAACTATCTATAGATGATGAAGAGACTTACATGTTTGGTTCAGTTCATTTCAGCTGCTTTTTAAAAGCATCAGCAGAGCCTACTGAGTGCAAAAACAGTGGTAGAGCATTCCACAATTTTGGTGCCACTGCCTGAAAGGCTCCATCACCTCGAGTTTTAAAATGGGTTTGAGGGACAGCCAATAAAAGTTGATCCGAGGACCTGAAAGACCGTGAGGGGTCATACACTTTAAGCAGCTCGGTGATGTATTTAGGGGCCTGATCATGAATAGCTCTCAAAACAAGAACTAACATTTTAAACTGAATCCTAAAGCCAACTGGGAGCCAGTGAAGTGCTGCTAAAACCGGTGTAACGTGAGCCCTTTTCTTAGTGTGAGACACTGTCTGTCTTGTCTGCTAATGGCTTTTCTACAACCCCAGAGAATCGATATGAGGCATACTGCAATGGCATATTAATGAACAGTGGGCATATAGATGAAGCTTTTGTTTTGCTTATGCAACACCGGGAAAACATTTCTTTAAAATGCAGCTGATATCGAGAAGCCAGTCATTTGAGTTACAGAGTGAATTTTGTGTTTTGTGAACTTTGTTAAGTCTGTGTGTTTAATAACAGAATTATGATGCACTAAAGCAGCAGAGTTGAATGCCAACACTTGGTGCTGCAGCCTCTAAAGGCTGATAATATGGTGTCAAACAATTTGGCCTGCTGGGGACATAAATGCGTGTTTTTCCACTCCTGTTACATTTACAGACTCATTCATTACTGTGGCTGTTTCAATAAGAAACACAGTTGTGAACAGATGAATGGAACTTCTCCATTCCTAGTCTTGTCACACTTTATTTGGGCATAAACACTCAAGTATTCTAACTTAATGGAAAACAGGACAAGACTGGTTGTGTGTGACAAGAAATGAGTAAAAAAAAAGGAGAAATATTAAACATGGGGGATTTTCCAAATTGTGAAAGAAAGCATTAAAATCATTCCGGAACATAAATAGGCTAAAGTATCTTCTGGGTTTGAATACAGCAGGATCCAGTGATCTGAAAACAATAAAAGCAAATAGAGTATAAAATTAATATTTTAATAATAAAAAAGCATTTTCAGGGCTAAATGACAATCTAACATGCACTTTTGCCACACTTTGTGTGCCTTCTGTCAGTGGATTTAGCACTTTCTGACAGCACATTTCCCATTTTCATGCTTTGAACCTCATCATCCAGCTAACAACTGACTGTGCATGTCCTTTATGCTCACAAGAAGTGTCTTATAAAAGGGGTGCAGCTGCACACCAAGTCCACTCATTGCTATTTTCTGGCATTCCACTGTCAAAGCAATTCATGTCTGTTTGTTGCACAGTGTGGAAATAAAACAGGTCTGACTTCCTGTCCTCATGTGCTTTGCCTAAGTTTAACTTCTGTCCAATCGTCTCCTCCTCCGCTATAAAATAATTGCCTGTGCTTTAACTTTATTTAATGTCAGATAGTGCACTCAAAATATCCCAGGCACTGGGAGTACAAGCTCAAGGCTTTGCCAAAGTACTCTCATTTATTTCAGCCTTGCTTTGATCAGGCTGGATGTATTTGTGACCCCAACAACATTGTTTGCCACTGTCATCATACAATAGCTATTGCTGTATTATGGACTCTACCATCCACATTAAAATAACAGAAAATAATATAGTTGTCATTATAGTTCAAAAGAAGAAGATAGTTCTTTGTGTGGACAGCTCTTCAGTTGTCATGGATTTTCATGTCATGTACAACCTTGTCCTTTTCATCTGCGCAAACCATGTACCTTCCCAGTTATACATGCCAAGATAATATCCATCCATCCATCCATCCATCTTCTACCACTTATCCAGGGGGTCCAGGTCATGGGGGAAGCAGTTCAAGCAGAGCAGCCCAGATTGCCATCCAGTTTGCTTAGCACCATGATCCCCATGATCCCTCCTGCAGGTGGTGAGCCCAGTCGAGGGCGTATCCATGTGGCTCCTTCAGGCCCCAAAACTGGGTGGGGTGCACTGGATCCTTGCAACATTTTCACGGGGATCTACCGCACCACTCTTGATCGGGCCCTTGATCCAGGAGCAACTTGCCTTGAGAGACCCTACCAGAGGCAAATAGCCTCCGACAACATAGCTCCTGGGATCTTTAGGGAAGCAAACCACTCCACCATGATAAGGTGGCAATCTACGGAGGGGGCCAATATAATAGTCATGTCCAATAGATCATGCACTCCTGCCTCTTAAAGGTGAGGCAATGAGCCATTCTGATATGTTGAGTGCATGCCGCCCCCCCTCCCCCCAAAAAATACTCTTCTGAATAATTAAGAAAGTGTAATCATCTGGGGTGCGAGCACTGTTTTCGTTCACTGCCTCTGCAGTCTCTCCTGATTAGCAGGGTCAGGAAAGCGCTGATTGAAACACCTGCACCTAATCACCCTCCACTTTTAAAAGCCCAGAAGACACACATACTGGCTAGATGCTGTGACAACTACTCCTGTACTCTAAAAGCTCTACCCTGCGTGTCATCACTCCCAGTGGCCTCTCAGTCTCTGCTCTCCTCAGTGTGAACTTGAGTAAAAATTAAATTCCTTCTAATCATTTCTCCCCTACCTACCCATGCACAGATCCCTCTTGGACATCTGTGGCAGACTTCCTGGGTCTCCTCCCGCAGACTCTAATTTGGGAATGAACAAGGGATGTTTACAAGTTAGCAACCCACACATCATTCAAGTCACTGTCTATTTCCCCAGGACTGGTCCAGGCCAGGCTTGTTCAGTCCTACCTGCTCTCCATTGCTGAATCAACCGGTGCCAAGCTCCTGCGACTGCTGAGGGTAGCTGCCAATTGTGGGTTATTCTCCCTCCTTCCATCAGCACCTACAAGAGTAAGAATTCCATCAACTGTCTCCATAATTATAATTACCAGAAATCCACCACACTCATCCTCTCCTTTTCTTCTCCTGCAGGGCTGCCAACACACCCTCACTACATTTCACAATTAATTTACAATAAACGTACAACTCTGCATTTGTCTCCTGAGCTGTTTATGCGTCTGCCTCTGGGTCCATTACAGCTTGAATCATGTCAGTAAATTCAGCAACTTTGTTGCTTTTCTCTGTGGTCCAAAGTCTGTTTTTGCAGCATTATGGACTCAAACCTGAAGTGTAATTAAATTCCTTCCAACATATAGTTGGAAGGAAGTTAGGGATTTCATCCCCTACATCCAAAATATCATCCAAAGATTCAGAGAATCTTGAGAAATTTCTGCACGTAAGCAGCAAGGCTGTAAACTAATATTGAATGTCTGTGACCTTTGATTCCTCAGGTGGCACCGCATTAAGCAGTGAACAGAAGGTCATTGATTCATTCCCTGGACCAGCAGAATCAGAGCTGGATTGAAGAGATCACATAGAAGTGTTTGCCCCACCCTCATCAACCCCACTGTGGTGCCCTTGAGCAAGGCCTTTAACTCCAGCTGCTCCAGTGGAGCTGCTCAGTGCCCACGGATCAGTCTGTTGTTGTACTGGGCAGCTTCCAGGTGTGAATGTGTAACTGTGTGAATCTGAACAGGGCATTCTTCAAAAAGAGAAGTTGTCTCTTAATGGACCTCCCCTGTATAAAAAAACAAAAAAAAAAAGATTGTCATAATAGGGCCCATAATCCTTTTTATAGTATTGCTTAGCTTTACATTCAAAACCCTAAACTAAGCAAATCACAAACTCTTCCCTCCCAGAGACTACAAATATACAGTATAAGCACCATCCCGTTTGGTAGAAAATACTGCCTGCATTAGTATTAGTATTTTTCCATGTTTCTCTAATATTTTAGGTATTTGGTGTCTCTTAGAAACAGAAACAATCAAATTCTTGGTGACCTGTAACTGCAAACAATACCACAATAATAATCAGTGTAGGAGCAATTTTCAGTTGTTTATTTTTTTGTTATTACTTCTAGCCACTAGGTGGCACACTTTTGGTTGGAGGTTATTTTGTTATTTAAGGAACTGTTGCAGCCTACACAGGTGCTGTTAATTGTGGAGACAAAAAATTTATTGATCGTGAACATGTGAGAGTAAAGAAAATTAGAAATTGATATTGGTTCATATTTTGGTTATTTTATTGAAGAGTTTACTTTAATAAATGGATGTTGGACACTGGGTTTTGACTCTCATGCTGTTACGCGTCAAGATGTGTCTTTAGCGGCTGGTAGTGTTTGCTTGGACTGGCTAAATGGACATTACATTAAGTCAATAAAATGTCTCTGTGACACGGATGACCGCTGGATTTTTACTGGATTTTTTGTGCAACATCCACGACGCAAGTCAAGTTATCTGAAGTTCTGCTGAGCCGTTTCTTATGAGCTTCAAGTGTGTAATGCTGCAGCTTCAAGTGTGTAACAAACAATGCACGGACGAAGGACTTGCATAGACACTGAGATCACTGGACCTCCATCCTTATCTGAATTGCTGTAGGTGGGAGGCATGGCGAGCAGAGAGTTGAAGCAAAGCATCAGATAACAGTGGGTCTTATCCATAGGAGGAATCTAGGCGATGGAGCTGAAATTGGGGAAACAGGCATCCATCTGCGCTACTACCTACTACCAGCCGTCCTGGTGTCGGGAGGATTGTGGTGGAGCTTCACGGTATCCTTGGTGAAGAGCATTGTGTTGAGGAATCAAAATTGCTTTTGGCATATGAGCCACAGCGGTCCCTGAGGTCCTCTGGCACTGGCCTTCTAACTATTCCTACTGTCAGAACACGCACCCATGGTGAGGTGGCTCTTAGTTACTGTATTTTTTTTTTTCATTTTGTATACTTTATTGATCCCCAGAGAGGAAATTCAGGGCATCCACCTGGATGGATGAAGCAGCCACGGTACGGTGGTATCCCTTCAACATTCACACCTAGGGCCACTTTAGAGTCTCCAATTAACCTAACCTGCATGTTTTTGGCCTGTGGGAGGAAACCGGAGAACTTCTGGAGTAAACCTACGCACACACGGGGAGAACATGCAAACTCCACACAGATCATTGTTGGTCAGGGGCTGGGATCGAACCAGGGATCCCATGGACAAGGGTGAGTTGCTGTGCTGCCGCAGTGCTAACCACTGCGCCACCGCACCGCCCAATGCCCATTATGGCCCACGTCTGTGGAATAGCCTGCCGGAGAACATTGGGGCTGCCGAGAATATCCATGGTTTTAAAAGCAGGCTCAAGACCTACTATTTTAACCTTGCTTTTGATTAGCTTCCTAATTTAATTCTCTTAATTTCTGATTTTAAATCTATTTTAAGTCACAATCACTTATTTTACTGTGAATTAATATTTATGAATATACGTCTTTTGACTGTATTTAGATGTTGTTTTAGATGTTGTTTTATTCATCTAGTCATCTTAACTGCCTAGTCTTTTTTTTATAAGCAAAATATCTTATTATTTATCAGTGACTTTTGATCACTCTGTCCAAGCTCCAGTGTTTCCTCATGGGGGTGCCCCTCCCGTGGGTTTTTTTTTTTTTTTTTTTTTTTGTGCCTGTTTTCTGGTTGGGGGGGTGGCCTGTGATTGTCCTGGTTTACCCAGCTGAGGGGGTCATACGCTGCAATGCCGTGCCTGTGGTGTCGGCCCCTCGGGTTGGACTTGGGTGAACTCAGAGCTGGTGTTCCTGTAGCCGTGAACTTGGCACTTTCTCTGCTGGTGATGGTTCCCTAGTGATGGTGCTTCCACACTTGGATCCTCGGTGCCAAGCCATAAGTCTTAAGCCATAAGTTTTATACTGATGGAAGTTTCTTTGTGTGTGTGTTTGTGTGTGGGAGGAGGGGGGTAAATTGTGTTTTACTTTAACGTGTGAAGCACTTTGCGTTGTATGTTTTTGTATGAAAAGTGCTATATAAATAAAGCTTTGATTGAGGATGCCGTGGGAGAAAAACTGACCCTTCGATTTACAGCTGGCCAGCTTATAGCTATGTGCCCCTCAATTTTCATGGCCATTCAAAACTGCACGCAAAAGTAATCATTAAAACATAAATCCAATGCATTGGTAGCAAACAAAAAACAAACTGAACTTTGTGTTTCGTGTTTCGTTCATGATAAAAGAACACTGACTTCATAATGGAGGAGCAACATATTGAAAAGGTTGAAGGTGAAACTGCTGAGGGTGAAAATGTAATGGAGAACACTGTAAAGAAACGTGTTGTTAAATCAACACCCAGAGTTCTAATGGAGAATATAGAAAACTTTCAAAAAATAGAAAAGGTTAATTTAATAAACTGTCAAAGCTTAAAGAAGCAATTTATGATTTCTTGGGTAGAAAATGTGTGAAATAGGTACAAGGTGTAAGGATCTCTACCTGCTCCATCTGTCTTCCTTTCCCCCCTGCTAATCAGCACTCAGCTGATCAGCTGATTAACACTCTCCCTCCAGCCTTGATCATCACCTGGGGCTAATCGGAGAAAGCCCTTTACAAAGGAAGTGCTCTCACTGCTCTGTCTGGTCATGTCAGACTCTGTACCAGCCTGAATCCAACTCTGGCTCTATTGTATTCTTGTCTTGCCTGTTTGTGTTTGACCTCTGTTTGCCTTAGACCCAGCTACCTGTCTCTCACCCTGGTGCCTCTGTTTGTCTGTTGGACTTCTACCGTGTTTGGACCTCTGCCTAGATTTGGACCTTGCATCTCTCCTTACAGATTTGGATTTAGACACCATTGGATTTGTGCACATTATCACTTCACCACAAGTAAGTCAACTCACCGCCGCTTGCATATCACTGCTCCCTGTACCATCTCCTCTATCCCCAGGCCTAGCCAGCCTGCTCCCCAGCACTCATCCCACAGCGTCCTTGCAGCATCCCTGCACTCATCCCCGCTGACAGCCGACTCCTCTGCCTGGTAAAACTTCACTACTGTCCCAGCTGTTCTCCCCGGAAGAGCCTATAAGCATAGTTCAGTATTACATTCTCACCCTCGCCATTTAATATTACTCATTCATGTCTCTGCTCTCTCCCCTACAGGGTTGCCAGGTCCTCACCAGCTAACCTGCACAATTATTACACAATTATTGTAAATAAAGATTATTGTCACAATACTTACCCTCTCCATCCGTTTTGTGTTTGGGTCTAAGCCAGTAACCTTGTCCGTATATGACCAGTTGTTAGACCCAGCAATTAGGATGAAAGCCATTATCGCCGAACTTAACACACTTAACTTGCCGATCAATCTGCTAATCAGAATCAAATAATTCTTAACGAGCTGGCTAAGCTAGTCAAGCACGTGACCCAGGTAGAAGGGAAGTTACAAGCTCTCGAGGCTACCACCGCCTCACCACAGGCGACTGCGCCATTTGCTCCCTGCTCGTGACATCCTCTGCTGGTTGCTACACCCCCTTGGCATGGCGAGTTTATGTTACAATACCAGCTAATTTTCAATAGCATACCAGGTGATTATTCCACCAATCAGAGCCGGATTAGTTTTTTCATGGGTCTTCTCGGTGGGCTCGCCCTCTCCTGGGCCCAGGCAATAATTCTGGGGACAAACTATCATTCTTACACCTGCGAATGCTTCACGAGTCAAATTTCATGTATATTCGATCACTCCGACCAGGAGAGAGGTGCACCCGCCCGACTGATGTGCATCTGCCAGGGCATGAGCACCGTGGCTGAACACTTCATGGAGTTCTGGGTACTTGTGGCGGTGGTGGGGTGGGATGACTCAGTATAACGCTCCGTTTTTACCTTCAGTCTGAATACTACGCTCCGCAACGAGCTCACCCGCCTCTAAGATGAGCCCAGTTCCCTGGACGAGCTAATCTCTCTCTCGTGATCAAGCTTGATAATAGAATCTGCAAAAGCTCGAGAGAGTGCCAGCCGGGCGTCTGTACCCCATCTCATCCCATGCTCACGGCTCTATCACTCCTCCCACTTCGGCCTAACATTACTCCCCTAAACACATCAAAGCCAATGGCAGTGGGTCACAGTGGGCATGGTATCCAGTTCCTGGTTGATTGGCAGGGTATGGGCCTGAGGAACGACCTTGGATCCCGAGATCTTTCATTATAGATAACTCTCTCATTACGGAGTTCTATCATCACAATCTCGACAAGGCTCGTGTTACGCCAGGAGACGTTTATGAGGGGGGGGAGGTTCTGTAAGGATCTCTACCTGCTCTGTCTGTCTTCCTTTCCCCCTGCTGATAAGCACTCTCCCTGCAGCCTTGGTCATCACCTAGGGATAATCAGAGAAAGCCCATTAAAAGGGAGGTTCTCTCATTGCTCTGTCTGGTCGCTTCAGACTCTGTACCTGCCTGAACCCAGCTCTGTTTGTATTGCATTATTGTTGTCTTGCCTATTTGTGTTTGACCTCTGCTGGCTCTAGACCCAGCTACCTGCCTCTCGCCCTGGTGCCTCTTTTTGTCTGTTGGACTTCTACCATGTTTGGACCTCTGCCTAGATTTGGACCCTCCATATCTCCTTACGGATTTGGATTTAGACACCCTTGGATTTGTGCACATTATCACTTCCCCACAAGTAAGTAAAGCTTCTGCCACTTGCATATCACTGCTCCCTGAACCATCTCCTCTACCCCCAGGCCTGGCCAGCCTGCTCCCCAGCACTCATCCCGCAGCGTCCTTACAGCACCCCTGCACTCAGCCCCAGTGACAGCCAGCTCCTCTGCCTGGTGAACCATCACTACTGCTTCAGCTGTTCCCTCTGGAAGAGCCTATAAGCATAGTTCAGTAATACATTCTTACCCTGGTCATTTAATGATACTCATTCATGTCTCTGCTCTCCCCCTACAGGGCTGCCAGGTCCTCATCAACTAACCTGCACAATTATTGCACAATTATTGTAAATAAAGATTATTGTCACTATACTTACTGTCTCTGTCCTCGCTGCGTGTGGCTCTAAGCCAGTAACCTTGTCACAAGGGTTGGTTGAAAAATATAAAAATGTGTGTGTTGAAGCAAAAGAAATACATGTCACAAACCGAGCCCGCGTTATCCTGTAGGCTCTGATCTGACCATTCTCTGTGGCTCAGGCTCGGGTTATTATGTATTATCTTTAGAGTTCTTGTTGTTTTTATGTCTGTGTTCTTTTTCTTTTCCTTGCCTGAAGGCACTGCTCTGGCCGGCGGTTGTTGGGCAGCCGTTTTGACCCACTTTCATGTGGGCGCTGTCTAACATTCGCTGGTCCGACCATGCCCCCTCTCTTTTTGACAGCCAGCTGATTCGCCACGGTAATTATCTTTCCCGCACCTCGCCCAGGTGTGTCCAATTTGTGATGACAGCAGTGTTTGTTCTTAGACGGCTCTAGGCCCTAACCTAGTTTCCTCCTCCTGCTACAGTAGAGCGTCCTGGAGTACTCTAGTCTACCCCAAGCTATTTTTGTTATGTTGCATTGTCTGCTGTGTTGTCAGTCTGCTAGTACTGTCAGCACTATCACGACATGTTAGCCACTCCACATAGCCGTGGTTCTGATGCGCCCTTGACGCGATGTCGGCTCTGGGGTGCAACCGTGGTTAACACGTTTCTCCTCTTACGTTCGCTGGGCAATATTGGCCCCTGAATGCCAACATTAAGTGTTTTCCTGTGTTTTTGTAAGTCTTCACCTTTTTTGGGAATGTTGTCATCAGTCTTTATGTTCAATAATAGGTCTTTTCCACCAAACCGGTTCCAGTGCTTAACTGGACCCAGAGCCTGATTAGCACCAGTTCTTTGGTTTTCCACCGACTAAAGCACCATTCCCAGGCTCTCAAAAGTGGGGCTATCATGGCCCGAACTTCTAGCTGGGCCAGCGGCAGCACCAGTTTACGTTGGTTACGTCCACAGCCATAGGCGTGGTTAACTGACCAGCTTCAAAACATTACTGACTGCCATATTGCTTTCCGAACACCAGAGCAAGCGATGGATTCCAAAACCAAACAGATTTAGAGCGAAGAGGACACACATTTCTTGGCTCTGTGGACATAAACAGTAGTACAAGATAAGCTGGAGGGCGCCACTCATGTGATGAAGTGTTTTGAGGGACAGGCCAGCCAGCTGGACCATCGTCACTGCTGTGGATTAGTCCGGACAACAAACTACTCAAAACACACTGGTAGGTGTATTGTCTTTAAAATGCCAAACGTTAACGAATATACAGTATGTATACATACAGTATATATCCGCTTGTATTGATATGTAATGGCCAAAGTGCGGATATTTTTTTACTCACTGTTGTGACTAGTATTTTCAGTTAGCTATGCTAACAAGCTAACAGTGCTTTTACTACAACCAAACGTTTCTCCTCGCCATAAAGAAATGAACAGGCCGTCTCTGCTGACAAAGGTATATTGCTTGTATTGATATGTAACGGCCATAGTGCAGATATTTTTTTACTCACTCTTGTGATTATAGTATTTTTGGTTAGCTATGCTAACGAGCTAACAGTGTTTTTACCACGAACGTTTCTCCTCACCATAAAGAAATGCACATTTGAGAAACTAGAATTGAAATCTTAATGTCTTACAGAATACTTTTTTTTTTAATAAAGACATCCAGTGCAAAATACGTTTTTTGTGATATCAATACTGCCTACGAATGGGTGCCTTGTGTTGTGTTATGGGAGATTTTTCTACCACAGACACTAATAACGTCGTCTTTTTTTACTAATAAGTAATATTTCCATGATCTTGGGCCATTTTTTTAAAAAATTTCACTCGTTTAATTGTGTGTTGTGTAACCGTGCTTTATCTAATCCTTCTCTTACTTTATTGCACAGTCGCCTGGTGGAACACCTACAATGTCATTGTACTGTACAACTGTACAGTCACAATAAAGCCTATTCTATTCCTGTTCTTCTATTCCATAATCAGACATGTAAGCTTTGCTAACACTGATATTGAATAAAATTGCCTTCTATGTCTGCACATTTAATGGAAGGCTAAAGTTGGACACTGCACAAACTAAAACACTTTTTTTTTGTATTTACAGATTTATCACAGCTGGATGATGAGGGAGAACCAGCCAGACCTGTGGTGTCCAGCTCACCTTCACCAGCACCAAGCTTGTCCTCCTCCTGCTCTTTCTCCTCTCCTCATCAGACCAGATTAGGTAATATATGTTCAAGTAATGACCCATTCACACAAAGGAGGGAGTGAATTAAACCAATTATACAGTTGAATTGAATGCTGTGATGCCACTAACAGTAAATGGATGTTGAATAGACACATTCAATCTTGGATTGACGATTCCTGCATTTTTCAGTGTGTGATTATTTTATATTGCTTATTTTTGTACTTTAAAACAGGGAAACAGAAGTGGGACACAAACATGGACCTCCTTCTTGACTACCTGGAGAGGTCAGAGGAGAGACAGCAGGAGCAGAGCAGGAGGGAGGAGCAGCTGACCTCCACTTTGCTGCAAAGCAAAGCGGAGGCACCGTGCAGCCCAATCTTTGGGCTGCACGGTGGCGCAGTGGTTTAGCACTGTGGCAGCACAGTTTTACCCTCGGCCGGGGGATCGCGGGGATCATGAGATCATGGGTTCGATCCCAGCCCCCGACCAACAGTGAGCTGTGTGGAGTTTGCATGTTCTCCCCGTGTTGCGCGAGTTTACTCCGGGATTTCTCCGGTTTCCTCCCACACACCAAAAACATGTAGGTTTAGGGCGCTCGCGCATGCAGCGACCAGCAGCCGGTGTCTTGTCACCAGACTGCAAACCAAGTCTACCTACTGGTACAAATAAGTAACAAACAAACAAACAAAAAAAAAGCATCCAGAAGATGGAGGACAGGATCAGTACCCTTGTTGGACTGATGGGACACATTGTCTGTGCTTGAGGGACTGCAAACAAAGTAACTATCACAGCATTGATATTTTTGGCTGTGTGTACATAATATTTCATATGTAGCAGTCTTAAGTTTTTGAACATTTTGTAAATAAAAGCTTTCATTCCTTAAGTGTTTTACTGCTTCCACATTAACTGTTATCCTCACACCAAAAATATGCATGAAATGTAAAGCTGTTTAGGACAAACAATGTAAATCACTATAACATTGTAGTGGTGGGAAGTGAAAGTACAAATACTGAATTATTGCACTTGAGTTCATTTTTTCAGGTATTGGACAATATATCAGGTATTTGTGGACTTACTCATATTTTTGATAACTTTTTCACATTTTCTAAAAAACAAGCAGCAACAAACTTTAAATCTATACACTTTTTCTGTGGAAAATGTTCTAAGTTGCCAGCTTCAAAAATGATAGTTTATATTCTTTTGACAACGTACCACATGACATTCTGTCAGCTCTGGACAAGATCATTTCTGGGGAAAGCACTTTTAACTTTTACACTTGACTGTCTGTCTCTTGTTAGCCTTACATGAATAAAAACTGGAATCAGTACTTTAACCAGAATAGATGACATACAAGTACAGAAGGGTATACCTTTCACAACTCTGTAAATGTGCCTATAAAATATATAAATACTTTAAAACAGAGTACACTGAGGACTGATTGTCAGTTGAATGTTTTATTCATTAATTATTGTTCAAAATAATTAATGAATACTTACTTACATACTTCACATATGTTACATTTTGTAAATGATATAGCAGGCATTAAACAGGTTATTGCTCCACACTGTTAAAATCCTCCATTAAAGCTGCCCTAATGTCATTCTACACTGGCATGGTCAGGCAGTGGTTGAACTGGAGGCTGACTGTGATCAGTTGTGTCCGGGAGTCCAAAGTTGTCACCATGTTCCTCACAAATATTATCAAGTATGCAGCAGGTGAGCACCATCTTCTTACTCTGCTCCAGTCTGCAGTCATTCCTTGTCAGGATGGACCTCCATCATCCTTTCAAGCTGCCGAAAGCCATTTCCACAACTGAACGTGCACGGCTCATCGGCAGTTGCAGTTACGTTGTTCAGGGGTAAGTCTGCCTGTGTCCCAAAAGGGTTTCATCAGCCACTTCTGCATGGGGTCGGCTGGGTGGTGAAATCCGGTGTTGTGCCAAAAAGTGATCACAGTCTGCAGGAGCCAGGAGTGCCCACTTGTTAAAGGTGGACTGCCTGGCCTCAGTCCATCTACAATGTGTCTAAATGTTTTGAGGTTTTATCACATCTGAAAAATTATAGTGTTGGCCAAAGTGTTGCAGTTTGAAAAACAACGTATAAAGTTTATCTGATTGCAATATTTATATGGAAAAACGTTGTTTGGAGGTACATAGAATATGTATTTATACAGTATCTTCATGTATACAGTATATGCAGTAAATCTATGCATTTTTCCATGTAATCTTGTGACTGCATTATTTTAATTGCTTTTAATCCTAGATCAAGTATGTTTCGGGTTCAAAATGCATCATAAGTGTTAAATATATCTTGTTATACCTAACTAAGTACTGTTTATCTGTTGAAATATATATATATTTAACGGCTAATATAAACCCATAACAATATGGCCCCTGGTGATCATTTTTTGGGCAGCTGATCACTTTTTGGCATGACAGAACAGGCGACTTCCGTCTCGTAATGCGCTGTAACACCATGTATTACAGAACTGACATAAATATTATGTTTAAAAGGGTAGTCAATGCTCGCGCTACAGACTTGATCTAACAACGGCTGATAACTGAAATATTGATAATTACCGGTCTCGTTAAACGTAGCTGCCATTCTCTGCCATTAAGAATAAAACTGTTTTTGGATGGTAATACAGGTTTGGAATAATAAAAGCAGTGCTCCCAAAGAGACAACAAAATCCTACATGTTGACAAGCTGTTGACAAGCTAGCGCTGCTAATTCTTCTTCTTCTTCTTCTCTCAGTTAGTGGCGGATAGCAAACAACTGAAAGGTGCATACCGCCACCTACTGCACAAGAGTGTGTACTGTGGTGTTCTGCGGGGTTGCATAAAGGCGCTTCATACTACGTAATGACGTAGCCCTGACGTAATCCCTGACTAGCTCCATATCGGTGGAAAACCAACTGGTTCTTATGAGGCACTACAGTTGAACTGGTTAAGCACTGACACCAGCCCCAGAACCAAACTAGCACTGGCTCTTATTTTGGTGGAAATGAGCCCTAAATGTATTGTGGTGGACTCCTGTGAGTAAACCCATTCTTCCTTCCCCTCCTCCTTGCACTGCATAAACGCGCACGAGGAGGCTCATGACAAAATGGTCCAGCCAGCTCGGACTTAGCGGATTTCCCACACATCTGTTTTTCTTTTTTGAAATGTTTTTTTTTTTTACTTTTTCATTACCTTTGTGTTGGAGCAAACATGTCCCCAGCTCACCTGTCCTCAGTGCATAGAGGAGGATTGGCCATCGGAAGTCCCAGTCTGGAGGAACAGTTTGGGGCTCTCTTTATTCAGCGCTGTATCTCAGACACGCTAGCCTCCTGGAACCCGAGGAGAATCTTTCAGAACATGGAGGCAGCGGTCGGGAGATTATAGGACCTCCCGGGGCTGAAGAGGTTTCCAGAGTTCATGGGTGTTCTGGCAATGCTCGCTGATCTGCAATGGTCCTTCCCTGGGCTATAGTGGGAGGGGGCCCCAGCTTGTCCGATGCGTGCATGGAGGTGCACCCCAAGGAGGAACTGCTCCATTCCCTCTTCTCCTGCTCCAGTCACCCTAGCTCCACCACAGCAGCGTCATCCTGTGGGGAAATGATGAAAGAGGCCCTCCTTGTCCTCGGCAGCCATTTCCCCTCCAGCTGCCGTGGGATTTGCCAGGGTTATCCCACCCACGCCCACCTCCATGCCATCGGGGCTGGCTCCTCCGTCATCCTCTGAAGGGGCCAGGAGCACCGTAGACACAGAGAGGGATGACTGTCAACCTGCTGCAGCTTTCACCAACAGGCACTGGGATGACAGGCAAGTGTTTTTTCAGTCTAATCAATTAAATTGTGATGAACCTTGTCTGTCTCCCGAGGGAGAGGCCCAGTCTTTGCAGTCTGCTGAGTCCCTTCCTCCAGCTGCAATCAGTAACCCTTTTTCTATTCTCTCCGTATCTCCTTCAATTTTTCCTGAGTGTCCGCTGGCCTTGGAACTTAGCCGTCAGACGATGGAGAAGCCTGAGACCCTGGAGGATCCTGCTCCAGAGCCTGCATGGAGCCAGCCCTCAGTCCTCTTGCCGGATTCATCTCCAGTGGGGGTTGCTTCCCTTGAGGACATGAGGACTGTTATGACCATCTTGCCTGCTGTGGAGGCTTCTGGAGTGGAGTGAGACCCCGAGATGGACCTCCACGAAGCCGGACCTGGGATGTCATTGTCTTGTTTGACGGCGTCTTGGACGGCGGTGGAGCGCCAACTCAGGCAAGTTCTTTGTCTTACATTTCTCATGTCAGTATTGGAAAGATCTTGCCTGGCTCTAGGTGATGGGAGTTCAGATGCAGCCGGCGACCCTAACCACCTTTCTTCTCCTGCTATCGCTGAGCCTTCGTCTAGGGTCGCCGGAGAGCGTGTGCCATCACCAGAGATTGTTGTGGGTCCGGTCCGACCAGTGGAGGACGCCGCCGTTCCAGCTCCTCCTGCCAGGGTTGTCAGAGCTCCCCCTATTGATTGCTTCCTCAGCTTCGTGCTTCGGCGGGTTGGCCCGCTCACCATGGGTGCAGTATTGGCCCGGTTGGGGCCCACTGCGGGTGCTGCAGAGCTCCAGCCAGGAGCCACCGCAGGTGCAGCATTGGCCCAGTTGGGGTCCACCGTGGGTGCAGCTGTGTCCCAAGCTGGGACCACCGAGGATGCCATAGCCTTCTTTTCCTCCCTGTCCGACACCGTGGGGGTTCCCTCCTTTTGGTCCGGTCACCCACCAGGGAGCCTCCCAGTGGGCAGGCCACCTCCTGTGTCATCCCACCAGCCCTGGTGGCTGAACAGTGCTGGTCGACCGCCAGAGGGACTGAGTCTCTGCGGTAGATGGCCCGTGTTTTCCGGCAGGCCACCGGACTCTGTTCATCGGATTGCCTGCTGGGCCTGGGACTCTGGGCAGCCTCCCAAGCCTCCATGTCTTTGGACTTGGGGGGGTTAATTGTCGGCCCTGGGTGGGGTATTGTGTTCCCTCCTTTCCTGTTCCCCCTACCTCCCACCTGGGTTCGTGTTGTTGTTCCTGTTAGGGTTGGTGGGGAGGGGGCCGGGGGCTTTCCTTCCTTGTGACATTACCGTGGGTGTCTAGAATCCACCCTTTGAAGGGGGGACTCTGTCACAAACCAAGCCCATGTTATCCTGTAGGCTCGGTTCTGACCATTCTCTGTGGCTCAGGCTCGGGTTGATTATCTATTATCTTTTGAGTTCTTGTTGTTTTTTATGTCTGTGTTCTTTTTCTTTTCCTAGTCGTGGTTCTGATGCGCCCTTGAAGCGATGTCAGCTCTTGGGTGCAACCGTGGTTAACACGTTTCTCCTCTTACGTTTGCTGGGCGATGTCGGCCCCCCGGACGCCAACATTAAGTGTTTTCTTGTGTTGTTGTAAGTCTTCACCTTTTTTGGGAAGTGTTGTCATCAGTCTTTACGTTCAATAAATGTGAACTCCTGCGAGTAAATCCATTCTTCCTTCCCCTCCTCCGTGCACTGCGTAAAAGCGCACGAGGAGGCTCGTGACACATGAGGGCTTGTTGCCAAAGGATGAGGTTGAAAAACATGAAATCTGGTTCAAAGCTAAAATGTTGGGGGTAACAGAGTTCACTGAATGTCTTAACAAATGGTTGGCAAATGTTTAAAGTGATATTCTTGTAATGGTCAAAAATGTTGACGATGTCAAACCTGATGATAATATCTCTAATGTTGAAAAAAATCCTAAATATCATAAAAGCTCAAACAAAAGTGCATGAAATTTTGAAAGTAGTAAATCATTATCTGCTTGCATACAAGCAAAAGCAGAACGAGCAGCACTTCTGGCTTGTGCTGAAGCTCTTAAAAGGAAACATGCTATGGAGCAACAAGCTGAAGAAAAAATAAGGGAAAAGAAGCAGCTAGAACTTGAAACACAAATGGCAGAGGCCAATGCTAAAATTGCCATTCTTCAAGTCTACCCTTCCCACAGTGTTTCTCCTTCTAAAGCATCAGATGGAATGGAATAATTTTTCGTTAAAGCTGATTCACCGAAAACAGTGGACTCTCAACATACTCCACAACAAGAGAAAACTGTCCATCCAAAGCTATCCGCCATCCTAAAATCAATAGAATTAAGAGAGAAACATGATCACCATATACGTCTACTAGCTCTTACTAGTATGCAGGATCTTCACAAGTTCTCCCAACAACCTCTGGATCATACAGCCACAAATATGGAGCCATTGTTGTCCTCTCAGCAGACCAATTCCTCATCAGGAGATCTCAATAATTTACTCCAAAGACAAAATGAAAGCATGCAACTGGCCTAAATGCAAAACTTTCACTTCCTTCTGCCCAGAGAAATACCAATTTTTGATGGAAATCCCTTAAAATACAAACCTTTCATCAGAACATTTGATCATTGTGTAGAATCTAACACCATCAATTAAGGTGACTGCTCATACTATCTACATCAGTACACCAGAGGCTAAACAAGAGGAGCTTATTGGACGCTGCTTTCAAATGAGCCCAGACATGGGATATTTCAGAGCCAAAGATCTACTGGAAAAGATTTTGGTAATGGTGCAAAAATTACAGCTTTATATATGGGAAATTTGATTTCATGGCCCATCATTAAGCCTGAGGATGTAAAGGGTCTTCAAGCTTATGCGCTTTTCCTTCATGAATGTTGTATTGCCATGCAATGCTTAGAATACTTGGAGGAATTCAACGAGTCATTCAGCATGAAAACTGTCATCATGAAACTTCCGCATAAGCTTGAATAAAGCTTATTAGGAAGCTTATAAGCTTGAATAAAGAAATGGAAGCGTGTAGAGCTAGGTTGAGATGTCAGACTTTGTCTTTGAATGATCTTAAGGAAGAAGAAACTGCCATTATACACTTCTGTCAGTCTCAATGGTTCCAAAAGGAAATGGAGTGTTTAGGCTCTGACAAGTCTGTCATAAACCTGGGTTTGGTGGTCCCCAACCCAGTTCTGACCCGTGACTATTTTGACCAATCTCTCCATTTATTTTCCATCAGGCACCTCAGGGAGTCCTTTGGGTCCTCCGCTCCCTGACAGCTCAGGCACGCCCCCTCTTCCTGTCAGTATCAACAGCTGTTCTGTATTATGGGTGTTTCACACACTTGCACGCACACACTTCATTCACTCCCATTCACACGCTCAGACACTCACTCATACACACATGGTATCAATTATGTTCAGCCCACGCATCCACACACCGGCGGTCTCTTCCCTCATTAGTATTATGATTACTTAAACGCTATGTTAGTAGGAAGAGACCGCCGGAACATTGCGCTTCATACACGGCAGCGTGTACCTCCATGTATGCAAATCACCACTCTTTACGGATTATCTTCAGCCTGTTTCTGCCTCATCCACCGGACTACACTGACAGCTCCAGATTGCTCCAGCACCGTAAGTCTATGTTTGTCTTTCTCCCCATGCCGACAATTGCCCTGTGGCACTAGGCATTCCCTCCCCTGGGCTGTGGAGTATCCAGGAGGCATCCCTGTTTGTCTGGTGGCCTCAATTGTAATCATTGTATCTATTCAATTCACTGTTCACTGAGTGATTGTTTGCTGGACTTGTTATTTTGGGGTTTTTGTTAATAAAGTGCACAAATCTACTCCTGCGATTGGGTTTTTCATTCTGCCCTCTGTGCGCCGCGTAATGGTGCACAAGGGTTCATAACACAAGTCAATCACAAAAAAGGACAATGTTATCCGTAAACTGAATCTCTCTTTCTAGAAGATGGACTCTTGAAAGCTGGAGGAAGATAAACTAAAGCGGCAATGCAAGATGACCTTAAACACATCTTATCAAAAGATCACCATTTCTTCAATCTCATACTCCGTCACATTCATGACCAATTTGGATACGCAGTAAGGAACCATGTTCTCTGTAACTCAAGTAAAACATATTGGATCATAAAAGCCAACTCTACTATAAGAAAAATGATACATCAGTGCCATTACTGCAGATGCTTTGGTGCTAAAGCAGGGACACAACAAATGGAAAGAATAATGCCTGATCTTTCTCTATTCACAAGTACTGGTGTTGACTATTTTAGACCTATATATGTAAAGAGAGGATGAAGCATAAAATAAACATAAAACAAAAGAGACCAACTCTAAAACTGGGAACTTGGAACGTCCGCACTATGATGACAGGACTCGCTGCTAACCTCAAGGACATCAACGACACCAGGAAGACTGCCATCATCAATAATGAGCTGAAGAGACTGGGAGTGGATATCGCCACTCTCCAGGAAACACGGTTAGCTGATGCAGGCACACTGAGAGAGAAGGACTACACGTTCTACTGGCAGGGAAAGGGCAGTGACGAACACAGGGAACACGGAGTGGGCTTCGCAGTGAAGAACACTTTGCTGAAGATGGTGGAACCGGGCAGCACTGGCTCTGCACGACTCCTCACCCTCCGCCTGAACACCACTCAAGGCCCAGTCACCCTCGTCAGTGTGTATGCCCCAACACAGACAGCCACACCAGAGGCAAAAGACGAGTTCTACGAGAATCTCACAACAACTGTCAGGATCATCCCCAACTCTGAACAACTCATTCTCCTTGGAGACTTCAATGCCAGAGTGGGTGCTGACCACGACTCCTGGCCCTCCTGTCTTGGACCTTTTGGCATGGGCAGAATGAACGACAACGGACAGTGGCTGCTCGAGTTCTGCACATATCACGATCTGTGCATCACAAACTCGTTCTTCAAGACCAAGCCCCAACACAAGGTTTCCTGGCAACATCCGCGCTCAAAGCACTGGCACCAGCTAGACTTGATCCTGACCAGGCGCACCTCACTGAAGAACGTGCTAATCACCCGTTCGTTCCAGAGTGCAGATTGCGACACAGACCATTCATTGGTGTGTTGCAAGGTCAAGCTGCAGCTGAAGAAATTCCATCGTGCTAGACAACCTGGAAAGGCACGGATTGACACCAGCAAGATGGCCCAACCAGAACTTGTTGAGCAGTTTGCCTCCACCTTTGAGAAGGAACTTGGTGTACCACAAGGAGGAGAATCTGCAAAGCAGAAGTGGGAAGAGCTGCGAAACACCATCTACCGCACAGCCTTGGCTACCTTTGGGAGGAAGACCTCGAAGTCACAGGACTGGTTTGATGCCAAGTTGACCGAGATGACCCCCGTCATTGAAGCCAAGCGCTCAGCACTTGCTGAGTACAAGAAGTACCCAAACGAGAAGAATCTCCAGATTCTCAGGGCTGCGAGAAGCAAAGTTCAGAAGACTGCTCGGCGCTGTGCCAACGAGTACTGGACTCAGCTCAGCCAAGACATTCAAACCGCTGCCATAACAGGGAACATCCTGTATGTGTAGTGTATGTGTACTTAATGAGTACACATACACTGTGAACTCATATATCAACTTCTGTGAAGAGCACATTCTCCCATCGCGCACCAGGATAAGATATTGTAATGACAAGCCTTGGTTCACAGCTAAGCTCAGACGGATCAGGAAGGAGAAGGAAGCAGCGTTGAAAAGTGGAGACAGGGACTGCTACAGGGAGGTCAAATATCGGTTTAACAGAGAGCTGAGGAGAGCTAAATCTGTATATTCTGAGAGACTCCAGCAGCAGTTCACTGCTAATGACTCGGCTTCTGTGTGGAGAGGACTGAGGCAAATCACCAACTAACGGCCTCAGGCTTCTAAAGGTCAGGATGACAAAGCCCTTTGTCAAAGACTGTCCCAACACTATGCCCGTTTTGACACCTCGTCAGCTGTGTCCAACTCACCCACTCCACCCAGCTCCTCTGCCTCCTCAGCCCCTAATTCATCAAGAGCGGTCCCCCCCTCCTCCTCCTCCTCCTCCCCCCCTCCCCTTGTCATCAGTGAGCAGGACGTGCACAGACAGTTCTCCAGACTGAACCCGCGCAAGGCCCCCGGGCCGGACGGTGTGTCTCCCTCCACCCTGAGACACTGTGCGAAAGAGCTGGCTCCTGTCTTCACAGACATTTTTAACACCTCCCTTAAGCAATGTCACGTGCCGACCTGCCTCAAATCCTCCACCATCATCCCTGTCCCCAAGAAGCCACGGATTACTGGACTTAACAACTACAGACCTGTAGCGCTCACCTCTGTAGTCATGAAGTCCTTTGAGCGCCTGGTCCTGTCTCACCTCAAGTCCATCACCACACCCCTCCTAGACCCGCTGCAGTTTGCCTACCGTGCTAACAGGTCTGTGGACGACGCAGTCAACCTGGCCCTCCACTCCATCCTGCAGCACCTGGACTCCTCGGGAACCTACGCCAGGATTCTGTTTGTGGACTTCAGCTCCGCATTCAACACCATCCGCCCCGATCTGCTCCAGGACAAGCTGTCCCTGCTCAACGTGCCTGACTCACTCTGCAGGTGGATCACCGACTTCCTGACGGACCGGAGACAGCATGTGCGGCTGGGGAAGTCTGTCTCAGACTCTGTTAGCATCAGCATTGGATCACCCCAGGGCTGTGTACTTTCCCCCCTACTCTTCTCCCTTTATACCAACTCCTGCACCTCCTCCCACCAGTCTGTTAAGCTGATTAAGTTTGCGGACGACACCACCCTCATCGGGCTCATCTCCAACGGTGACGAGTCCGCCTACAAGGAAGAGGTGGCCCAGCTGGTGTCCTGGTGCAGCCACAACAACCTGCAGCTGAATGCTCTGAAGACAGCGGAGATGATTGTGGACTTCAGGAAAGTCACATCCCCCCTGCCCCCCCTCACCATCACAGGCTCTCCCATCACCTTTGCAGATTCCTTCCGCTTCTTGGGCACCACCATCACCCGAGACCTAAAATGGGAGCCAACCATCAGCTCCCTCATCAAAAAGGCCCAGCAGAGGATGTTCTTTCTGCGGCAGCTGAGGAAGCTCAAGCTACCCACCAAGATGTTGGTGCAGTTCTACACGGCCATCATCGAGTCCATCCTCACCTCCTCCATAACCGTGTGGTACGCAGGAGCCACTGCCAGGGACAGACTAAGGCTGCAGCGCGTCGTGCACACTGCTGAGAAGGTGATAGGCTGCAAGCTCCCATCTCTCCAGGACCTGTACATCTCCAGGACCCGGAGGCGTGCTGGCCGGATCATAGCCGATCCTTCACATCCTGGTCACGTGCTGTTTGCCCCCCTCCCCTCAGGTAGAAGGCTTCGGTCCATTCGGACTAAAACCTCCCGGCACATGAACAGCTTTTTCCCCTCTGCCATCAGACTGCTGAACACTAAGTGACTTTTGACTCTCGTGCACTATGTACAGCAGCTCAACCAGACTCATGTCAATCATCACTGTTTTTCTGTTGCATTATTGACTGCACTAGGTGGTACTTCACATTATCTGCTACATGCTAATTTTTTAAAACTGCCTTGACTAGTACTACTCATTATTACTAGTATTATTATTATTATTATTACTTATTATTACTTATTTTTCTACACTTACTGCACGTTTCTAGTCCTTTAGTTTTTTAGTTTATCCCTTTTTCTCATTATGTTTTTAATGTTGCAGCATGGCACCGAGACAAATTCCTAGTTTGTGTATCACATGAACAATGGCAATAAACCTGATTCTGATTCTGATTCTGATTCTGAACATCCGTGGTATGTACGGTGGCATCAAGAAAGCACTTGGTCCGGCTCAGAGCAAGACGGCCCCCCTCAAATCTTCCACTGGGGAAATTATCACAGAGAAGAACAAGCAGATGGAGAGATGGGTGGAACACTACTCCGACCTCTACTCTAGACAGAACACCGTGACACCGTCAGCCCTTGATGCCATCGACTGCCTGCCATCCATGGACAAACTTGACGCCGAGCCAACCATCGATGAACTCAGTAAGGCCATTGATAGCTTGGCCGCTGGCAAGGCACCCGGCAACGACGGCATACCCCCTGACCTGATCAAGCACTGCAAGACCGCCCTACTGCTGCCATTGCATGACGTCCTCTGCCAGTGCTGGAAGGAAGGTGCCGTACCACAGGACATGAGGGACACCAAGATCATCACCCTCTACAAAAACAAAGGGGAGAGAAGCGACTGCAACAACTACAGGGGCATTTCCCTCCTCAGCGTTGTTGGCAAAGTCTACGCATGAGTTGTTCTCGTTCGTCTACAGAAGCTTGCCGAACGTGTCTACCCCGAGTCTCAGTGTGGCTTCCGCGCTGAGCGATCGACGGTAGACATGATATTCTCCATCCGCCAACTCCAGGAGAAATGCAGAGAACAGAACATGCCTCTGTACGTCGCCTTCATCGACCTCACCAAAGCGTTCAATCTGGTCAGCAAAGAGGGCCTTTTCAAGATCCTGCCAAAGATAGGATGCCCACCAAAGTTGCAAAGCCTCATCGAATCGTTTCACACCAACATGCAGGGGATAGTGCAGCATGATGGCAACGTCTCAGAGCCATTCAACATACGCAGCGGAGTGAAACAGGGCTGTGTACTTGCGCCAACCCTCTTTGGGATTTTCTTTGCTATGCTCCTGAGGCATGCCTTCAGCACAGCAACAGAGGGAATCTACCTGCACACAAGATCTGACGGCAGGCTTTTCAACCTTGCCCGCCTGAAAGCCAGAATCAAAGTACGCGAGGCTCTAATCAGAGACATGCTGTTCGCAGACGACGCTGCAGTCGCAACCCACACACAGCAGGAGCTTCAGACCCTGATGGACCGCTTCTCCCAGGCATGCAAGGACTTCGGGCTTACCATCAGCCTGAAGAAGACTAACGTCTTGGCGCAAGGCACGGAAGCACCACCAACCATCACCATTGATGACTACAAGCTGGAGGTCGTGAATCAGTTCATGTACCTGGGGTCCACGATCAGCAACAACCTCTCCCTTGATACAGAGATCAACAAGAGGATTGGAAAATCAGCCTTCACACTCGCTCGCCTCACCACACGAGTGTGGGAGAATCCCAAACTCTCTGTCAAGACGAAGATGGCAGTGTACAACGCCTGCGTCATCAGCACACTGCTCTATGGGAGTGAGACGTGGACAACATACGCCCGGCAGGAAAAGAGACTGAACTCCTTCCACTTGCGCTGCATTCGCCACATCCTGGACATATCCTGGCAGGACAAAGTGCCCAACACAGAAGTTCTGTCCCGCGCCGGCCTTCCCTCCATGTTCACTCTACTCAGGCAGCGCAGGCTCCGCTGGCTAGGCCACGTTCACCGTATGGAGGATGGCAGAATCCCCAAAGACGTCCTCTATGGAGAACTGGCAACTGGCAGGAGAGACATTGGCCGCCCACAGCTGCGCTTTAGAGACGTCTGCAAGAGAGACATGAAGGCCCTGGATATCAACACAGAGCGCTGGGAGGACCTTGCAACGGACCGCTCCAAATGGAGAGGCACCCTGACCAGACAGCTCAAGGCGGGTGAAGAGAGACTGACTGCTGCAGCAGATGAAAAAAGGACCCGCAGGAAGAACCGCCACAGACCCAGCAGCACGGAGACCACCCACAAGTGTGACCTGTGTGACAGGGACTGTCATTCGCGCATCAGCCTGTTCAGCCACAGGTGGTGCTGTTCCAGCAGAGTAGACGTTTAGGATTCTCTTCCATGGTCATCATAGACCGACGGAGGCCGACGAATGTAAAGAGAGGATGAAGCATGGTCAAACATTACAGAGTAATTTTCACATGCATGGCAAGCGGAGCAGTTCATTTGAAAGTGGCTTCCACACTTGATATGGACTGTTGCATCCACACCCTGAGAAGGTTTATCAGCAGAAGAGGACAAGTTAACATCATAAGATCAGACAATGGCACAAATTTTGTTGGTGCAGAAAAAAAGCTAAAGTAGCCTCTTGCTACTTTAAATCATAATCAAACTGAAAGAACACTGGCAGAAAAGCAAATTAATTAGATCTTTAATCTACCTGGAGCTTCCCCGGTGAAATTTGGGAGCAAATCATATGGTCAGTCCGTAAAATACTTTGCTCTGTTCTCCAGTAGCAAACCTTGGATGATGAGGGATTACATACCCTGTTCTGTGAGGTGGAAGCTATACTAAATGATCGCCCCTTAACCAAACTGTCTGATGATCCAAGCGATCTTGAGGCTCTTACACCAAATCATCTATTGTTGCTCAAGGTAAACCAGCTTTACCTCTAGGGTGCTTTGAAAGACATGATATCTATGTTGAATGGAGATGGAAACAGGTTCAATATTTTGCAGATCTCTTTTGGAAGAGATGGGCAAAAGAATATCTTCCACTGTTGCAAGAGCGACAAAAATGGACCAAAGAAAAAAAGAAAATTTGTGTAAGGAGACATTGTGCTAATAATGGACTAAACATCTCCTCATGGTTCTTTGATGTTTGGAAAGATATTCAAGACCTTTCCTGACAAAAGAGGAGTTGAAACAACTGTTCAAATTCAAACAAAAATAAATATTATTGAAAGGCCAATAACAAAAATCTGCCTTCTTTCTGAAGCTGTATGTTAATATCTCTTGGTAAACAGAGTAATCTAACTGAAGTGGTGGCCTAGAGGTAGAGCATCTGCGCCACAACTGGGAGGTCAGGGTTCAAGTCCCGGCTGGGTCATGCCAAAGACCATTAAAAATAGAACATCCTTCCATCCAGCTTGGTGCTAAGCAAAAATAGAATGGAGGATGGAAATGTTGGTTACCCAGCCACAGGGGGTGCACAAGCCAATGTACTCATTGTGCCGGTCCCAAGCCCAGATAAAATGGGCAGGGTTGTGTTAGGAAGGGCATCTGGCATAAAATTTAGTTCCAGCCAGTATCCTATGTGGATATCACAGATATATCGGTGTCTGCCACAACAACCCCCCCAGAACATGAGAATAGCTAGTAGAAGAAGAAGACAAAGGTAAGCAGAGTAGTCTATATTGGACAGTGATAATGACTGTAATAATGGGAAAATGATTTGTTTCTTACATTTGATATAGCCCCTTTTTTTTTCTTTTGTTTGAACTGTGTTGTCTTTTGCCAAGCCCAATTAGGGGCCGGTGTATCGGAGCCATTTTCAATTGTATATTTTTTTTGTTATTATTTCTAGCCACTACGTGGCACACTTTTGATTGGTTAAAGGTCATTCTGTTATTTAAGGAACTGTTGTATCATACGCAGGTGCTATTAATTGACTGTGAACACGTGAGAGCAAAGAAAATTGGAAATTGATATTGGTTCATATTTTGGTTATTTTATTGGAGAGTTTACTTTATTAAATGGACGTAAGACACTGGGTTTTGGCTCTCATGCTGTTACACATCAAGATGTGTCTTTAGCAGCCGGTAGTGTCTGCTTGGACTGGCTAAATGGACATTACAATCAGCGGTGCTGAAACTAGCTACCTGAAAGCCATTCCATACAAGCATTGAAACTTTATTATTAGTCACTGCAGTTTCAAATAATTTAGTCAGTCTCAAAGATTATCTCCCATTCTGATTATTTCATTGTTTAAAAGAACTCATCATGTTATTCACCACACCCTAACAAAAGAAGCTTATGACAGAGTCCATCATGCATTTGTAGAGTACCCTACCAATCTGATAAATTTGATAAGCAGTTTAATTGTTTTTGCAGACTTCCCCATTCCTTGTATAAAAAAGGTAGCTTAATACATTCCTGAGAGCTGAATGAAAGCATGGTTTGTGGCTCTCCCTTGATCCATAAAAAGAATCTCCGTCTTGTCCGACTATCATGTGAGTTCCCAAAAATTAGATTTAAACTGATTATCACAGACCTGAATTGTTGGCCCACTGTGTTCAATTTCCCTGAAAGCTGCAGCCGAGCAGCTTCTCTCTTATAGAGCCATCAGTGAGTCTGTACTCTTCATGATTGGTGAAGGACATTTTAATAAGGTCTGGCTTGGAAAATGGCATGCCCACAGATTATTCACCACAGAAGTCCCTGGCTGGTATTTTCTAACATGCAAAAGAGATTTTTAAAATGTAAACTATTATATTACACTGCGTAAAACCATCTATGTTACCATTACTACATCTCTTAACATCACAAAGAAAGGTAATTTTATTGCTCTAGAATCTGCAGTCAGATATATCTATAAGGAGCTGTCAAAAACACCCTTTGTGACAATAACACTATTGAGGTTTATGGGGCACACTGAGTGACAGCAATAAAACTAGTGAGGAGAGCCATTTTTAGAACAATGAACCGACAGCCCATGGCCATGGAAATAAAGAAGAGAACTTGGGTGATAACTTCAGCAAATGCAGGCATGTTTAATTTGACTGCAAGGGCAACTTCAGATACTGTATTTATTTTCAGCATTTGTCTTTTAGCCAGAACAGTGTGGGCTGTGTTGGATCAAGGGTTACATTGAGAGTTGGCATCATAAACTGTGACACTGCACGTTGTCAGAGAGTTGTAGACGAAGTGACTGTAATTTTGTGTCGGCGCTGATAGATTTATACAGTAATACAAGGGGTGGTGGGGACTGAAAAGTTCATAAAGGTCAGATTTCACCAAATGTGGTTTATTTTTCAACATAGTCTCCCCTTTGGTCCACACACTTTTCCCATCAGTGTTGCAGCTCTTGGATCTCTGCGGTTGAAAAATAAACCATATTTGGTCAAATTTGAATACTATTAACTTTTCAGCCCCCTCTCATATGTTAAATACAGTCCTGTGAAAAAGTATTTGGCCCCTTCCTTTTTTGATGTATTTTTAAATATTTGTCACACTTAAATGGTTCAGATTGCCATACAAATCTTAATATTAGACAAAGATAACCCGAGTAAAAACAAAATACAGTTTTTAAATGATTTATTTTTTAAGGGAAAAAAGTTATCCAAACCTCCTTGGCCTTATGTGGGAAAAGTAATTGCCCCCTAAACCTAATAGCTGGTTGTCCCACCCTTGGCAGCAACAACACAAACAAGCATTTGCAGTAACTTTTGGGGAATTTTGGCCCACTCTTCTTTCCGAATTGTTTTAATTCAGTCACAATGGAGGGCTTGAGGTTGAGGTCATGAAATGATGGCTAAACCTTCTCCTTGAGGATTTTCTGTTAGAGAGCAGAATTCATAGTTCCAGAACAGGAAATTGTCCAGGTCTTGAAGCAGTAAAGCAGCCCTAGACCATTACGCTACTGCCACCATGTTTGACTACTGGTGTGATGTTCTTTTTATGAACTGCTGTGTTAATTTTACACCAGATCTAACGGGATGCATGCCTTCCAAAAAGTTCAGCTTTTGTCTTGTGAGTCCACAGAATATTTCCTCAAAAGTCTTGTGGGTCAACACAATGTTTTTGTGTTTTTTTTGCAAATACAGTCATGTGAAAAAATTAGGACACCCTGTATAAGCCTGTGTATTTTTTAACATATTTGGACATATGGATATTTAATATCAAGGTTAAAAATACTGGGAGATTCACATAATACAACTAAACAATTAAAAATGAATTAAAGACTTTTTTCAAATTTTCTGTAAAATGTAATTCTAAACAAATAGTGCAAAATAAATTAGGACACCCCCAATCTTTTTTTAGGACACCCCCACATTGATTCCCACTTAAAATGGCTAAAATAAATTTTAAAAAATGCAAATAAAAACAGAAGCAAGGTTAGACATTGATACATGAACATTTCTTAATAAAGAACTGAATTTTAAAGAGCGTTGAAAGGAAAATTCTATATTTTGTAACTTCTGTTGCTTCAGAATCTGTGTGAAATGTACAAGGTCGTGGCAGATAAACATTTATCTCTTTGTTTTCGTACGCATGTACTGTATTGTTATGAGTATGTCTGAGAAGGAGACAGCTTGGAAGAACCAGCCTGAACTAGATATTCTCTCATGGACAGTCTTGAGATAACAGGATGCTTAAAGGACTGAAAGTTGTGTGTGTGAATCAGATTGATGCACGGAAGAGACTCTGTGGCAGTTTTTGTATTGTTCTCCACTGGCCAGTGCAAAGTTAATTTGCTAAAACTTTAATCCTTCCTGTTTCTTGACTACTGGTAGAAGAGAGTTTTCCAACAGGTGTCAGTTTTTTTTTACATGGCTGTATGAGAAAAGCCTTTGTTTTGTTTTTGGTCAGCAGTGTTTTATTTATTTTTTTTTTTTTGCATTGGAACTCTCCCATGGATGCCATTTCTGTCCAGTATCTTTCTTATTGTTGAATCATGGACCAGTGACCAAACTTTTGAGGCAAGTGAGGCCTGCAGCTCTTTAGATGTTGTTCTGGGTTTTTGTTTGTCTGTTCTGGAATTTCATCAGATGTGTGATGCATGATGTGTGGCTTTTTGAGATCTTTCAGTCTACTTCACTTTGTAAGACAGGTTCTATTTAAGTGATTTCTTGATTCAACAGGTCTGGCAGTAATCAATCCTGGGTGTGGCTAACGAAATTCAACTCAACTTTCAAAAAAATGTGGTTAATCACAGTTAAGTCATGATGTAATGGAAAAAAAAAAGGCAAGAAAGGGGTAAATGCTTTCCCACAGCACTGCATGTCCAACGTATTGTCATTATACCCCATGGAAAGACATTGTGGAGGGTATGGTATCTTTGACCCATCCATCCATTTATGTTAGGTTCTGGGCACGGCCTGGGACTGTGCCCATGCTTTATGTTCTCTTTTGGATTCTTAGTTTTTACCTTTAAATATTATTATTATTATTATTATTATTATTATTATTATTATTATAAATTATTGTCCTTCTTGCTCCCAAGTCGCTTGTCATTGCATGTAGTCTTGTGCTTATCCCCTGCTGTTGTTTTATGATTGTCTTTTGTAATTTGATTATTATTATGATTGTTATTATTTGCATTATGTGTCTCCTATGTTTCCCCTGGTATACTGTGCTCATCCCCTGTTTGGCTTTATTGTCATTATCGTGGTCTGTGAGTCTATTTATCTCTCTATTGTCCCCAGCTCCTCATGTTTCCATACCTATAGCCATTTCCTCATGTGTGCTCCTGTTTAGCCCTTGATTGCTCCCACCTGTCTGGAGATTATAACCAGTGTTCTCTTTATGTCAGTTTGTACTTGTGCTCTGTCTGGCTTCGTCATCCTTGTTTCCTCACAATTTCTTTGTCATTCATTCCTGTGATCCTGCTGCTCCCAAGTTTTTCCCTTTGAATTATTTTGCCTCGAGATCTCCTGTTGTTTTCAGCCCCCGTGCTGCTGTTTAGTTATGTTTGAGTTTTGTTTAATAAATTATCATTGCGCCTACTCCTGCCTGCGCTATGAGCCCTTCCTTTAATCCCTCATCTGCCTGAAGGGCAGATTCTGACATTTTGACCGTTCATTTGACTCAGAGTTTGACGCAGTTCTATTTTATGTTGATGCCTCTCAAGCTGGATTCACTTTAAATTGAGACAGAAGCTTTAACTCATCAACACCTTGGATAGATACATCTACTATAACAATGGGTTCCATTTATTTTGGGAAGGGGTCATTTTATGTTCTTCTACATTTCTGCTCAGATTAACATTTATACAGCAACTTTGACTGAAATGAGGGGTTCCATTTTTGGGGAGAGGGGCTTATGTTGTTTTTTTTTTTCCATCCATTTTATGTTGATCACAACTCTCATTTGGGGCCCCTGATATGCAGATCTGTGCGGTATGTGAACTTGCTCACTACAGTTCTTGCATTGATAGTAATAATGTTACAATCAGCCCCATACCCTCCATCTACAAATTAATATTCAGATAAACAGTGGCATAACACAGGGTTACAAAAATAACTTTTTTGGAAGTTGTCTGTGTTTTTTCAACTGATTTAAGACAATTTTGCACCGCTGAATCCGAAAATGGCATCCGTTTCTCTCGATCAGGTCAGGTTGTTATGCTAAGTTGATTTTTAAAAAAATATGATCTTCTGACTAAATCAATTACATTTTTGTGACATTATCGTTTGATTTTTGTTAATATTTCTCATCCAAAATAGATTTTTAAGAGAAAGAATTGTTTTCTAACACAGTTTATTTATTAAATGTTACACACTTTGATTACTGTAAATTGAATAGTAGACATTGATAAAGGTAAGTTCATATAAATTGAATGTTACGTCATGATTGTTCAAAATTCAGAGCTTCAACTTCCTTTTATTCAAACCTCTAGAATGCTCAGTGGCAGGGATGTCTCTCTTCAGAGTCCAACAGTAATCAGCCATCATGACAATTTATGACATCATGTCATAAGTTGGTGCATGCAAACTCTTCAGAGTTTGAGAAATTTCAAGAAATAAAAAAATGATTTTGCATTGTATAAAGTGAAAACACCAGTACATGTAAACAAAAATGTAAAAAACAACATGTGGCCATAGTTCAAAAAGTTGACCTGATTGAACAAAATCAATGTGATTTCTGGATTCAGCACATCAAAATTGTCCTATATCAGCTAAAAAAAACTTAGACAATAAATTCGGTGTTGACCAGTGTAATAAACTGCTAATAACACAAACAATAATTGAGTCAGTGCTTCTCATTCTCATGCTTTTCATTTTAGAGTAAATTTATCACACCGATTAAATAGCACAGCGATATATCTCGTCATTAAGTTGTTCAATATGTCAGGAATTAACTGCCTGTTTAGACTGAACAATATTTACATTAATGTGAAGTTTTGTGTCTGTCTGCCTAATGAATATGAGTTCTTTTTAATTTGCTTTAGATTTATGTTCTACATGGCTCCTGGGAAAACAGTCTTCATCTAAAGATGATAAATTGCCTCATCCATGGGACTGCTTATGTCTGCCTGCTGTTTGTTTGGTTCGGGACAGCTGTTTATTTCCATTTGAATTTAAATTAAAACGGTATTTAAAAATTATACTTTTTTGTACAATCTGATTTCATATTCACTATATTTTAGTTTTGATTTCAATTGAGGATGGGCTTTGAGTAATCACAAGCAATCACTACATATAGTAGATGATTTGCTCCTTTTTTGATGAGGGGGTGAGGTGGGGTGGAGTGGGGGGCTGGCTGAAAAGTTCAAAGTGGACAAAATTTGATCAGATGTGGTTTGTTTTTTAACCGCAGGGATCCAAGTGCTGCAACACCGATGGAAAAAGTGTGTGGACCAAAGGGGAGACTATGTTGAAAAATAAACCACATGTGATCAAATTTGACCACTATGAACTTTTCAGCCCCCGCCCCTATATATATATATATATATATATATATATAACCTACAACCTGTACAATCCAAATGAAAAACAAACTGAAATCTTTTAAGGGGAAAAATAAAAAATAAAAAGCCTACAATAACCTAGTTGCATAAATATGCACACCCTTTTATAACTGGGGATGTGGCTGTGTTCAGAATTAACCAATCACATTCAAACTTGTATTAATCGAAGTCACCATACACCTGCCACCGTTTAAAAGTACCTCTGATAAACCCCAAATAAAGTTCAGCTGTTCTAGTAGGCTTTTCCTGACATTTTTGCAATCGCATCTTACAGCACAAGCCATGGTCCGCCTAGAGCTTCCAAAACATCAGAGGGATCTCATTGTTCAAATGTATCAGTCAGGAGAAGGGTACAGAGGTGTGCCAAGGTTCCACATAGACCATGTTGAGTGACGGAAAGGAAATGTAACTGCCTCGCGTCATACATGTAATCAAACAGTACACCCGAACCTCTGACTAGTGAACGTCATGGCTGGCTCTACGGAGAAGCCAGAGCTTGAAGACCCACTTCACAAGTGTCCTCTCTGGGAACACTTTGGCTTTCTGGTGAAATATGTGAACAGACAAAGGTCAAATGAATAAGACTAAAACAGCATCAGGTATGTTTTTGGCAGTATGTCAGGCTTGTTAACTCATTTGAAATGGCACCATGTGAATGTGAACATCAGTGCAGCACAAAGAAAAAAAAGTGCAGTGCAGCTTCCAGCAGTATTTAGACAGCCTTTCCAGGGCTATTCAGATCGAGCCAAAGCAATAACAAATGCTCTTGGTGTTTTTATAGCAGCAAATCTAAGGCCATATTCAGTTGTTAAGAACACCAGGTTTAAACATATGCTGAAGGTAACTGAGCCCCGGTATGAAGTTCCTTATTGTGCCCACTTCAGGCAGAAAATAATACCATCATTTAATGAAAAAGCTAAGTCTGTTAATGCCGCATTTTAGGCCTGTGGTTTTCAGGAGTGCCCTGGCATGTTCAGATTTTTCTGGGACATTATTTAATTTAACTTCTTAATTGTCCAAAAAATTGCAAGTAATTTGCTGTTGTTGTGCATGGGTGCCTTCAGAACATATACAAAACAATGACAAATTATTTGCAATTCCATTGACCAATTAACAAGTCAAATTAATTAATTTCCCACAGACACATACTAGAGCACCCTTGTTAAAAACACTGCTTCAGGCAATAAGGAACTTTAATTTCATAAAAATAAAAGATTAATTAAGACTATTTGAACTTGTATTGTTGCACTTGTCTGCATCGTTCATTTGCTAAAAAGACAATTTATTTATTTTATTGTATACATTTTATTTACTGGAGAATTTACTGCCAGCAGTTTGCAGGGGTTTTTTTTGTTGTTGTTGTTGTTGTTTTTTTTTGTCAAAGCTGTTCCCACTAATACAAAAGATAAGTAGTTTTATGTTTTGCATTTTGTTTCCTTACTGTACCTAAAATTAACCAAACCATGACCTTAAAAGCAAGGTACATACCGAACCATGACTTTAGCCAAACCATTACACCCCTTATCTACCTATCTATCTATCTATCTATCTATCTATCTATCTATCTGTACACACACAACAGTTAGTTCTAACCAAGCAATTTGACTGGACAACAGGAATTCCAGGAGTTACTATAATCCATGACAATTGTGCTCCAGTTTCACTGGATATGTATCACTCAGCTTCAAAGGTGAATGTAGAATCGTATTATATATATTATATTCTATCATTATGGCGTGACCTAGGTTAGGGAGGGGTGATGCCCCGCCTTTGGGGGGTGGCGTCACCAATGGTATATAAGCCCGTAGCGGGAGACATACTGTCTCTTCACTGTTGCTCCTGTACTCGTAGTAGGGACTCCTGCGTGTCTATAGTTCATGTTATAATAAAACTTATAAACGTCACCTCGCCTCCTCATTATTAGGACACAACATCTGGTGACGAGGATATATGGCGATGGAGAGGGCTGCAACCACACTTTGTCCATTTTTGGAGGCTCCGGGTGAGCCGCTGGTCCCTTGGGCCAGGTGGTTTGCGGCCTTCGAAAACTATCTGTTGGCGTTAGACTTCGGCAACCTGGATAAATTGAGAGTGAGGGCTATTCTGGTCCATAACCTGGGTATGGAGGGCCAGAGGGTCCTGAGCACACTGGGAGGAGGTGACGACATCACGAGGCTCATGGCTGGCTTCTTTTGCGCCCCTGAAAACATCATTATGCGGCCCATCCAGTTCAGACAGCGACGCCAGTGGCTCGGAGAGTCGGTCCAACAGTTTGTGGCAGACCTTTGACAGCTGGCGGATGAGTGCAGGTTTGGGGCTCAGGAAGAGGAGATGGTCCGCTACCAGTTGGCCGAGCACATGGCCTACTCCTCGGCGAGGATTCGCCTGCTAACTCACGCTGGTGAGCTAACTTTGCTAGCGGCCTTAGAGCTATCGCAGCAACATGAGGCAGCGGAATGGCTGACAAAGCACCTCAACGATAGCAAAGCCCTGCCTAAGAACGACGCAAGTGGGAAAACCCTGGCCTTGGATTCGGACGATGGAAGCGACGACGAGTACGTGGCCATTGTCAAAATACGGTCCACCCCGGGGACGCTGAGATGCTAGGGCTGCGGATCCAGCAGGCACCGCTATCGAGAAACGGAGTGCACAGTGAGGGGCAAGCGTTGTGGACGGTGCGGTCTGCTCCATCACTTCGCCAGAGTTTGCTGCAATTTTGACAAGGAGGAACGGAGGCCAGCTAAGGACATTGTTAAGAAGAAGGCAACTAAGGTGGTCCACACGGTCTTGCCCAACACGGACCTAGGTTGTGAATGAGGGCTTATGGTGTGTCTGATTTAGTGCATTTAAATTGTGTCTGCTAGTGTTGATTTATGGTGTTCAAGATATGTTCAGTGGTTTTGAAAAAAAAAGGCAAGAAAGGTACCGCTTTGTCAGTATGGTAATGTAAATGTTGTGTAACTGCCTGTTTGACTATTTGGTTTTGTGCACTTTACCACCGTTGTGCGTGTGTATGCCTGGTGACTGAATGTTGTGTGTGTGTCTGAGGTGCAGAAACACCTAGGTGTGATTGTTTGCGTGAGATCTGTGTGTATTCATTGCCCTACATTGTGAAACGTGTGTATGGCATTAGGAATCTGTGTTTATTATGTATATCCTGCGAGTTATGGGTGTCGGGTACAGCCTTTGTTTATTTTGTAATTACTTGTTTGTATATATCTGTTTATTTTATTGGGATTGATTTTGTTTGGTGTGTGGCCCTTTTTCTTTTAACTGACTGTTTGCTTACATAGTAAACAAATGAAGTTGCATATGAGTTGCTGAAGATGACATGTGGGGTACCACAGGGTTCTGTGCTTGGTCCTTTGCTGTTTATTTTGTATATTAATGGTTTATGTTAAGTGTCTAAATTGTTCAAGTGTATTTTATTTGCAGATGGCACAACCTTTTTTTCGTAGTGGAGAAAATCTTAAGCAGCTTCTGGATTCAGTAGAAAATGAACTTAAACAAATCAATCAATAGTTCACTGCCAATAAATTATCTATTCACCTTGGAAAACAAAATGTATAATATTTGGAAACCGCAAATTATGTAATCACAGAAAAATTCAAATAAACAATGTTGAAATTGACACAGTTTTCGAAACCAAGTTCCTAGATGTCATTGTTGATAACAAACTAAACTGGAAATCACACATAAATTATGTCAAAACCAAAATGTCTAAATCCATTGCCGTACTGTATAAAGTTAAGGATCTCCTGTGTCAGAAGTCTCTTTGCATTTTCTATAATTCACTGATAGTTCCTTATATGACATACTGTGTGGAGATCTGGGGAAGCACATACAAAACAAACACAAACTTAATCTTTTTAAAACAGAAGAAATCCATACTCATAATATCAAAGAAACCTTACTGTGAACCAACAAATCCAATATTCATTCAATTACATACTCTTAAATTTAGAGATCTAGTAGATTTTAATGTCATTCAAATCATGTACAAAGCAAATAATAACCAATTACCTGTTAATATTCAGAGACTGTTTAAAAAAAAAAAAGGAAAGAAAATATGAGCTAAGAGGTAACTCTGTTTTTATAAGCCAAAGGTTAGAACAAATACAAAGTATCATTGCATGTCTGTCACTGGAGTTAAACTGTGGAACTGTTGTTCTGAAAATATTAAAACATGTTCAACTCTGAAGCAATTCAAAAAATTGTACAAAGATGAGAAAATCTCCCATTATCTCACTGTAAATGCTGGGAGATAAATTTCTAATAACTTAAAGTTTTTTTTGTTTTTTTTTTTGTCTAGTTGTTCTATTTGATTTTCTTTGTTGATTTTGGGTATGACTTAAACATTTATGTTTTTGATTTTAAAATTGTAATGGGGTAGGCACTATATAAGCACAAGCTTCAGCCTACACCCTTTCTGTTGTTCTTTTGTGTGTTTTTATTGTATTGTATTGTATGTATGTTTATTATTATTATTACCGAATAAATTCATTCATTCATTCATTCATAGTGGAGAGCTCCGCTGGGCCAGTGTGGTGTGTGAGTGTGTAGGCCTATACCCCTTTGTATTAGAGTGTGAGTCAGGTGCAAATTATATGGTTGGGTGAATTTGTGTGCTTGTGTTTTTTCAGAAGGGGGAGGGGGAAATGTAGAATCGTATTATATATACAGTATTATATTATAATGGTGGTGCCCTAGGCTAGGGAGGGGTGATGCCCCGCCTTTGGAGGATGGCGTCACCTGTGGTACATAAGCCAGTAGTGGGAGACATGCTGTCTCTTTGCTGTGGCTCCTGTACTTGTAGTAGGGACTCCTGCGTGTGTATAGTTTGTGTTATAATAAAACTTATAAACGTCACCTCGCCTCCTCATTATTTGGACACAACAGTGAACTCTCTGACTGTGCTGTTTTGGATACCTTAATTTCCTCAGGGAAGTGCTGTTTGAAGAAATTATACATCCCACCCTTTTGCAAAGGCCTACTTCCATCTAACCACTCATTTTAAAATCATTATTAAGTGATTTCACATCTGTTTAAAAAAAAAAAAAAAAACTGGCAGTGGTAGACCTTGCTTATTGTTTTGATTAAAAAAAAAAACACAATACCTTTGTGGTGATGGACTCCTTGTTTCATCTGAAAATGTGAAGAAAAGTGAGCAAAATGTGCTAAATCGCTAGCATGCTAACCACTAGCTTCTGGATATGTTTTGATCTGGGATTTTCTGAAGTATTGATTTAAAAGGTATCTTTTATAAACACTTATTACATTTGCACTTGACATAATTTAATTTGTTTACATGCGTGTGAAATGACAATACATGTCTTCATGCTGATTGAGATGTTAAGCAACAGTTACTGGCTAATTTAGGAAGTAAGTTTTTCACTGCTGTGCAAAATAACTGGTTAAACAAACAAATCATAATATTTTGTCCAGTATAGCTGTCATTTAATAAATTATGCTTATGGGAACTGTTGTATATAAAGGCAATATGTGACCCGTGCTGGCAAAATGAGTCGCTTTGAGGAAATTATCAAAACTGAGGAAACTTTTTTTTTTCCATGTTCTGTATTGAAAAATCTTCAAAATGATAATTAATTTGTAGGAAGTGCGCAAAAACGGACACCGGAAAAGGACAATTTGTTTATATTTTGGCTCGATTTAAAACTCACGTTTGATTGGTCGGGAATTATGTCTTCTGCAAAAACATATGTCAGTCAATCAATCAATCTTTATTTCGGATAGATTAATAGTACAGATTAAAAGAAACAGAATAATATAACAAAGGGGGAAAGAAAATCCAACAAGGTCATATTAGACAATAACTCCTCTGATTATACAGTTCAACATAAGTTATCTGAAATGGGTGATGGCTGAAGCCGCAGCTTATATTGCCCACCCATATTCCATCCAAGAATTCAAAAGAAAAACAAAACGAGCGATTACAATTCAGAACAAAGCTAAGACAAAATGTGATAAAAAAAACCCAAAAAAACTAAGCAACAGCACAACGCAGACTGGATATGACAATCCTTATATGATTTTATGTCATCTTGTATATATATTTGGAGTATTTCTTCCTTTAGTTTTTGTTTAAATTGTCCAAGCGTTGTACATGATTTTAATTCAGGTCCAAAATCGTTCCATAATCTGACTCCTTGCACTGAAACACAGTTTTGCTTGGTGGTAGTTCTCACTGAAGGTTTTTGAAATATACATGTTCCTCTGAAATGATATTGCTTCTCCCTTATTTGGAACAGCTTTTGGATATTTGCGGGCAGTGACAGATTCTTCACTTTAAACATTATTATTGCAGTTTTAAAGTCAAACAGATCTTTCAACATGAGAGCTTTCAATTTAAGAAAAAGTGGGTTTGTTGGTTCCCTGTAAGCAGCTTTGTTTATTATTCTAATAGCTCTCTTCTGAAGCATAAAGACTGGATATATGTTTGTTTTATATGTATTTCCCCATGCTTCAGTACAATGTGTCATGTATGGGAGTATTAATGAATGATACAAGGTATATAGTGTGGGTTGATTCAACCGATATTTCACTCTGTGTAGTATTGCAATTGACTTGGATATTTTACCTTTAATATAATTAATAAGTGACTTCCAACACAGTTTATTATCAATTATTACACCAAGAAATTTAGTTTCTGCTTCTGTGGCCTGCGCCGGTGGCCTCCCTGGTCACTGCCGGGCACTGGTGCATGTTCAGGCTCACTGCATCTGCTTCGCAGTCGGCTTTTGAAATAAAGGTGAATGAGGAGTGAATTTAAGTGGGTACTGGAGTGAGAGAGAGAATGGGTCGGTCTGGCTGAGTGAGAGGGGTGTGCATGGGAACATGTGGGTGTGAAGGTATGGGGAGGGGTGTGCCTGCGAGTCGGGAGGGGCTGGATTAGGGGGGTAGTGCCTCTCGGCAATGTGGGCTCACCTGGGCGAAGGGACTTCTTTGGACGTGGGGGTCCCCGGGGTGTGTGGCCGAGGCGCTGGGGCGGGACCGCTGTGGAGGTACCTGGGGGGGCTCGCGCTGGGGGGCGCTGGCTGGCCTCTGTCCTGGGGGGTGGGGTCGCTGGCCTCCTGGTGCCTGGGGCCCGGGGGCGGATGTTGGCCCCGCTGGGGGGTGGGGGTCGGGCGGGTCCAGGGGTGTGGGCTCACCGCGCTGGCCGCCGGGCGGCCTGCCCTCCCTTGATCATCTCTCCGGGGGTGGATGCTTGGCTTTCCTGGGGCTTGCTGACCTCGGGGCTGGGGGTTGGTGGCGCTGCCTTGCCTGCTCGGGGTCCTCGGGGGGAGGGCTGCTGCGACCGGCCCTCCGCTCGTATGTTTCCTGACAAACCACTCACATGCACACACTTATTTTCCGCGCGTTCTCATATATAGGCACACAGACATACATGTACAAGTGTCTCTCCTTTAACAGGTGCAGAAACCAGACTCGTGTTGAGACATCTCCGGTGGAAGAAGCAGTTTGTTTTTTGTTTGTTAGTTTTTTTTATTTTATTTTATTTTATTTATGTTTTTTTTTTTTTTTTGTCTGTTCCCCTCCTGTCATATCCAGCTCTAGGGAGCCGGGCAATCAGAGCCAGGGGCAAGCCAGTGAGTCGTGATATTTTATTCAGGGTAAAGGGGAAGGGATGAGGAGAGCACAGATACTCATGCAGACGTACACTCACAGGTTGCACAGCGCAGAGGTAAGCAGCTCGTACCGGACGTGGGGCTAACAAGACGTACATACTCACAGCGGGATACAAACACAGGAATGCTGCAAGAGGAGTATAAGCTGACACCAGACGAAGGGGCTTCAGCTTAGCAATGTGTTTATGTCGCAGCCCCGAGTCATCGAGGCTGCTCCTATTTATCCTCATTGGCAGCGCCCCAGCTGATGAAGACTAATTGGCCCCAGCCGTCCATAATGCTGCCAGCTGGGGCCAGCTGAGACGCTGCTCAATGGGAAGCAGGGATGAGGGAAAACATGGGCTGAGTGCCGAGACGGCATCTCAACCCATGGTGACACCTCCCTTTTCTTTCCCCCCTTCACACACTTCCTTTCCCTCTTCCCCATTCTGTTGGGTCTTCCATGGGTAAAACAATTAAAATAAAGTATTAAAAGTTATTACAGGAGGAGTTTACAACAATATACAGTGCAAAGTTAGGCACTGTATAGGCTCCTCTTGGCAAAGTAAATCTGTTTTGGCACAGTAGGGTGACAGATCCCTGTTCTGTTTGCCTAGCTGCCTGACAGGACAAAAAAAAAAAAAAAAAAGAAATTTAGTTTCGGATACCCTTTCAATATCTACACCATTTACACTGAGTTTAGATACTAAGTTGCTGTGATGGTTGTTAACCTCTTGCACTCCGGGGTACCGCGGGCGGTCACGTCTCTGCGTCCTAGTGCGTCCTCGTGCGCACTGTGCGTCTCAGTGCGCACTGAAAAAAAAAAAGCTGCATTTCCATTCTTCCACTACAGACACAGTCGCGAACAGAAAGCCAAAGGAGTGCTTTGATTGGTTTAGATTTGATTGACCTCTCATTCGACTAATACGAGCCTGGAATTGGGTTTCTGAAACCTTGAAGTACCAATGACTGAAAACCTAGCAAGAAGGACCCGCCTACCAACGACTGCGAATACAACGAGCCAATTGAAGCAGAGAAGTTCGACGATTGAAAGCGTGCGTCCCGTGCATAAAATCTGTTTTGTGTAAGCCGCTGTGTGTAACGGTAGCGTTCGCCAGTCTTTTTTTCTTACTACTGTTCTTATTTGTTTTGAAAAATCGTTCGCCAAAACTGCAATCATGGAAGCGCAAAACCGCAATAATGGAATCATGGTTTGACTGGGTCACGTGACCAGAACCACGAGTCGTAACAAGCGGACCAGCTTCATGTTCGTCTGACAATGAGGAACAGATGTTCGCCAACGACACTGCTGTTGTGGACAGGTTAAGTGTTATAAGCTAAATTATTCTTCATCACTGAAAATAGTAATAAAAATGACTTTTGACCGATCTGTAATTACAACTGTGCGTCATCGCCACATGACAGACCGTTGACGGACCGTTTTTTTGTGCGCCGCGCTCCTCTGTAGCGGAGCGGGGGGGGGGAGTTGTTATCCTCTACATTGCAGATATTTTACTATAATTTTTATTGCACTGTAGGTTATTTTTTCTTGTAAAAAAAGGCCACACATTTTTTACGTGGCATGCTTCTTTGTGTGTGGGGGGCTTGTTTGTTCATTCATTCATTCATTCATGAATAAACAACCCCCCCCCCCCACACACACACAGCCCTGAGTGTCACCTTTCATTAGAGCCCAAGATGAAGCTTCTATGTTGAATCATTCAAAAGTTATAGACGTTTTTCCAAATTGTTTGGCACAGTTCAAAAACGCCTGGGAACACCCTGAGAAAAAAGCTGTGTAATATATTCATTTTTTGTGGTATTGTTACAAAATTTTGACCTCAGCTGGATTACACTTGGTTCTATATTTCTGTTGCATTTTCCAGCCAGTATCTGATAGCTGTGTGTAATTTGCAAGCATTTGTATCTAAAAAAACACCCAGGCAAACGTTATTTTCTTCAAGTTCAGTATGTTTAGATGACTGTTACTCAGTGACAGGAGCACTTAGAGAGATTATGACTGTTTTGCCAAAAAATTCAAAGTGTTTTCTTTTAAATGAGACCACCCCCATGAAGATGCTGCAAAGGGTTGAAGAACAGCTTTTGATTTACTTTGGGTACGTTATTTTTAGACGTTTTTAGGGAAATTGACCAGAGTGCAAGGGGTTAAAAACTATAAATTTTGTCTTACTTAAATTGAGCGTTAATTTGTTTGAATCAAACCACAGTTTAAGCCAGGGGTGGGCAGTGAGGGCCATTCCACTGCAGGTTTTTTGTTCCACCCAGTCTCTTCAGCAGGTGTGTGCTCTGACCAGCTTCAAGGATTGCTAATCATTGAAAACACCTGCTGAAGAGACTGGGTGGAACAGAAAACCTGCAGTAGAATGGCCCTCCATGGCACATGATTGCCCACCCCTGGTTTAAGCTTTCCTAATTCCTTTCTGAGTGTATCCAAAAGTTGTTCCAAATTGCTTCCACTGCATAATAAATTGGTGTCATCGGCAAACAATATTAAATCCATTTTTTCTGAAACTTTACATATATCATTTATATACATATTGAATAACAATGGCCCCAAAACTGAACCCTGTGGGACTCCACAAGTAACCTTCAGTAACTGTGAGTTTTTGTTACCAACACATACATACTGATATCTATTCTTTAAGTAACTACATAACCAGGACAGTGCTACCCCCCTAATACCACAATTTTGTAGTTTCTTTAATAATAAATTATGATCCACTGTATCAAATGCTTTTTTGAGATCCAGAAATACCCCAACTGAATACTCTTTATTTTCAACAGCAGTTGATATTTTTTCTATAAATTCCATTACAGCAAATGCAGTTGTCCTCTTGTGTCTGAACCCATATTGCTGCTCACACAATAAATTATTCTTCAGTATGAAGTTGTCAATTCTCTCATAGAATATTTTTTTGAGTATCTTGGAAAATTGCGGCAATAATGAAATTGGTCTATAGTTTGAAAGTTCCCCTCTGTCACCCGTCTTGTATATCGGAATTACTTTAGCTATTTTCATTGCATTGGGAAATATACCTGTTCGGAGAGACAGGTTACAGATATACGTCAGTGGTTTCACTAAGCATTCAATAATAGTTTTGACTAAGAGCATGTCAATACCATCACAGTCCGTAGATGTTTTACTTTTAAACGATTTAACAATTTCAATGACCTCTCTCTCGTCTGTTTTCTTTATGAAAATGAAGTCTTTTATAGCAGTGTTTTTGCTTATTGTATCACCTGTGGGTGCCGTAATGGGTATTTCTCTAGCCAAATTAGGACCAATGTTAACAAAAAAGTTATTAAATTCATCTGCAGGTGAAGCTGCATTCACACTCTGAGTCATTTTATTATTTTTTGAAAAATTGGTTGGGTAGCTTTTATTTCTGTTTTTATTTCCAAGAATATTGTTAAGTATTGTCAATGTATTTTTAATATTGTCTCTGTTTTTCTCCAGTTCTTTACTGTAATAGTCTCTTTTACTACATCTCATTATATATGTTAACTTATTTTTTGTATGTTTTATACCGATGCTCTGCTTCTTTTGTCCTTTTCTTTAGGAAAGCTTTATATAATAAATTTTGCTTTTTACACGCCTTTTGTAATCCTTTGGTTAACCATGGCTTATCGGCAAATTTATGTTTAAGCTTTTTCTTTACTAATGGACAATTTTTTTCATAAAGAGTGGTTACAATGTTCATGAATGTGTCGTAGGCTTCATTTACATCTGATACATAGACTTTTGTCCAGTCTTGCTTCAGCAAGTCTTCTTTAAAAGAACTGATTGCATTTTGTGATTTGTATCTGAACAATTTTAAAATATTTTCTGTACTGGCCCCCGTGTGGCCATGGATAAGTGCAAAGGTTGGCAAATGGTCACTTACTGTATATCATTTATCAATAATCCACTTTCTATTTTCTTATCAATAATATTAACAAACAGGTTGTCAATAAGTGTAGCAGTGTGAACTGTGATTCTACTGGGATGTGTTATTGTGGGATATAGACTCATGCTGTACATATAATTCATGAACTCTGTAATTACATTTTGTTGATATGGATTTAGTAAATCAGTATTGAAATCTCCACAAATTACTACCATTTTCTTACTAGTAATATTATTGTACAGCTCGACTAATTTATCTCTGAATGTCTCAATGCAAGTTCCCGGAGTTCTATATATACAACTTATAATAAGATTTTTTGTTTTATCTTGGTCAATCTCAACAGTAACACATTCCAAAATCCCTGGTAGTGCAAAGGACATTCCATTTACAAGCTTATACCTATACAGGTCATCAATATACAGTGCAACACCACCACCCTTTTTTTGAGATCTGTTAATATGAAACATCTGATATCCCTCTATTGCCATCAGGGGAGCCTGCTCTTCATTAAGCCAAGTTTCAGAGACTGCGATAGCTGTAAATTTTCTGTCTAGCTGTTCTAAATAGTCCTGAATCTGTGGAAAGCTTTTGTTAAGACTTCTGCTGTTGAAGTGTATTATTGATAGTTTACCATCTAGTTTCACTTGACTTCTGAATTGCTTTTCAGTGTAATATTCACAATGATTATGAATATTATTGAAAAAGTGGTTATCAGGATCAATATCATTCTCCATCTCTTGTAGTTTATGTTCGGCATAATGGCATATTTTCAGAGTTTGAATTTCCTCACTCTGTGTCAAATGACTTCCTCCAACTGGGGATGATTGATGTCTACTCAAGTCAGATGTAAGTTTTTTTTTTTTTTTTTTTTTAAAGTACATTGACATGGTATGTCAAAAGAACTATTTGTCATGCCCTTGGACTCAGGGAACACACACACACGGGCTCGGGAAGATTTAATGCTTTTACTGATAATCAATGGTGTATGAGTGCGTGAGTGAGAATGGAGATGTGGTGTGGGTGGACATCGTGCATAGTGGGTGGAACAGCTCGCCGTGCGACCAGGTAACCCTGAGGGGAGAGCAGAGCAAGAGGTTAGTTGTAGCCGACCACATCATGGAAATAATTTACTACGCTTGCTCACGTGCAGATGGGCAAGTGGCTGGCGTTGGCTTGACAGCTGTGCCCTGGAAGACAGCGCGGCTGTGCGCCCTTGATGAGCCGGTGCCATGCTGGTGGAGAAGAGGTGAGGAGAGGAGAATCCGCCACCTGGGAATCCACCTGAGCACAGGGGAAGAGCTGGAGAGAAGGTAAGGGTAGGGAGAGTTGCTTACATGCAGGATGCGCTGTCGGTAGTGACCGGATCAGTCGCTGTATAGGAAGCGTTGAAGCGCAGACGATTCCAGGCTGAAGCAGAGGGCAGATGGGTTGATATAGCTCATCGCCGATGAGGCGCAGGTGTGCGCGCAGCTGGTAGTGATGACCGGCGAGAGCGAGGTGTAACAGTACTCCCCCCCACCCCGAGCAGCGCCTCCCGGTGCTGGCTTACCTGAGTGCGTCCGATGGAACTCCATGATGAGACTGTTGTCCAGCACCCAGGACGGCGGCACCCAGGACCTGTGCTCCGGGCCATATCCCTCCCAATCCACCAGGTACTGGAGACCGCGACCACGGTGGCGGGCATCCAGGATGGCCGTGACACTCCAAGCAGGATCTCCATCGAACAACCTGGGGGGAGGAGGGGTCTTGGGAGGAGGACAGAGAGGGTCAGACAGCACAGGTTTAACACAAGACACATCGAAGGTAGGATGGACCCGGAGGGAGGGGGGGAGAGCCAAGCGCACAGCCACCAGGTTAACAATTTTGGTGATGGTAAATGGCCCGATAAAACGTTGCGCCAGCTTCTTCCTCTCCGCCTTCAGCTTGATGTCCTTGGTTGACAGCCAAACGCGCTGACCCACCTGGAATTCGGGAGCGGCCCTCCTGCGGCGATTGGCGAAGCGAGAGTTGCGCTCCACCGTGCGTAACAGAGCCTGGCGCGTTCTAGTCCATATGCGCCGGCAGCGCCTTACATGAGCCTGGACCGATGGAACCGCCACCTCCTTTTCTTCCTCCGGAAACAGCGGTGGATCGTACCCCAAGGACGCTCGAAAAGGGGACATGCCGGTAGCTGAGGAAAGGGTGGAGTTATGGGCGTACTCGACCCAGGGTAGGCAGGTGCTCCAGGAGGATGGATTGGATGAGGTGACGCAGCGCAGGGCTGCCTCCAACTCCTGGTTCGTGCGCTCACACTGGCCGTTGGTCTGGGGATGGTGACCAGAGGACAGGCTCACCGTGGCCCCCAGCGTGTTGCAGAAAGCACCCCACACCTTGGAAACAAACTGGGGTCCCCCGATCCGAGACCACATCCACCGGGATCCCATGCAGCCTAACCACATGCTGAGTCAGCAACTCGGCCGTCTCCCATGCCGAAGGGGAGCCCACGGAGGGGCACAAAGTGCACGGTGGGCTGCACGGTGGCGCAGTGGTTTAGCACTGTGGCAGCACAGTTTTACCCTCAGCCGGGGGATCGTGGGGATCATGAGATCGTGGGTTCGATCCCAGCCCCCGACCAACAGTGAGCTGTGTGGAGTTTGCATGTTCTCCCCGTGTTGCGCGGGTTTACTCCGGGATTTCTCCGGTTTCCTCCCGCATACCAAAAACATGTAGGTTTAGGGTGCTCGCGCACGCAGCGACCAGCAGCCAGTGGCTTGTCACCAGACTGCAAACCAAGTCTACCTACGGGTACAAATAAGTAACAAAAAAAAAAAAAAAAAAAAAGTGGGCCGTCTTGGAGAACCGGTCAACAATGGTCAAGATGGTGTCATAGGAATTAGACTTAGGAAGACCGGTAACAAAGTCCAAGGCCACATGGGACCATGGTCTCCCAGGAACTGGTAAAGGGTGGAGGAGACCCGCTGGGGGGGAAGTGGAGGTCTTACCCATGGTGCACTGAGGACAGGCACGGACATAGTTGGAGACGTCACTTCTGAGACCCGGCCACCAGAAAGACCGCTGGATGAGCTCCACCAGCCGAGGGGTACCAGGATGGGAAGCGAACTTGGACGCGTGGGCCCAATGGATGATGTCGCCCCGAACCGAAGACGGGACGAACAACCTCCTGACTGGACCACCGCCAGGATCAGGCTCCGCCTCTTGTGCCCTTCGGACCTTGGCCTTTATCCCCCATGCAACAGCCCCCATGACACACGAGGATGGAAGGATGGCATGTTCACGGTTCGCCGGTTCCTATCAGCTCAAACTGCCTGGAGAGCGCGTCTGGTTTGCCGTTCTTGGATCCAGGCTGGTAGGTGATGGTGAAACTGAAGCGACTGAAAAACAACGACCAACGCGCCTGGCGGGCATTCAGGCGCATGGCCGTCCTCAGGTACTCCAGGTTCTTGTGGTCGGTCCAGACCACGAACGGCTGAGAAGCCCCCTCCAGCCAATGGCGCCACTCCTGAAGAGCCAGCTTCACCGCTAGGAGCTCCCGATCCCCGATGTCATAGTTCTGTTCAGCGGGGGAGAGGCGATGAGAGAAGAAGGCGCAGGGGCGTACCTGTCCATCCGCTGGCGAGCGCTGCTCCCACCCCCGTGTCGGATGCGTCCACCTTGACCAAGCACTGGAGGGCAGGGTCCACCTGGGTGAGGACCCGGGAGGATGCGAACTCCATCTTCAGGGTCCTGAAGGCAGACGCAGCCTCTTCGTTCCACCGGAATGGCACCTTGGGGGAGGTGAGGCGGGTCAGGGGGGCAGAGATGGCGCTGTACTTCGGCACAAAGCGGTGGTAGAAGTTGGAGAAGCCTAGGAACTGTTGCATCTGCTTCCTGGAAGAGGGGGTGGGCCACTCCACCACCGCTTTGACCTTAGCTGAGTCAGGGAGGACCTGATTGTGGGCAATTACGAACCCCAAAAAGGAAGTCTGATTGGTGTAAAATTCACACTTCTCCGCCTTTACATACAGCCTGTTCTCCAGGAGGTGCTGAAGGACCTGCCTCACGTGGACCTGGTGTTCCTCTCTGGACCGGGAGAAGATCAGAATGTCGTCCAGGTACACAAACACGAAGACCCCCAGAAAATCCTGAAGAACGTCGTTGATTAACCGTTGGAAGACAGCCGGCGTGTTGGTGAGCCCAAACGGTATAACCAGGTACTCGAAATGGCAGCTGGGCGTCCGGAACCCCGTCTTCCATTCGTCGCCCTCCCGGATCCGTACAAGATGGTACGCACTGCGCAGGTCGAGTTTGGTGAACCAGGTGGCCCCCTGGAGGGAATCGAAGGCCGAGTCCATCAGGGGCAGTGTGTACTTGTCTCTGATGGTGATGTCATTCAGCGCCCGGAAGTCAATACACGGACGCAGGGACCTGTCCTTCTTTCCCACAAAGAAAAAAACGGCTCCAACCAGGGACGAGGATGGTCGAATAATGCCTGCGCTGAGCGACTCCTTGATGTAAACGTCCATGGCCTCACACTCCGGGGCAGACAGGCTGTAGAGGCGGCCAGATGGTAACGGCGCCCCTGGGCAGAGGTTTATGGTGCAGTTGTAGGGACGGTGGAGGGGGGGGAGACAGTGCTTTCGACTTACTAAGCACCTGTCTGAGATCATGGAACTCTGGAGGCACCGAGGATAGGTCTGGGGCTGGTGAGTCAAGCGCCGGGGGCGGCATCGACGGGGCACAGGCGGCAGACTGGAGACAGGAGCTCATGCAGAAGGTGCTCCAGGAGAGGATGCTGCCGGACTGCCAGTCGAGGGCGGGGTTGTGGAGCCGCAACCAGGGATAACCCAAGATGACAGGGGAGGCCGAGGTGGGTAGCACGATCAGGCTGAGATCCTCTCTGTGATTGCCGGAGATGATCACCGGGACCGGTTTAGTCTTGTGGGTGGCAGTCACTAGGGGCGTGTGAGCAAGGGTGATTAGTTTCAAGGGGATTGGCAGAGCTTGGCATGGAATGCCCAAACGGGTTACCAGGCCTTGTGAAATAAAATTTTGTTCCGCCCCTGAGTCCACCAGTGTGTGTGTGATGTGCGCAGTAGAGTTGTGGCAGAACCTAACCGGGAGGATGCATTTGGTGAGAGGATTAGAACGGGAAGCGTCCGCGAGGCCCCCTACAGCGACTCGCGGATGTCCCCTTTTTGGCCGAACCGGACAATTCCCCACTGAGTGCTGATCCCCTCCGCAATATATGCAGAGGGCCAGCTCCCGGTGGCGCTGTCATTCCGCAGGCGAAAGCCTGGCCCGACCCACCTGGATTGCCTCCGAGGCATTGGCGGACCCAGGAGTGAGTAACGCCAGGGGGCGAGACTGAGGAACCCCGGCGGAAGTCTTGCTCTAGCAACCGGAAGCCCGGCGCTCGGCGACCCGCTCCCTCAGCCTGTTGTCTACACTAATGGCTAAAGTTATCAAATCAGTTCATTTGTCTGGCAGATCCCGGGAAGCCAGCTCATCCCGCAGGGAGGAGTTAAGGCTTCGGACGAAGATGCCACTGAGCTCCGCTTCGCCCCAACCAACCTCCGTCGCTACCACCCGGAAGTCGACAGCGTAGTCGGCGGCAGACCGGCTACTCTGACAAAGATTTAAGAACCGGGCGGCTAGAACGTTATCGCCAGCGGAGTGGTCAAATACCTCCTTGAATTGGTGCATGAATTGGGCATAGGTCAGGTTCACGTAGCTGGGTCTCGCCATGACGGCATAGGCCCAAGCTAATGCTCGCCCTCCCAGAAGGTTAGCAATATACCCAATTTGGCTATGATCGGACGGAAAGTCACCGGGAACACGCTCAAACACCAACTCACACTGCAGGAGAAACCCCCGCGCTTCACCGAGTTGCCCGCTGAAGCGCGCAGGGGTAGGGATAGGAGTGAGTCGGGTCAGCGAACCCGAGCTACTGGGACTTGCCGAAGGGGAAACGGAGGCTGACCCACTGGGAGGTGCCGTAGGAGCCAAACGGCCCGGCCGCTGGACAATTTGGGTAAGCTGATGGACAACTGTCTGCTGCTGATGAGCAATTAAATCAACCCGAGCCTTTAGGTTGGAAAAGCAGCGTGCGAGCCCGCTGTCCGCTGAGTCACTTTGCTGGAATCATACTGTCATGCCCTTGAACTCAGGGAACACACACACGGGCTCGGGAAGATTTAATGCTTTTATTGATAATCAATGGTGTATGAGTGCGTGAGTGAGAATGGAGATGTGGTGTGGGTGAACATCATGCATAGTGGGCGGAACAGCTCGCCGTGCGACCAGGTAACCCTGAGGGGAGAGCAGAGCAAGAGGTTAGTTGTAGCCGACCACATCGTGGAAATAATTTACTACGCTTGCTCACGTGCAGATGGGCGAGTGGCTGGCGTTGGCTTGACAGCTGTGCCCTGGAAGACAGCGCGGCTGTGCGCCCTTGACGAGCCGGTGCCATGCTGGCGGAGAAGAGGCGAGGAGAGGAGAATCTGCCACCTGGGAATCCACCTGAGCACAGGGGAAGAGCTGGAGAGAAGGTAAGGGTAGGGAGAGTTGCTTACGTGCAGGATGCGCTGTCGGTAGTGACCGGATCAGTCGCCGTATAGGAAGCGTTGAAGCGCAGACGATTCCAGGCCGAAGCAGAGGGCAGAGGGGTTGATATAGCTCATCGCCGATGAGGCGCAGGTATGCGCGCAGCTGGTAGTGATGACCGGCGAGAGCGAGGTGTAACACTATTCTTGCCGTGTGTGTGGATATGGATTTTTATAGTCTCTTAATTTTCTTAATCAGTGTTCATCTGTATTTATTTAAGTCAGTAACATCTCTGATTATTATACTCTTTGCTTCCTCAGGTGTTTCATTTAGTTTGATCCAAACTCTACAATTTCTTGTCCATGTTGTCTGTATCTTATTTTGTTTTTTTTCAGGATCCGTGCTTGCTGTGCTATTTCAGCATTAGTTTTTGTTAGATGTTCATTTAGGTAAACTTCTGTTCCCCGTACCTTTCTGGCCTGCCTCAGTATGTCATTCTTTACCCTTCTGTTCACAAAGCGCATCACAATTAATTTCTTTGTTTTATTATCCTTTCTGGGTAAAGCATGACAGGCTGAAATTGCATTTGCGTCGACCTTTATATTTCTACTATCAAGGAACTGAAGCACCTGGTTTTCCAAGGAGACTGATTCACTCAGGGGAGCCTCCTCACCTCTCAGTCCTGCTGTAGCATGAGCATATGATTGATATTTAATGTCTAGTCCACTTATAATTAGATCATCCATACGAGAATATTGTTCAAGATCCTCGACGTGTTGCTCCAAGTCTGCAGTTTTTTTGTCTTTATCCTTAATTGTTAATTTTAATTCTCAGACTTCTTCCATTAGCCCTATTATTTTAGCCTGCTGACTAACCACTTTGGTCAGTTCTTCTGACAAGAAGTTCAGAGATTTTTTGATCTCTTCCATTTCCTCCTTCTTTGGTGGCATTTTTACTGACCTGTGGATATTAAAACAATCTCTGCTGGTGTCGTCGGTATCCTATCCGACCGACCTCGAATCCAGCTGGGCCTCAGCTAGCCCCCTCCGCTGCTAGTCCCGCTGCTTACCACCACCATAACCGAGCTCCTGTCCAGCCGGGGTACCGGCAGCTCCTCCACCGAGTCTCACCGCCCACCGCCGCTATAGCCGAGCTCCGATCCTGCTTCTGTCCAGCTGGTAGATCCTCCGCTGAGCCCCGCCACCTACCGCCATCTGCCTCAGGAGTTCCTCCACTGAGCTCCACCACTGCAACTGGGCTCCGACTCCGGCTGGGGCCCCGGTGGTCCTCCACTGGTCACCATCTCCCACCACCGCTGCACTTGAACTCCGATCCGGCTCGCGTCCAACTGCTGCCTTGGCTTGTTCCTCCGGCGAGCCCCAATCACCGGGGACAGAGTCGCTTCTCCGTGTCAGTGTTAGGTGCTGCGACTAGCTATGGCGTTAGCTATAGCGTTAGCCTAGCAAACGCTTCGGGTAAAGCGTAGCAGCGAACCACGAAAAGAAACGCCACTCAGTTCACTCACGAATGAGAGCAGTCCCAAAAGTCCAATTCTCACAGCGAGTGCAAAACAACTCTTAAAAACAGAGATTGAGTCTGACCCCCGAATCCAGACCGGCTGAACCACAACTAAAAAAAAATGTATTTAAGCTGAGCCTGCAAGAGTGAGACCACTCACTCCGCCATCTTCCTTTCCCCATGTATTTTTAAAAAGTACATTTTCTAAGCTTTCCAATGATACCAGGCAGTCATGTTTTGTTTTTTGTTTTTTTCTTCCCGGGACTTACCGCTAGCAAATAAAGAAAGAGTCATGATTTATGACTTCTGCCTGCAGCCCGTAATGACGCAGTGTGCATTACGACTCATTTTGTCAGCATGGGTCACGCATTACACTTGCCGTCATTACAGTATCATGATTATACTAACTACGGCTGTGATACTCTTAATGCCCTCTGCCACACAGCAATTTTGCTTGCCGGAACTGCTGTAGAAAAGCAATATTATTTAAGCAATGTGGGGGTGTGTGTGGATGGGTGTGGGTGTGTGGCTGTCTTTTTTGTTTTACTTTTGTAACAAATAAAAATACTACTAAAAAAGTACTATAAAAATAGTGTTTTTTTTCCCTCTAAATTTGTCATTTTTTGTTATGGATTTGTTCCTATTTTTTTCCCCACACAAATTTACTACAGATGTCCTTATCAAGATTTGTTGCCTCCAACTTGTATCATTTAGAATTGAGGATCAACCGATACAGAGTCAGAGTGCAATACTTACATTTTCCTACAATGTGTTCATGGAAATGATATGCCATTAAGCACATTAAAGTTATTTATAACAAATTCATGCCATATATTTGGTTGGCACCAAAACAGAGTACTCCACACTGCAGACATGTTGGCTACACCTTCCCTGCTGCAGCTCTGTACAGCTGCTGTGTTATGGTGATATCAACATAAAACAGCTGCAGCTGATAGAAAACAACAGACTTGAAATGAGATGAACCCAGTGACCCTTATACTGATCGAGTCACAAAAGCCTTGTTTGGGCTCCCAGTCCAACACTTGAGATCAGATTGCGACATCACCACTATGTACAAGGGTGGTTCATTAAAGATGTTCCCTGACCCACTTCAGGTTATTAGAGGGAGCTGAAATTGCACAGCTATAACAATACATCTCTATAGGTTATATGGTAATCTGCAGCTCTGAACTCCTAAGAATTTCTCTTTTTCAGGTGCTAAGGTGGTGTGATTATGGAGCCAGTTGAATGCAGAGCGATCATCGGGTTCCTGTACTTGAGAGGCTACACTCCATGGGAGCCATTTGATGAATTGAAAGAGACTTATGGGGAGGATGCCCCATCGTATGACGTAGTCAAGCACTGGCATCAACAGTTCAAGTGTGGTCGGAAATGGCACCCAGTGACACCACCATTTTGGAGGATTGCCTCGTAACCGTTCACCAAGAAACCCAAGATGTCTAAATCTGTGCGGGGTCTGTGGAAATAAATCATCCATGATAATTTGCACATGTGGAAGTTGTCTGCATGATGGATTCCCTGGTTGATCACACCTTTCCAGAAGCAGGAATGATACACGTGCTCCCAGCCTCTTTTGGCCATGTGCTGAGAAAATAAGGAGGACTTCTTTGACAGACTAAACATGCAAGAGGAAATGTGGGTATGACCACTATGATCCACAGACTAAAGCCCAGTTGAAGCAATGGAAGCATTGTGACACACCACTGCTGAAGAAGGCACATGTCCAACCTTCAGTGGGCAAGGTCATGCTCACAATCTTTTGGGAGGAGCATGGAGTATCAATGATGAATTTCCTGGCAAAGGGTACCACAATTATTGGGACTTACTAAGCTTCATTACTGCAGAAATTGTAGAAGGCCATCAAAACTGAGAAGTGTTTCATGTGGACCAAAGCTGTCCACCTCCTGCAAGACAACAGACTTTTTCACAGCTCGCATGTTGCCCAGATGGAAGCATAGTCCTGTATCTCATTTTCACCTCTTTCGAACCATGAAGGTATTTTTGAAGGTCAAGCACTTTCAAGACAATGAACCACTGAGTTCTGAGGCCAAGTTGTGATGTCTGATGCAACCTGCAAACTTCTACAGTTGAGGTCTCCATAGCTGCATAAAGTCATGGAGAAGTGTGTGACCCTTGGCGGTACCTATGTATGAAAAGACCAATATCTGTGCCAAGTTTGGTTCTTCTCAGTCCATGGCAAATGAGTCAGGGGAAATCTTTAATGAACAGCACTCATATATATTCATTAAACTTTTGTCTCATAAATTTTCAACAATTTTCTTGTACATCTGCAGCTACACTATCAAGGACATATTCAGTCTTGCTGTATAAACTACAGTATCTTTATACTCTTAGTGGGGATGGGGGATGGCAGGGTAACAAGGGCCAAATCACCTACTTAGTATACACCAAAAAATGTCAGCCAAAGTCAAAAAATGACACATTGACAGTCGTGTCAATACAACAATTTTGCCGCAGTCTTTGGAGTGAAAAACAAGCATTAATATGGCTACTCATTTTAATAAGTGGTTGATCATTGTCCCAAGAAGCTCATTATCAAGATTCAAGATTCAAAGATTTTATTATCAATACTACTATACGTGCATACAATAGAATTGAAATGGCATTTCTCTCTCTCTTCATTGGTGTGAATTTTATAAAAAGAAAAGGAATAAGGCTGGAGACAAAAAGAAAAACAAGAACAAACAGCAACAGCAGTAGTCTATGTACTGTCTATATACAGTGATGCAACCCATGGTGCCAATGGCAGCCAGAAGGACTCTGACCTCCATAGAGGTAAACGATTAGTTTAGGTAAACAATTAGTGGTAGTAAACCCAGCAATCCCATATTCAGACAGCTAGAGATGAATACCCATAGTTGCATTTCAATGCGGTAGTGTAGGTGCAGATAGTGAGAGATATGACTGCACATGATCAGTATTACAGTAACATATGTTAGACCACTGGATATCAGTGACAAACCACTGCTACATGTCCTGATGCCTGGCCAACCAGTCAACTCCATCCGACGGCTGGATTCAGACATCAGGGCCCGTGCAGGTAAATGGAAATAATGAGCATGGATTGAATGCAAAAAAAAACAAACAAAAAAACTAGAACCACTTGCAAAAAAAGATGCTAGAATTGTTTAATTTGACTTCAGTTTTGCTCATACGTATATGCTGCTAATTCATAGCATAGCGTTTCATTCAACATGAAGAAGGCAATAGGCTACTGGAAACACTTAAGCTGGATGAAAACAAAATAACAAGAAGTAATTTCAAACTCAAACAAGGAAAGAGAATACCACAGTAAAACAGGTTGTGACTGTGACTGATTTAGCTGAAACATACAATATACACGTGTAAGTGGAGGAAGATGGGAAAATACCAAAGACAAAAAGAAAATTAAGAAACACAGGAGATTCATCAATTAAACGTGATCTGGAGACAGAAAAAAAAAAAAATGACCAAAGCCGCAGCATGAAAGGATGAGTTATTTTGGCCAGAAATGCAATGCTACAAAAATGCAAATTAGTTAGGTTTTCTTCAGAGGTGTCTCAACACATTTTAATCACACTTCTATTCATGGATATACAGTAAAATAGCAAGTTAAGACACAAGGGACATCATCTGCAGTAAACATTCAAAGTAAGAGTAAAGTGGTACTTTGCTGATTTTCTTCTGTTGTGGAATATTTTCTCATATGCTGCTACTGTCACTCATTTCGGCAAGTGCAAAGCTTATAAATCACTGCGGCAGGGCAATACTTGTCAATATATGTGTGATAAATGTGAGAAAAATATGTGTTTCTTCTTGACACTTCACATGTGTGAGCCTCTCCTCCTGTCTTCAGTCATCCAGAATCCGATGGTGTCAAAGTACCATGGCAAAGCGGCATCTCAACTTTCCTAAAATAATTTAAAAACAAAAAGCGCCACAGGCAACATCTACACAGGGTACACTCCGGTAACGCTCCTGCACACGCAAGGAAGATAGGTTGCTTCCTCCAAATTATGGCCTCCAACCCACTTGGTCAGAGTAGATGTCAGAGTGGGGCTCTCTCACCAACCTTAAATGCCTTAATTGAAGGAAGCCGGTGAACGAGTGAACCGGAAAATTAGTTCTTCTTACTAGGCAGTCATGAAGTTGCAGAAGTACAGTTGACGACACCCACAAGCACACATGCATTCATCACACACACACACACACACACACACACACACACACACACACACACACACACACACACACACACACACACACAGAGTCTTATAAGGATTTCCCTTCCCCAGATTCATTGACCGCTGCCTGAACTTTGCTCAAGTGGAACATGGTGATTGGCATTCCCCTTGTCTAACATCACTGGAGGAACATTTAATGCACCTCTACATCAGTTTATAGCTTTAAAGATTAATTTAACACAACCTTGGAAATAGAATCATTACCATGGAAGCCCTCTGATGGACTTGAGTTTTACAGAAATGGGTTTTCAGTTGGTTCAATGTGCAAGTGAAATGCCACCACTGTCAACGGCAGTGTGGCATGGATCAATCAAAATTAGAAATGTGTTTTTTTCTTGTAAGGAAAGTTAAACTAAAATGACACTACTTCTATTCTTAATTCTCTAAAGGTTTGTGTCATGGTTAAGCTGACAGCTCACGTGCATGATGCTAGCACAGGACGGAACCACACAAGGGGGGGGACGTTCAACAGTTTATTAAATGTGAAAACAGCACACAGTTAATTAAACAGCCACTCGCCAGAGGAAACAATCCACCTATGAAGAGAAAGCGAGAGCTGTCAGTGGAGGAACAGAGAAAGGAATATGGGCGAGCCAAATTGCCAGTTACTTGAGACTCTGAGGATGGACCGGCAGGACTCCAGCGGGGAATAGACGAAACAGTAGGATAGGGAGAATGAGCTAGTAGTGTCTGACCGGGTGAAGATTTGTTGCTGTGGAAGTGGTGAGGTGGCAGGAGACTCGAGACACAAATGCACGACGGCAGCAACCTGTTGAGAGAGAAAAGAGCGAAGTTTAGACAACGTGTCTAATCTCAGCAAATCGACCTGCTTGCCTTAACTTAGGGCAGTATACCCAGACGAGCCAGCGTTGACTGCGTGGAGGAGGCCTCCTTAAGTACGCTGCACCGATGAGTGGGCGCAGGTGTGTCCTCTGCCTCAGGTGCAGTGATGAGTTTGTGAACGTGCGGCAGGAGGGGAGGAGCGCTCTCTCACTGCCCATGACAGGGCCCCATCTTCTAGGAGTGCCTCCTGGCAGTCCAGAGGGCTTCTCAGGGTGAGTTCGGTGGTAGGCCCGGAGCATCTCCTTGTCCAGAACCCACGATGAGGGGGTCCAGGATCATTCCTCCGGGCCGTAGCCTCCCCAGTCCACGAGGTACTGCAATCCCCAGCCCCGACGGCGAACGTCCAGAATACAGCGGACCGTGTAGGTGTCATATCCCGAGCGCTTTGTCCGCGCTCGGGTTATTCCTCATCCCTGTCAGCTTTTGACAGCTGGTGTCGTCACACGGGTTTCCCGGGCTCTGATTGGCCAGACGCTCGGGAGCTCTCAGCTGTCAGAACCTGGGCAGCTGTGCCGAGTTTCCAATCATGAGCAGCTGGCTTTAAATGTCAGTGCGAGTGAACTGGACGGCGCGGCTGTCTCGTCAGAAGTTCAATGACTTTCCCCTGTCTCCTTACCACATGCTCCCTGGGTTCCTCGACGTATCCCGCTGCATGTAAGTGATTTATTTGGAACTGTCTTCTCCCTCGCTGACGTTCCTTCCTAATTACGGCAGACGAGAGCTCCTCGTCACTGCCATAACTCTCTATTGTGAATTTATGTTGTGTTGTGTAACGAAGCCTGCGTGGCAAAGTTATGTTGTACACCTAAGTCCTGTGCTTTATAAATAAAAGAACTGAACTGCAATTTACTGAACTGAGGCATCTTATGCTGGCTCGTGAGGGCCAGCCGTGACAGTAGGCGATGTGACCGTTAATGATTCGAGAAGGAGGAGGAGGCGGCTGCGGGGGGGAAGAGGCAGAGAGGACTGACCAAGAGGGGTTCGATGTGGGACACGTGAAAGGTGGGGTTCACCCATAGAGTAGGAGGAACTCTCAGTTGAACCGACACGTCATTGACAATTCAGGAGATGGGATACGGTCCCAGAAAACGGGGAGACAGCTTCCTAGATTTCTCCTTCAGGGGAATCTGACTCGCCGCCAGCCAGACTTGCTGTCCCACGGTTTATTTGGGAACCGGGGCCCGCTTCCTGTCAGCGGCAGCCCGGGTGTGCTTCGTGGTGCATGCCAGGGCAGCCCAGGTAGCCCTCCAGACACGCCGGCATTGACGAGCATGGGCCTCTACAGACAGAACCGCCACCTCCCTCTCGGCCATAGGAAGAAGAGGCGTGGTATAACCCAAGGACGCCTCGAATGGAGTGAGTCCGGTGGCCGTGGAAATGGCCGAGTTGAGGGAATACTCCACCCAGGTCAGGTGTGAGCTCCAAGAAGCCGGATTTTCAGCTGCTACGCACTGCAGGGTGACCTCCAGGGACTGATTGGCGCGCTCTGCCTGCCCGTTACTCTGAGGATGATTCCCGGAGGAAAGGCTCACTGTAGTGCCCAGTGTCTGACAAAAGGCCCTCCAGACCTGGGATGTAAATTGTAGACCCTGGTCAGACACAATGTCATTGGGGATGCCGTGAACCTTGATATGTGGTCCGTCAGCAGAACCGCCATCTTCAAGGCTGAGGGGAACTTTGGGAGGGCCACCAAATGCACCGCCTTGGAGAAGCAATCCACAATTGTCAGGATTACAGTCTTCCCATGGGAGGGGGGAGACTGGTCACAAAGTCCACGGTGATATGAGACCAAGGACGACCTGGGGTGGGAAGGGGATGGAGGAGTCCCGAGGGGGGAGAGGATTCAGATTTCCCCCTGATGCAGGTCTGGCAGGCTCTGATGTAGTCCCGTGCATCCCGCTGCACCATGGGCCACTAGAATGCCCGCCAGACGAAGTCCACTGTGCAGGAGATGCCAGGATGACAAGCGAAGCGGCTGGTATGGGCCCACTGGAGAACGTCACTGTGGAGGGTGGCCGGGACGTAGAGGCAATTCTGGGAGCACCCTACTAGCACAGGCTCCTGGAACTGGGCCTGATGGACCCTCCGCTCAATATCCCAAGTAAGGGTACCAAGGACGCACGAAGATGGGATGATGGTTTGGGGGGGGGCAAGGGTGGTCTTCCTCCCCGGAGTCAAAGTGGCACCATAGCCCGTCAGGTTTGACATTCCGGGCACCAGGCCGGTAGTGATGGTAAAATTAAACCGCTGGAAAAAGAAAAAGCCCAGCGAGCCTGCCTGGCGTTCAATCGGCAGGCCAACCGCAAGTACTCTAGGTTCTGGTTGGAACCCTCCAACCAATGTCTCCACTCCTCCAGTGCCAACTTAATGGCCAGCAGCTCTCTGTCCCCCACATCATAATTTCTCTTGGCCAGCGTAAGCCGACGAGAGAAATATACGCATGAGTGGAGCTTCTGATCCGAGGACGTGTGCTGTGACAGCACAGCGCCAACTCCCATGTCAGATGCGTCCACCTTGAGGACGAACTGGAGCTGTGTGTCGACCTGTGCCAAGATGGGTGTGTCCATGAACAGGCATTTTAATTTGTTAAATGCTTGCTCCACTGCCTCGGTCCAGCGAAAGGGGACCTTAATGGAGGTCAGCTAAGTTAAAGGCAGTGCCACCCCACTATAGTTCCTTATGAACTGGCGATAAAAATTTCCGAACCTGAGGAAGTGTTGGAGCTCCCTGCGGGAGTGAGGAGTTGGCCAGTCCAGCACTGCCTTCACCTTGGCCGGGTCAGCAATCAGTCTCCCCTCAGCTACCATGAAGACCAAGAAGGTGGTTGATATAGTGGAGAACTCACACTTCTCAGCTTTGACGTACAGCCGGTTCTCCAAGAGCCGTAGAACGGCCCTTACATGGGCTTCATGCTTCTCTGGCAAGTGGGAGAACATTGAAATGTCATCAAGATATACAAACACGAACTGATACAGCATATCATGGAGGACGTCGTTAATTAACCACTGGAAGATGGCAGGGGCATTAGTGAGCCCAAAGGGCATCACGAGATATTTGAACTGCCCCTGGTGTGTCTTAAATCCCATCTTCCACTGATCACCCTTGCGAATGCGGACCAAATGATACGCGTTCCTGAGATCCAATTTAGTAAACACCCATGAACGCTGAAGGAGCTCGAATGCTGAATTGATTAAGGGTAGAGGTACTTGTCCTTAATGGTAATAGCGTTAAGCTCCCAGTTGTCGATGCACGGATGCAGTGAGCCATCCTTCTTTCCGATGAAGAAGAACCAGACTCCGAGAGGAGCCACAGATGGCCGAAGATGGCCGAATAAGGCCGGCGTTCAGGGACTCCTTTATATACCTCTACATCACCTCCCTCTCCAGCCCAGAAATGCTGTATAGCCGACTGGACGGCAGCCTCGCCCCCGGGATGAGGTCTATAGCACAATCATAAGAGCGGTGAGGCGGCAGCGACAATGCTCTAGACTTGCTAAAGACCTCTCCAAGATCGTGATAAGCCTGGGGAACGAGGCTGAGGTCCGGTGGCTCGACCGGGGAGAGAGAGACGGATAGAGGGGGGAGCAGTCCACTGAGCGCATAAAATGGGCCATGAAAAAAGGGGCTCCAGGAGGAGATGGTGTTTTGGACCCAGTTGATCATTGAGTTATGCCTCCAGAGCCATGGATACCCGAGGACTACTGGGAAAGATGAAATAGGAAGAACTAAGGAAGTTAATTCCTCCCGGTGGTTCCCGGAAAGGAGGATAGAGGTCGGCACAGTGCTACGAGTGACTACCGCGACCTCCCAGCCAGATATGGTTGCTATTCTCTGATCACGTGGCAATTTACATGTCGGAATACCCACCTGCTTAATGAACTCAGCAGATACAAAATTACCCTCCGACCCCGAGTCAACCAGCGCCTTAATCCTCCTCTCGCCCCCCGGCAGCTGTACAAGGGCAGAAATAGACAAATTACCGGGGGGGGGGGGGGTTCTAGTCCCGCCCACCAGACCCCCCATGGTTACTGATGGGCCGTGTCTCTTTGGCTGCTGGCGGCATTAGTCTTGGCTGTGGTTCAGTGAGCCACAGTGCGGGCACACGCCGGGCCTTCGCCTTCCCTGGCACGCACCATCAGTGAGATGCCGAGAGAGCTCCATTGGCTTGGGAGAAGAGGTGGCACTGCCAGGGTCATTTCCCATGGTGGATCCGTGCGTGGCAGAGGACTTGCGCTCCTTTGTGCGCTCACGGTGCCAGTTATCCAAACCAACAGCTTGGGCTATAAGATTGTTGAGGGTCTTAGGGACAGGGTGAACTGCCAGTTTATCCCACAGCTGTTCATTCAACCCGTGGAGGAATGCACTGCGCAAGGCAATTTCATTCCACCCCGAGTCTGCATCAACAACCCGGAACTCCACTGAGTACTCGGTCGCTGACCGGGTGCCCTGGAGGAGCATCATTTGGCGACTCATCACATTGCCCTCACTCTTGGACCAATCAAAGGCATAGGTGAAGGCGTCAACAAATTGATCAAACGTATAGCGCCACCCCTCAGGGTTGCCTAATGTGGAGCATGCCCAATCAAGGGCTCGCTCCTTTAATAACAGCATAAAAAGCTGTATCTTGGCAGTGTCCGACGGACTCCTCCCCAACCTGCTCCAAATACATCTGTAACTGAATTAGAAATCCTTTACATTTCCCCCCCTTCCCCGCATACGGGTAGACGTGGGAAAGGTAGTGGTACACCGCACCAAAGTGTGGGGAGCAGGCTGAGGCGGTGGAGCTGGGGGAGACGAATGAGACCAAAGCTGGATAAGGTTCATTACCTGCTGGGTCAACACAGCGAGCTGATGCTCAGTCACTGACAGGCGATCCAGAGCTGAAAGCTCCTGTGGCGAAGCACCGGCTGAGCGCGCACAGTTAATTAAACAGCCACTTGCCAGAGGAAACAATCCACCTGTGAAGAGAAAGCAAGAGCTGTCAGTACAGGAACAGAGTAGGGAATATGGGCGAGCCAAATTGCCACTTACTCGGGACTCTGAGGATGGACCGGCAGGACTCCAGCAGGGAATAGACAAACCAGTCATGAAGTTGCAGAAGTACAGTTGACGACACCCACAAACACACATGCATTCATGACACACGCACACACACACACACACACACACACACACACACACACACACACACACACACACACACACACACACACACACACACACACACACACACACACAGAGTCTTATAAGGATTTCCCTTCCCCAGATTCATTGACCGCTGCCTGAACTTTGCTCAAGTGGATCATGGTGATTGGCATTCCCCTTGTCTAACATCACTGGAGGAACATTTAATGCTCCTCTACATCAATTTATAGCTTTAAAGATTAATTTAACACAACCTTGGAAATAGAATCATTACCATGGAAGCCCTCTGGTGGACTTGAGTTTTACAGAAATGGGTTTTCAGTTGATTTAATGTGCAAGTGAAATGCCACCACTGTCAACGGCAGTGTGGCATGGATCAATCAAAATTAGAAATGTGTTTTTTTCTTGTAAGGAAAGTTAAACTAAAATGACACTACTTCTATTCTTAATTCTCTAAATATTTGTGTTATGGTTAAGCAACAGCTCACGTGCACGATGCTAGCACAGGACGGAACCACACAAGGGCGGGACATTCAACACTTTATTAAATGTGAAAACAGCGCACAGTTAATTAAACAGCCACTCGCCAGAGGAAACAATCCACCTATGAAGAGAAAGCGAGAGCTGTCAGTGAAGGAACAGAGTAGGGAATATGGGCGAGCCAAATTGCCAGTTACTTGGGATTCCGAGGATGGACCGGCAGGACTCCAGCGGGGAATAGACAAACCAGTAGGGTAGGGAGAATGAGCTAGTAGTGTCTGACCGGGTGAAGATTTGTTGCTGTGGAAGTGGTGAGGTGGCAGGAGACCTGAGACACACATGCACGACGGCAGCAACCTGTTGAGAGAGAAAAGAGCAAAGTTTAGACAACGTGTCTAATCTCAGCAAAACGACCTGCTTGCCTTAACTTAGGGCAGTATACCCAGACGAGCCAGCGTTGACTGCGCAGAGGAGGCCTCCTTAAATACGCTGGCTGATGAGCGGGCGCAGGTGTGTCCTCTGCCTCAGGTGCAGTGATGAGTTTGTGAACGTGCGGCAGGAGGGGAGGGGCGCTCACTCACTGCCCTTGACAATTTGATGCATCTCCAAAGGTTAGAATCTATCTATTGGTATTCTAAACTGATAATTTAACACCTATGTTACCAAAAGAATATGTTATAAAAAAATATATACACTACCGTTCAAAAGTTTGGGGTCACCCAGACAATTATTTTGTGTTTTCCATGAAAAGTCACACTTATTTACCACCATGAGTTGTAAAATGAATAGAAAATATAGTCAAGACATTGACAAGGTTAGAAATAATGATTTGTATTTGAAATAATATTTTTTTTCCAGATACTCAACCTGCTCAAAGGAAGGTCAGTGTTATAGCTTCTCTAACCAGCTAAACTGTTTTCAGCTGTGCTAACATGATTGCACAAGGGTTTTCTAATCATCCATGAGCCTTCTGACGCAATGAGCAAACACATTGTACCATTAGAACACTGGAGTGATAGTTGCTGGAAATGGGCCTCTATACACCTATGTAGATATTGCACCAAAAACCAGACATTTGCAGCTAGAATAGTCATTTGCCACATTAGCAATGTATATTAGATATTAGAGTGTATTTCTGATTAGTTTAAAGTTATCTTCATTGAAAAAACAGTGCTTTTCTTTCAAAAATAAGGAAATTTCTAAGTGACCCCAAACTTTTGAACGGTAGTGTATATATTCATTTTCACAGATTTTTTTTTAGCATAAAATCAAATTAAGAAACTACAGATTTCACTAATTTAAATAAGTTGATCCACAATTCTGATGCAAAGTTGTGACTTATATCATGTGGTATGTACTGTATATGTTTATGTACTAGTAGTAGGACTCTCACTCTCTGAGGAGTCCATCCTATTGCAGTTCACCATAATTAAATGTTTTCCTAAATCAAAAGGTATTGATTGGAATTCTGAATGTAAGAAAGAAGCTTTGCTTTTTGCACATTTCACTCATCAAATGAAATATCAAGGATAAATGGAAATATTTCTTTAAAAAAAGCAGATCTGGTTGTATTTTCAGTGACAACAAGATGCTATTTTAATAATGACTGCTATTTTCCTCCATTAAACTGCTGTTCCTTTAAAAATACAGTCATATCAAGACTAAACGATGGCACAAATAAGGTTCTTCACCAACATCATGGGTAACTTCTTTGTCCACAGCTGTGGAAGACTTCCTGTGAGAGACCTGTGCCAAAGAATCTACACCCCGAGAACCTCAGCAGTGACAGGCCGGTGACATTAACATCCCACCTGATGAAGACTGAAGAGGGAAGTTCTTGTCCATCTCCATCCTCTGGTGAGCTCACAGTCAGACCCACTCCAGTTTGCTTATCAGCCTGGAATTGGGGTTGATGATGCAATCATCTTTAGCCAACACTGAGGTCTCACCTGGAGAAGCCTGGGAGCACTGTGAGAATCATTTTCTTTGATTTCTACAGTGCGTCCAACACCATAAGGCCAGCACCTCTGGGCAACAAGCTGTACATGCAGGGCTGGATTTGTACCTCACATCCTGGATCCTGGACTACATCACCAATTATCCACAGTATGTGAGAATGCAGGACTATGTGTCAGACATTGTTGTCTGCAGTATGGGGGCTCCCCAGGGAACCATCCTGGCTCCATTTCTTTTCAACCTCTTCACTGCAGACTTCACATATAACACTAGCCCTTGTCACCTGCAGAAGTTCTTTGATGACCCTGCTATCATAGGTCTCATCACAGATGGGGATGACAGGGAGTATAGAGAACTCACTCAGGTTTTTGTAGATTGGTGCCTGTGGAACCACCTCCAGATTAACATGGAGAAAGACAAAGAGCCAGTGGTGGATTTCCACAGTCAGTATAATCCCCCAGTACACAAGTGAACATCTGCCAGAGCAGACTTTATTTGTTAAGAATACTGAGGTGTTCTGGAGTTCAGGGGGCACTCCTGAAGACCTTTTATTATTCTGTGGTAGCATCAGCCATGTTTTTATGCCGTTGTCTACTTGGGAAGCAGCATGTCAGCTGCTGACAGAAAGAAACTGATCAGGAAGGACAAACATCCTAGCAGTGTGAAATCAGACCTAACTGGACGGCAAGTGTAACAGAAACACTGGCCTGGACGTTGGGGTGGACATTCAGGTGTGAAAACATCTTCTTTGTTGCGTTTCACATTTATTCAGGAAATTTAAACAAGAAAAAAACTTTCTCAGGTAAAGGGAGATGACATTTAATGCATGAATGAAGGAATAAATGTGTGTTTTTATCCTATCACACAACCTTAATGATGGCCTGGTGGTAGAGCAGCGCTTTCTGCATTCTAGCTTGGGGCTCAACATAATAGAACGGGGAAAGGAAAAGGAAATAGCCATCAAAGATGGAAGATATCAGCCCTAGGGCATTGACTGTAAAATGGGATGTCTGCGCATCTATGATCATATGGCATGCAATTAGTAGCACAGCCGACCGAGCGCACACCATCACAACACACAGTTTTTCCTAATAGCGTCTTGCAGTCTGTACTGAACTTTTCAACTTCCAGCTGATTAGTCATCAGTCTCCAGCCTCCATCCACTGTGTGCAGCAGCCATCCTGCCTGAATGCTGAATGTGTTCTCGTAAGTGATCAAATATGTGTAGAAACTGTCTCTCCTAAGAAATCAATAATGATAGTTTATCTTACTCTAGCAGTGCGGCTGAGCAGTTTTGATCATGGGTTGTTTTGTGGTTTGTTATGAACAAAATTAGACCTATATTTTCATTTTTTTTTTTTTTCTGAAACCGATGACCAGAGTCCATCAAATTATAACAGACTAACATTCAGTGTTGGGGAGAGTCAGTTTGTGTGTGAGTTTAATTACAGTGAGATTAAGATGTGTTTCCAGGGGTCTGGAGGGATAATTGTCAGCAGCTGGATGTTTATGTCAAATGTGGTTAACGAGCTCCCCAGTCTATGGAAGATCCAGCGCCAGGCTGGGATGCCTGGCTGTGATGTTGTTCAACACTGTTATGCCGAGTTCTACTCACTTGTCGAGGATCGCATCCCATGGTAGCGGACACGTGGAAATGCGCCGGACTGTGTGTTTGAACACCCAGGAATGCGCGCGACCGTGTGCGACAATGCGCATCTAAGGAAGAGACGTTGTAATACAACCAACTCTAAAAAACAACCCTACAGCCAGGCTTGGAACAAGTTGTACAGTTTTAGAAGTAAAAATTATTACCTCTTGTAAATGGGCTTTAAATTATGTTTATTCACCAGACATTTTAGTGTTTCAAAGGGAGTTAGAAATCACAGTGATCCAAGTCTACATAATAACAGAATAAAATGACAATCATGATTTTTTTTTTCCAGGTTCTTTGAGACTCTTGGATTCTTTAGTACATCCACATGTTTCAAGTTTGAGGGTCAGTTTGTTATGAATGTGTCAAGCTGGTGCAAACTTGTTTTTGAGCATAATTTATTTACATATTATTACATATGCATTATTTGTTGATCACTTATTTTCAGCTAATGTTGCAATGATGTTCTAGTCACAATTTTGATGATGACAGAAATTGTTTTTCATGTATTGTTCATTGATGAGTCAGCTTTCCAATAAAATGTGTTAATTCCAGCTGGTGTCTGAGTGTGCATTTATACAACTAGATGGACTTCTTTGTGAGGGGGATTTGTTTTGATGTGTGTGTGTGTGTGTGTGTTGGACAAGACTTTAAATTTATTATTATATTTTTCTCATTATCAGCCACTTAGGTTTGTAAAAATTCTGGCATATTATTATTACCTGTCAATTTAATTTTCATGTAAGATGCCCGATAGTTTCTCTTTTAATCATGAACCTACAAGATACAGTATGCATGCATGCATTTATTTATGTATTAATTGAACTGATGACATTTTTGACATTTTGCTGGTGTAGCAGAACAGAGACTGTGTGCAGCTGTACACAGACAGGGGAAATTTTATGAAGACTAAACTCACAAACATGAGACAACTGATATTTAATAAGCAGTATAATGTAAAAAGGTAGGAATTATAATCAAAATGTACAATAGCTCAACCACAATTGACCACATAGACCACATACTGTAGACCTCCAATGAGGTCTGCAAGCTGTCCTATGATGTGTCTATGCTGTCGGCGATCACAGGATGATGTCTAGGTGATGTCACACACACCATAGGACTCACTAACACATCATAGGCCCCCCATGATGATCCTATGCTGTCTACATGATGTCCACATGACGTCATATAAACCATAGGACTGTCGTGCCAGAACAGGGTGAGTTTGCAATTGAACTCGATGAAACACTAATGATTCCAGGTGGTAAACTGGAAGACATTGTCAGTTGGGTGTATGATGACATGACTGTTTGTGTGTGTGTCACAATCATAGGACTTGCTATGACATCATCTAAGATCACAGGCAGGCATCACTGAACGAGTGGTGACGGCAAACATCAAATGCAGGTTTCACCATGGTTACTGTTACCAGACAGACACATCATCAAAGATCAAAGGCACGCATTACTGAAGGAATGCTGACATCAAAAATCAAAGGCAGGCATCTGCATGATTACTGTTGCCATGGTAACAGTAACTTTCTACGGGCATGCAGAAATGCTTGCTTACACCTGCTTTCTACAGCCATGCAGAAATACTTGCTTATACTTGGTTTCTACTGGCATACACGGATGCAAGATTTGCATTGTAGCCAGCTTATTTCTGTGTTGGACAGAAACACAGAAACTGGTATGTAGCAAACTGGTAAAACCCTTTCACTTCTGGTTGCCAGAAATGGTACCCACTGCTATCTTCACAGTGGAAAGACTGAAATGCATGAAATTTGCTCCAGTTAACAGTATTCTTGCCCTGACTTCTCTGCAAAAAATATTTAAAGTTTGGACCGAGAGAAGGTGACCTTTGGGATGGAGGCATTTTCCGGCAGGATTAATTTGCAGTTGCCGGAAATGGTACCCACTGCTATCTTCACAGTGGAAAGACTGAAATGCATGAAATTTGCTCCAGTTAACAGTATTTTTGCACTTACTCTCTTTCAAAAAATGTTTTATGTTTGGACCAAGAGAAGGTGACCTTTGGGATGGAGGCATTTTCCGGCAGGATTAATTTGCAGTTGCCAGAAATGGTACCCACTGCTATCTTCACAGTGGAAAGACTGAAATGCATGAAATTTTCTTCAGTTAACAGCTTTCCTGCCCTGACTCTACTGCGAAAAATGTTTTATGTCTGGATCAAGAGAAGGTGACCTTTTGGATGGAGTTATTTTCTGGCAGGGTTAATTTGCAGTTGCCAGAAATGGTACCCACTGCTATCTTCACAGTGGAAAAACTGAAATGCGTGAAATTTGCTCCATTTAACAGTATTCTTGCCCTGATTCCTCTGCATAAAATGTTTTATGCTTGGACAAAGAGAAGGTGACCTTTGGGATGGAGGCATTTTCCGGCAGGATTAATTTGCAGTTGCCAGAAATGGTACCCACTGCTATTTTCACAGTGGAAACACTGAAATGCATGAAATTTGCTCCAAGTAACAGTTTTCTTGCCCTGACTGTCCTGTGAAAAATGTTTAATGTTTCGATCAAGAGAAGGTGACCGTTGGGATGGAGTCATCTTCCGACAGGATTAATTTGCAGTTTCCAAAAACGGTACCCACTGCTGTCTTCACAATGGAATGACTGAAATGAATTATTTTTTTTTTTTTCCAGTTAACAGTATTCTTGCTCTGACTCTCCTGCAAAAAATATTCAATGTTTGTACCAGCAGAAGGTAACCTTTTTATGGAGACATTTTCCGGCAGGAGTAGTTGCCAGAAATGCACAGAGTATGACTGAAGAAATTTACTACATTTATTTCCCTCATGGATCGTCATCTTATCGTGGTGGGGGGTTTCCATGCCCGAGTGATCCCAGGAGCTATTTTGTCCGTGGCAATTTGCCTCTGGTAGGGTCACCCAAGACAAACAGGTCCTGGGTGAAGGGCCAGACCAAGAATGATCCAACAGACTCTCATGATAAATATTAGAACAAGGATTCAGTGTACCCCGCCCGGAATGGGGTTACCGGGGCCCTACCCTTGAGCCAGGCCTTGGGGAGTTGCTCGATGGCTAGCGTCTTTTGGCTGGGTTTCCACCCAGGGGACCCAGTCGGGCTCATTCTAAAGGAGCTACATGGGTCTGCTCTCCAATGGGCTCCCCATCTGCTGTAGGGATCATGGGGGTCCGGTGCTATGTAGATCAGGTGGTGGTCAAAGGCGGAGACCTTGGCGGTCTGATCCCAGGCTTCCTAAACTGGCTTTTGGGACGTGGAATGTCACCTCATTGGTTGGGAAGGTGCATGAGCTGGTGCATGAGGATGAGAGATACCGGCTAGATATAGTCAGCCTCACCTCAATACACAGCTCCGGTTCCGGAACCAGTCTCCTGGAGAGGAGCTGGAGCTTGGCCTACTCTGGAGTTGCCCCGAACGAGAGGTGACAAGCAGGCATGGGTATTCTTGTATCCCCCCACCTCGCTGCCTCTACATTGGCATTTTCCCCAGTGTATGAAAGGGTCGTTTACCTGTGCCTTTGGGTTGGGAAATGGGTCCTGACCATCATTTGTGCCTATGCACCAAATGATGGTTCAGAGTACCCACCCTTTTTGGAGTCTGTGACTGGGGTGCTGGAGAGTGCTCCTCTTGGAGACTCCATTGTCCTACTGGAGAACTTCAATGCGCACATGGGCAACGACAGTGAAACCTGGAAGGGGGTGATTGGGAGGAACAGTCTGCCCAATCTGAACCCGAGTGGTGTTCAGTTATTGGACTTCTGTGCTAACCGCAGTATGTCCATAACGAACACCATGTTCAAGAATAAGGGTGTCCATATTTGCACCTGGCACCAAGAAACCCTAAGTCGCAGGTCGATGATTGATTTTGTTATCGTGTCATCAGACCTGCAACCGTATGTCTTGGACACTTGGGTAAAGAGAGGTGCAAAGCTGTCAACTGATCACCACCTGGTGGTGAGTTGGATCCGATGGCAGGGGAGGATGCCATTCAGACCTGGTAGACCCAAACGTATAGTGAGGGTGTGCTGGGAATGACAGGGGCCTCAGCCTCTGCCCCTGTCTGGGAGATCTTCAACTCCCACCTCCGGAAGAACTTCAATCACATTCCGAGGGAGTCTGGAGACATGGAGTCTGAATGGGCCATGTTCTCCATCTCCATTGTTGAAGCAGTGGCCCTGAGCTGCGGCCGCAAAGTTGTCGAGGCATCCTGTGGTGGCAACCCCTAAACCAAGAGGTGGACACCAGTGGTGAGAGGGGCCATTAAGCTGAAGAAGGAGTCCTATCAGGCTTGATTGGTTTGTGGCACTCCCGAAGCAGCTGAGGTGTACCGGTAGGCCAAACGGAGTGTGGCCTGGGTGGTTGCTGGAGCAAAAACTCAAGTATGGGAGGAGTTTGGTGAGGCCATGGAACAAGACTTTTGATGGGCTTCGAAGAGATTCTGGTAAACTGTTTGGCTGTTCAGGAGGGGAAAGCAGCTCCCTGTCCACACTGTATATGGTGTGGATGGGGCGCTGTTGACTTTGACTGGGGATATCATCGGGCGGTGGAAGGAACACTTCAAGGATCTCCTCAATCCCACTGTTGCACCTTCCATAGAGGAAGCAGGGCTTGTGGACGAGGGGGACGACTCGCCTATTACAGGGGCTGAGGTCATCAAGGTAGTTAAAAATCTCTTTGGTGGCCGGGCCCCGGGGTGGACGAGATTTGCCCTGAGTACCCCAAGGCCCTGGATGTTGTCGGGCTGTCATGGTTGACACGCCTCTGCTACATTGCATGGAGGTCGGGGGCAGCGCCTTTGGCATGGCAAACTGGGGTGGTGGTTGCTCTCATCAAAAAAGGGGACCAGAGGGTGTGCTCCAACTTTAGAGGGATCACACTACTCAGCCTCCCTGGGAAGGTCTATGTCAAGGTACTGGAGAGGAGAGTCTGGTCATTCGTCGAACCTTGGATTCAGGAGGAGCAATGGGGTGTTTGTCCTGGCCATGGCACATCAGACAAGCTCTTAACCCTCTTGAGAATCCTCGAGTGTTTGTGGGTGTTTGCCCAACCAGTTTACATGTGTTTTGTGGACTTGGAGACGGCATTTGTCTGCATCCCTTGTATTTTTTTGTGGTGGGGTGCTTTGGGAGTATGGGGTATCGGGCTTGTTGTTACGAGCTATTCGGTCTCTGTACGACCGTTGTGAGAGTTTGGTTCGTATTGCCAACACTCGATCAAACTCATTCCCAGTGAGAGTTGGACTCCGCCAGTGCTGCCCTTTGTCATCGATCCTGTTTATAATTGTCATGGACAGGATTTCTAGGTGCAGCCAGGGAACGGAGGGTGTCATCCTTGGTGACCACAGGATCTCATCTCTGTTGTTTGCAGATGATGTTGTCCTACTGCCTTCATCCAACAATGACCTACAGGTCTTACTGGGACAGTTTGCTGCTGAGTGTGAAGTGGCTGGGATGAGAATCAATACCTCCAACTCCAGAGTGGGGCCCCGGTAACCCCATACCGGGCGGGGTACACTGAATCCTTGTTCTAATATTTATCATGAGAGTCTGTTGGATCGTTCTTATTCTTGTCCTTCACCCGGGACCAGTTTGTCTTGGGAGACCCTACCAGAGGCAAATTGCCACTGACAACATAGCTCCTGGGATCACTCGGGCATGCAAACCCCCCACCATGATAAGGTGACGATCCATGAGGGAAATAAATGTAGTAAATTTCTTCAGTCATTCTCTGTGCATTTCCGGGCAACTACTCCTGCCGGAAAATGCCTCTATCCCAAAGGTCAGTTTTTTGCAGGAGAGTCAGGGCAAGAATACTGTTAACTGGAGAAAATTTCATGCATTTCAGTCTTTCCACTGTGAAGATAGCAGTGGGTACCATTTCTTGCAACTGCAAATTTATTCTGCCGGAAAATGCCTCCACCCCACCCCAACCAGTTTATATGTGTTTTGTGGACTTGGAGAAAGCATTTGACTGCGTCCCTCGTGGTTTTTTGTGGGGGGTGCTTTGGGAGTATGGTGTATCAGGCTTGTTGTTACGAGCTATTCGGTCTCTGTACGACCGTTGTGAGAGTTTGGTTCGCATTGCCAACACTCGATCGGAGTCATTCCCAGTGAGAGTTGGACTCCGCCAGGGCTGCCCTTTGTTACCGATCCTGTTCATAATTTTTGCGGACAGGATTTCTAGGCACAGCCAGGGACTGGAGGGTGTCATGCTTGGTGACCACAGGATCTCATCTCTGTTGTTTGCAGATGATGTTGTCTTGTTGGCTTCATCCAGCAATGACCTACAGCTCTTGCTGGGACGGTTTGCCGCTGAGTGTGAAGCGGCTGGGATGAGAATCAGCACCTCCAAGTCCGAGTCCATGGTCCTCAAGCAGAAAAAGGTGTATTGTCCTCTCTGGGTTGGGGACAGGCTCCTGCCCCAAGTGGAGGAGTTTAAGTATCTTGGGGTCTTATTCACGAGTGAGGGGAAAATGGAGCGAGAGATTGACAGATGGATTGGAACAGCATCTGCAGTGATGCAGACGTTGTACCGGTCTGTTGTGGTGAAGAGGGAGCTTAGTTCTAAGGCAAAGCTGTCGATTTACCAGTCAATCTACGTTCCTACTCTCACCTATGGTCACGAGCTTTGGGTAATGACCGAAAGAACAAGATCGCGGATACAAGCGGCTGAAATGAGCTTTCTCCGTAGGATTGCTGGACTCACCCTCAGAGATAGGGTGAGGAGCTCAGTGATCCGGGAGAGGCTCAGAGTAGAACCTCTGCCCCTCCACATTGAAAGGAGTCAGTTGAAGTGGTATGGGCATCTGATTAGGATGCCTCCTGGACCCCTCCCACTTGAGGTGTTTCAGGCACGACCCACTGGGAGGAGACCACGGGGCAGACCCAGGACTCGGTGGAGAGACTATGTCTCCCACCTGGTCTTGGAACGCCTTGGTATCCTCTCTGAAGAGCTGGAGCAGGTGGCTGGGGAGAGGGAAGTCTAGGCTACTTTGCTCAAACTGCTGCCTCCGCGACCCGGACCTCCAGAAAAGCGGTAGAAGATGGATGGATGGATGGAAAATGCCTCCATCCCAAAGGTCACCTTTTCTTGGTCCAACCATGAAACATTTGTCCCAGAGGAGACGGGGCAAGGATACTATTAACTGGAGAAAATGTCAAGCATTTCAGTCTTTCCACTAGGAAGATAGCAGTGGTACCATTTCTGGCAACTGCAAATTAATCCTGCCGGAAAATGCCTCCATCCCAAAGGTCACCTTCTCTTGATCCCAATATAAAACATTTTTCGCCTGAGTGTCAGGGCAAGAATACTGTTAACTGGAGCAAATTTCACGCATTTCAGTCTTTCCACTGTGAAGATAGCAGTGGGTACCAATTCTGGCAACTGCAAATTAATCCTGTCAAATGATGTAGCATTTCAATTGAGGGAAAGTCAGTTTATAAATAGGCTATACTTAAATTATCCTATTTTGTCATCAGAAGAAAGTCATTTTATTTATTTAGCGAATGCAAAGTCCTTAAGCCAAGCAGTTGCCTCCTGGTTTGTTGTATGGAGGGTGTGTAATCCTCCTTCCAGTCTTTGGAGCGGGCAAGCCTCTATGATGTGTTCCATTGTTTGCTCCTCTCCACATGTGCACAGTGAGCTAGGGCTACTGCCCCATCTGTGAAGGCTGGCCAAGCAGGGGCCATGTCCAGTCCTGAAGCGATTGAGTGTAGACCACTGTCTCCTTGGGAGGTTGGTGCCCAGGACCTGTTGGTTGGGGTTTATCACCAGCTGTTTGTTTGGGACCTCCTTGGTCTCCCATTCCTCTTGCCAAGCTGTCTGGATGGTAAAGTCAGCTGGGAGAGGGTTTTTCCAAATCGGCCGTCTGGATGAAAGTCGGGCAGTGGGTGGGGTGTAGATATCTGCATGGATTGGTAAGTGAGGAGAATCTTTAACTTTTTGGAGCATCCTTTGAGTTAATGCTGCTCGCCGGATGTGTGGAGGGGCTATGTTTGACAGTACAGAGAGCCAGGGGAGTGGTGTTGAGCGGATTGTTCCAGTTATAGTTCTCATGGTTGAGTTGAGCTGGGTGTCTACATGGTGTATGTAAGATGACCTGGACCAGACAGGGGCACAATATTCTGCTACAGAGTATGAAAGGGCCAGTGCTGAGGTGCGCAGGGTGGAGACTGCCGCCCCCCATTTTGCACCAGCGAGCTTGCAGAGCAGGTTGTTTCGTACCTTCACCTTAGCAGCCGTCCCCTTTAGATGTTCCTTGAAGGATAAGGTCATTAAACATATAGAAAGCCATATTACATTTGTAATAAATTATATATTTTTTTTATAAATTGACCTTTTTTTATAAATTAGTTATGTACACTGACTATTTTTTACTTTTGCATTTTTTTTTCTGCAATAATAAATATGGCTAAGTGGAATAAGACGTGCATGACTGTTGTCTTTTAGGCATTACAATAATAATAGGTGGTCAAGTCAATTGCAAAGCAAAAGGTTGTCAGCAGGCTACAATACAGAACCTTTAAACAAAAACTCTGAAGGCTTTGGTCTCTAGCAATGTGGAAGTGGTTTTAATCACATTTTATGGCAAATATAGGCAGGCATGGTCTTGGCCTATGGGTCCTGAGCAGATTTTAGTAGTTATACTACTACATGTTTAGTGTTGCCTAACCACTTGAATTAATGTTGAAAGAATTGTGGGTGTAACAGTAGAATTGAAATGGATCTATTTTTGTATTAATATTTGAAATTCTGAGGGAAAGTGCATAACAAAGACACTTGACATTGACAAAGGGTAGTGTTGGAAATAACGGGAGAAAGAGGACATAAAACGCACAAGCCTATTTAAAGCCACATCTGCACTTTGGAAAACCGACACCAAAACAATTCTGGAAAACCAGAAGTGAAAGGGTTTTACCAGTTTGTTACATTTTAGCAGCAAACTGTGAAGAAAACACATGGAGCATTATCAGTTCAACACAGAAATAAGCTAGCTACAATGCAAATCTTGTCGGAGTATAAAATATTTCTTAGCGTAGAGGAACTAGTGCATATCCGTGCATGCCCATAGAAACCAAGTATAAGCAAGTATTTCTGCATGGCTGTAGAAAGCAGGTGTAAACAAGCATTTCTCCATGTCCGTAGAAAGTTACTGTTACCATGGCAACAGTAATCATGCAGATGCAGATGCCTGCCTTTGATTTTTGACGTCGGCATTCCTTCAGTGATGCCTGCCTTTGATCTTTGATGATGTGTCTGTCTGGTAACAGTAACCATGGTGAAACCTGTATTTGATGTTTGCCGTCACCACTCGTTCAGTGATGCCTGCCTGTGATTTTAGATGATGTCATAGCAGGTCCTATGATTGTGACACACACACAAACAGTCATGTCTTCATACACCCAACTGACAATGTCTCCCAGTTTACCACCTGGAATCATTAGTGTTTCATCGAGTTCAATTGCAAACTCGCCCTGTTCTGGTACGACAGTCCTGTGGTTTATATGACGTCATGTGGACATCATGTAGACAGCATAGGATCATCATGGGGGGCCTATGATGTGTTAGTGAGTCCTATGGTGTGTGTGACATCACCTAGACATCATCCTGTGATCGCCGACAGCATAGGAATATCATAGGACAGCTTGCAGACCTCATCGGAACATCATAGGTGGTCCGATGATCGTAAGACACTGACAGACAGACACACTGACAGAGATTTCTTGAATTTATGGAGTGATGATGATGTCCTAGCGTGTCCAATGATGCCAGAACATCATAGGTGGTCCTATGATCGTGAACAAGATCGCAAATACAAGTGGCTGAAATGAGCTTTCTTCGTAGGATTGCTAGACTCACCCTCAGAGATAGGGTGAGGAGCTCAGTCATCTGGGAGAGGCTCAGAGTAGAGCCGCTGCTTCTCCACATTGAAAGAAGCCAGCTGAAGTGGTATGGGAATCTGATCAAGATGCCTCCTGGACGCCTCCCACTTCAAGTATTTTGGGCACGTCCCTCTGGGAGGAGACCCAGGGGCAGACCCAGGCCTTGCTGGAGAGACTATTTCTCCCAGCTGGTCTGGGAACACCTTGGTATCCTCTGTGAAGAGCTGGAGCAGGTGGCTGGGGAGAAGGAAGTCTGGGCTTCTCTGCTTGAACTGCTGCCTGACCTCGGGAAAAGATAAGATAAGATAAGATAAGATAAGCCTTTATTAGTCCCACAATGGGGAAATTCCAGGACTGCAACAGCACAGGGATAGCAACACTCAGAGAAATAATTAAGAAGATACGAAAAATATAAATAAGAGCAGTGGATATGCATCGTCGGCCTCCGTCGGTCTATGATGACCATGGAAGAGAATCCTAAACGTCTACTCTGGTGGAACAGCACCGCCTGTGTCTGAACAGGCCGATGCGCACCGGTGTTCTACCTTCCAGCGTTGGCCGTTGGTAGGATTCAAGCCTGGGCAGGAAGATATGGAGGACAAGATGTTACCCATGCAGCATGTCCCCCCCTCTCCACGTCACTGATGAATCCAAAGGAACAGCAGGGCTGCTATAGTTTGGCACCAGCGCCGTCGCAGGAGCTGCCAGAACGATGTTGAGCACAACAGAGAACTGCCTTAGGGGCTCCGACTCCGGATTTTTCCTCAGGGTTGACTCCCGAAGCCTTTCCCGTGACCGGGTGTGCCGCAAGGCAGCGGAGGTTTGAAATCAGGGTTTACCTTCCCCTAGATGGGCTACCTTCCCAGGTTGACGAGCCACCATCTACCCGAAGCATCTGGTTTTAAGGCGCCAGAGATCCGCCCTCGCCCCTTCTCCTATTAGTAAAAGCAGTTCCGCCGGGCTTAGAGACTAAACCACATGGGCAGGCTAGGAGTTGGACTTAGTTGTCAGAGGCTTTTCGAGACGCACGCCGTAAGGAGCATTTTATGAGCACTGGGAGCTTAACCCCAGTGCCGCTCCTGGCTATGACAACCTTGGAACCGGATATGCATACGTACACATAAATATATAAATATATATACAAAGTGCGGAGCATTGTAGCAAGATGGAATAAACAGCATAACTGTCTACTTAGTTATCCTACATAGTATGAATATGTACCCATACATATTGTCACCCTCCGTAGTGACTCATTTTTTTTTTTTTTCACTTCCGGCACCACACGAGTTGGCTGCCTTTTGCAACAGCGGCTCAATTCTGAGTCTTTTTTTCCCTTCCTCTCTCTTTTGATCCGGTGACAACTCTCTGATCCGGCACACCTTTCACTCCATTTATATCACAGACACACAGATCACCCCAAATATCTCCCGAGCCGGTGGACGGAGCCACTGTTTATAGCAGGAGACGGTACAGCAGGGAAGAGCTGCTAGCACTCAACCGCCACCCGGTGCTAACGGAAAAACTCAACATACCGGGAGAACTGAGGCGAAAATGCCGTGGGTGCCGGGCTGGAGTAAGGCGGAAGGCAAGAAATACAAGGTACAGACCCACCCTTCCATCCGTTGTTATGGGGAATGTACGATCGTTACTGGGAAAGGTAGATGAGCTAGCGGCTATCTCCCGCTACGATAGCATATACCGGGAGTGTAGCCTGTTTCTATACACAGAGACTTGGCTAACCGAATTAGCAGCAGATGCTAACATTGAACTGGAGGGTTTCCACGCGATACGGGCAGACCGAACATCAGACAGTGGCAAAGCAAGGGGCGGTGGAATGATAATGTATGTTAATAACAACTGGTGCAGACCAGGACATATCACTGTTAAACAACGACACTGCAGCAAAGACATTGAGTTGCTAGCTGTTAGCATGCGGCCTACATATCTCCCGAGGGAATACTCACACGTGATCTGGATTGTTGTTTATGCAAATCCGACAGCGAACGCTGGGACAGCGTGTGACGTCATCCATTCAGTAACTGGCAGGCTGCAGACGGAACACCCAGATGCTCTTCTCCTCATCTCAGGCGATTTCAACCATGTTTCATTGTCTCCCATTCTACCCATGTTTACCCAGTATGTCACATGCCACACTAGAGACAATAAAACACTAGACTTATTCTACGCAAACACTAAGGAGGTGTACACCTCATCACAACTCCCCCCACTCGGGAGATCGGATCACAACTTGGTTCATCTCCTGCCGGTGTACAAACCCCTAGCGCACAGACAACCTCTGGCCATGCGCACAGTGAAGTTATGGTCTGAGGAGGCAATGGACACTCTAAAGGGCTGTTTTGAAACCACCGACTGGGAGCAGCTCTGCGATCCACATGGTGAGGACACCGATGGCCTCACTCACACCATCACGGACTACATCAGCTTCTGTGTGGACAACACCGTTCCCACCAAGACCATACGGTGTTGCTCAAACAACAAACCCTGGATCAACCCTGAGATAAAAAACACTTCTGAGAGAGAAGAAGAGGATCTTCAGGTCGGGGAACAGGGAGATGCTGAAGTCCATACAGAGGGAGCTGAGGAGAAAGATCAGAGAAGGCAAGGACAGCTTCAGGAAGAAGATGGAGGACAAGCTGCAACACAGCGACATCAGCAGGGTCTGGAGAAACCTTAAAACCATCTCTGGGCTCCAGAATACCTCCCCCCAGGCCACGGGGGGCAGGGAGTGGGCGAACAATCTGAATCTGTTTTTCAATAGGTTTGACCAACCGCCCTCCCCCCGATTGCACAACAACCACTGCTGCCTCTAAAGACATCAAGTCATGCTGCCCACTCCCCACTCCACCAACACCCCCCCACTCCTAACACACAGCCCCCCAACCTGACCCTCACTAAGACCCAGGTGAGGACGGAGCTGAGGAAGATCAAGGCGAAGAAGGCCGCAGGACCAGACGGCATCAGCGCAAAGCTCCTCAAGTCCTGTGCAGACCAGCTGTGTGGGATTGTGGAGTACATCTTCAATCTGAGCCTGAAGCTGGGGAGGGTACCACAGCTGTGGAAAACATCTTGTGTGGTACCTGTACCAAAGACTTCCCACCCCAAAGATCTGAACAGGTACAGACCAGTGGCCTTGACGTCCCACATGATGAAGACCCTAGAGAGACTACTCCTTGCTCACCTCCGCCCCCTGGTGGGACCAGCGATGGATCCACTCCAGTTCGCCTACCAGCATGGCATTGGGGTGGAGAATGCGGTGATCTTCCTCCTTCACCGTTCTCTGTCCCACCTGGAGAAGCCCGGGAATGCGGTGAGGATCATGTTCTTTGACTTCTCCAGTGCTTTCAACACCATCCAACCGATTATCCTGAAGGACAAGCTGCTGTGCGCAGGGGTGGACCAGCACCTGTCATCATGGATCCTGGACTACCTCACAAACCGGCCTCAGTTTGTGAGAATCCGGGACTGTGTGTCCGAAACGATCATCGGTAGCACGGGGGCCCCACAGGCAACGGTGTTGGCTCCCTTCCTGTTCACCCTTTATACTGCGGACTTCTCACACAACGCAACACACTGCCATCTACAGAAGTTCTCTGATGAATCTGTGATCGTTGGCCTCATCTCCAACGGAGATGAGTACAGAGGGCTTATCCAGGACTTCGTGGACTGGTGCCATCGGAACTGCCTCCAGATCAACGCGAGGAAAACTAAGGACCTGGTGGTGGACTGCCGCAGGCAATGACAACCCCTCACAGCACCAGTAAATATACAGGGAACAGACGTTGAGATGGTGACATCCTATAAGTACCTGGGTGTTCATCTGAACAATAAACTGGACTGGTCACACAATACTGATGCACTCTACAAGAAGGGACAGCGCAGGCTGTTCCTACTGAGGAGACTCAGGTCTTTTGGTGTACAAGGGGCGCTGCTGAAGACATTCTATGACACGGTGGCGGCATCAGCCATCACTTTTGGAGTGGTCTGCTGGGGCAGTGGCATTACAGCAGCCGATAGGAAGAGACTGAACAAACTGATCATGAAAGCTAGCTCTGTCCTGGGGCAGTGCCTTGACCCAGTGGAGGAAATAGGAGAGAGAAGGATGATGGCTAAACTGTCATCTCTGCTGGAGTCCGAGTTTCACCCTATGCAGGACATACTGAATGCACTGAGGAGCTCATTTAGCAGCAGACTACATCATCCTAGGTGCACAACTAAGAGGTTTCGCAGGTCCTTCCTACCTACGGCTGTCAGACTGTACAACCTAAGCAAGGCTGCTCGCAGAGATAGCAAAAAGACGTGACAACCTAATAGTTTTGAATGCAAAAGACGCAACAGACTTACACAATGGTCCCCTCCGGTATACAACTAGGAAAATACCGGTCGCTATGGAGGGTGAGAATATGTACGGGTACATAATCATACCATGTAGGATAGACAGTTGTGCTGTTTCATTCCATCTAGCTACAATGCTCCGCACTGTGGCGCTTGGTGGAGGTCTGCGCTCTCCGAGTGCTTTTCTAGTTTTAAGCAGTGATCTGAAGGCTGCCTTTTATTTTAACAGATTACACTGTGGTTGAGCTATTGTACATTTTGATTATAATTCCTACCTTTTTACTTTATACTGCTTATTAAATATCAGTTGTTTCATGTTTGTGAGTTTAGTCTTTATAAAATTTCCCCCGTCTGTGTATAGCTGCACACAGTCTCTGTTCTGCTACACCTGCAAAATGTCAAAAATGTCATCAGTTCAATTAATACATAAACTAGAAAAGCACTCGGAGAGCGCAGACCTCCGCCAAGCGCCACAGTTCCCCCCATACAGTGTTTTACATCATAAATATTGATCCTATATTTATTGTGTCTACATTTTCAGATTCCTTGACCATGAAAACATATGACTAGCAATTGGATTGACATTGATAGGATTAGTGGTTCAGTAGTTATTCACGAAAATCGCATTTCCCGTAATGGCGTTTTTCTTCCAGACGGTGATCCGGATCATGACCAAAATGTAATCATCTGTAGGATACCCCATTTTGGACAATCTGTGAAAATTTCATGAAAATCCATCCATAACTTTTTGAGTTATCTTGCTAACAAACAAAGAAACAGACAGACAGACAGACAGACAGACATTATTCCATTATGCGGATCAGTCTTCGGTATATTATAGAACCTATTGGCACCTTGCCCTGTATTTTTTTTCCAAGTGTCCTAACCATTTTTTGTGGAGTTACATGCACACATGTTGAAAATGGCCCTATCTCACAATGTTAAAGAATCCTTTAAAATATTCCTGGATCCAGACGGTGATCCGGATCATCCCCAAAATTTAATCAGTTCTTCCTTGTACCATTTCCAACAACGCCTGAAAGTTTCATCGAAATCCGTCCAAAACTTTTTGAGTTATCTTTCTAACCAACAGACAAACAGACAAACCCCGGCAAAAACATAACCTCCTGGCGGAGGTAATAAATGCATGTATGCATACTGTATCTTGTAGGTTCATAAATAAAAGTGAAGCTACTGGGCATCTTACATGAAAATTAAACTGACTAATAATAATATGCCAGAATTTTTACAAACCTAAGAGGCTGATAATGAGAAAAATATGATAATAAATTTAAAGTCTTGTCCAACACACACACACACACACACACACACACACACACACACACACACACACACACACACACACACACACACACCAAGACAAATCCCCCTCACAAACAAGTTCATCTAGTTGAATAAATACACACTCAGACACCAGCTGGAATTCACACATTTTATTGTAAAGCTGACTTAGCAATGAACAATACAAGAAAAAGAATTTCCGTCATCATCAAAATTGTAACTAGAACATCATTACAACATCAACTGAAAATAAATGATCAAAAAATGATGCATATGTAATAATAATATTTAAATAAATTATGCTCAAAAACAAGTTTGCACCAGCTTGACACATTGATAACTAGAAAAGCACTCGGAGAGCGCAGACCTCCGCCAAGCGCCACAGTTCCCCCCATACAGTGTTTTACATCATAAATATTAATCCTACATTTATTGTGTCTACATTTTCAGATTCCTTGACCATGAAAACATATGACTAGCAATTGGATTGACATTGATAGGATTAGTGGTTCAGTAGTTATTCACGAAAATCGCATTTCCCGCAATGGCGTTTTTCTTCCAGACGGTGATCCGGATCATGACCAAAATGCAATCATCTGTAGGATACCCCATTTTGGACAATCTGTGAAAATTTCATGAAAATCCGTCCATAACTTTTTGAGTTATCTTGCTAACATACAAAGAAACAGACAGACAGACAGACAGACAGAAAGACAGACAGACATTATTCCATTATGCAGATCAGTCTTCGGTATATTATAGAACTTATTGGCTCCTTGCCCTGTATTTTTTTTCCAAGTGTCCTAACCATTTTTTGCGGAGTTAGATGCACACATGTTGAAAATGGCCCTATCTCACAATGTTAAAGAATCCTTTAAAAAATTCCTGGATCCAGACGGTGATCCGGATCATCCCCAAAATTTAATCAGTTCTTCCTTGTACCATTTCCAACAATGCCTCAAAGTTTCATCAAAATCCGTCCAAAACTTTTTGAGTTATCTTGCTAACCAACAGACAAACAGACAAACCCCGGCAAAAACATAACCTCCTGGCGGAGGTAATGATAATAATAATAATAATAATAATAATAATAATAATAATAATAATAATAATAATCTCAGGTTCACATCAGGTTTCACAATGCTCATTTGCACACTGTACATAGGTTCATACTATCACAGGTTCACATCATCTCTGATATCAATATACCACTATCACTTTAGTCATCCAGTGAATTTTCAATTTCATTCCTCTTGTCTGACTGCTTTAACTGTCTAAACTGCCTAGTGTGTGTTATTAGTACTCATTAGTTTTAGTATTCAGTATCAAGGTGTGCTTAAGGAGTCCTAACTGTCTAACTGTGTGTTGGAGTGTGTTATTAGCATCCATTAGTATTAGGATTGAGTTACTGTGTTAGTGTGTCATGACCCTGTTAGGATTGTTGTTTCTGTACCTATTACCTTGGCATTCATTCAGACAGCAAAGTAAGGATTTCATTGCTCAGGAAGTGTAGCATTTCTTAACTGTGCACATGATAATAACGCCTTTGAATCTTTGAATCTTTAATTAATACACTCTCTTGCCAGCAAGGTTCTTGTGTCCTGGTATTGTGTCTGCATTTGGGTCCATACCAGTTAATCATGACACCTTGTAACTAGAGGCTACAAAATTAGTTTCAATCACTTGGAAAAATTCTGGAGAACTGAACTCCCATCTGTTTTGTGACTGAGAGCTCCAGAAAATGTTTTAAATCCAGAAAAAACACTTTTCGATTCAGTACTTAACTTTTAATTGGGTGCTTTGGAGTATTTTCAAAATGTCTAATTTCTTTACTACTTTTGTTTCAGCAATACCCCGTATGGTGATCTCTTAATGGCCAGATCTCTTAATGGTCTTTTAATGATCTTCAGTGATATCCATGGTCACCAAGGATTTGACTCAGTCCAAAACAATCTCTCAATGATCACCAAAGGGATGCAGTCTTAAGGAGTGCTCAACAATCTCATCAATCTTCCAATGATCTATCAGTGATCTTTCAATGAATTCTGTTGGTCTTTCATCAAATGTACAGCTATCCCTCACTGATGTCCAGCCTCTCTACCTTTGGGGTGGATCATTGAAAGATTGCTGAGAATTCATTGGGAGATCAATGACATCACTGAGCAGTCAACAGTCTCCAATGATCTCCCCAAAGGTAGAAATGAATGAGGGATCAGTGAGGAATCACTGAGTCTTTGATGAAATACTAATGGAGTTCACTGAAAAATCAAAAGTCATCTTCTTATTGCCTGTGCATATTAAAGGTTCATATCCTGTCATTTCAGCAAGCCCCTGGTTTTCACTTGAAATATTTTTGCCTTGAGCTGTATCAATGAGAAAGTGCAAAGTTTCAAAATTCAAGGCATGCCTGCTACAGCTTAAAGAAAGTAAAGAAATTCCAGCAGCAGTTAATAAAGGTGAAAGACAATATGCAAAATTTTGCAGATTTCAATGAAAAGGGGCTCAGTCTGCGATAACAGCCATCAACATTGGTACTTGAGACACTGTGGCTGACACACATGAAAAATTTACAATAAGAAAAGAAAAAAGATTGAAAGAAAACTTGATGCAGAAATAAAACATATCAAAGAAAATGTTAAAGGACTGATTCATCAGCACAAGGCAAGAGCCAGTCATCCATAATTATTTCCAACCAGTGAGGACCAGTGTTATTATTTCCATCAAACATATATTCATTTAGTGGTTATTTGATTGATTTGGCATATTTATGAGTAAACTGACAGTTTCAAGTATTGTTTTCTTAAAAACAAATAGGAAATGTGAACTTACAGCAGAGAAGAATTAAGCACACAACTGATGCACCGAAAAGGCAGAAAGCATAAATTTATTTCATTTACAATGTCTTTGTGTGTGTGTGTGTGTGTCTGTGTCTGTGTCTGTGTGTCTGTGTGTGTGTGTGTAAAATATGTGTATATGAAGCCTGCCTGTACCATGTGCTGAAAAACACCCCCACACCATGATCTGATATGCAATCCCATTTCTCCTCCAAACATGCTGTGTTGTGGCATCCAAAAAGTTCCATTTTGGTCTCATCTGACTCTGATTCTATATTCTCACAGTATTTTACTGGCTTGCCCAAATGTGAGCTTCAACATGCTTTTTTGTCAGCAATGGAGTCTTGCAAGGTGAGCGGGCCTCGAGCCCATGTCGGTTGAATGCATTACTTATTGTTTTCTTTGAAACAGCAGTACCTGCTAACTCCAGGTTTTTTTTTTTGTTTTTTTTTTGGAGCTCTTCACGAATGGTCTTTGGCAGTTGAATAACTCTTCTGATAATTCTTTTGACTTTTCTGTCAGAAATCTTGCGAGGAGCTCCTGGTCATGGCCGGTTTATGGTAAAGTTATGTTCTTTCCACTTCGGAATGATGGCTCCAACATTGTTCACTGGAACATTCTGCAGTTTAGAAAAGCACCTGTAACCAATGCCATCATTATATTTTGCAACAATAAGGTTGCAAAGATCTAGAATGAGCTCTTTGCTTCTACCCATCATGAGTTCTTTGTGGTGTGACAATCTGATGCTCACATACCTTTTTAAAGGCTATAAGTCAGGATGTAACCAGCTGAAATTAATTTGCATTCATAGGGAATGGTATGCGTTCCTAAATTCTGATGGATTTCAGCTGGTTTCTTGGCTTTCCATGCCTTTTTGCACCTCTTTTTCTTCATGTGTTCAGTGGAGAGGGGGACAAAGTGTGCAGCCTTAGAAACCCCATCTACTATGGTAAATATGACCATACAGCTGTCGGAAGGGGGGAAACCTGTGACAAAGTCCATTGCAATATGCAACCAGGGCCAGCTGGGAGGCAGAGGTTGCAGCAACCCAGCTGTGGAGGTGGTGAGGGACTTCCCCGTGGGACACTGTGGGCAGGCCTTGATGTAACTCCATACGTCTTTATCCATTGCTGGCAATCAGAACAAACGTTTGTGGAAGGGCGACCCCCGGATGGCAGGCGAACTTGGCAGTGTGCAGCCAGTGCAGAACCTGCCCCCTGACTGTTACAGAAACAAACTGAGACCTAGTCAAAAACCCCCAGGGATCAGGTTTGGTTTTGAGTGCGTCCTTAATCATCCGTTCAATATGCCGTGAGAGGGCCCCACACACACACACACACACACACTCAGTCGGGATAATGGTTTCCTGGTGCTCAAATGGCGGCTCCGTGGTACACTGCTTGGAAAGGGTGTTGAGCTTGGTGTTCTTTGACCCCCAGCAGTAGGTAATGGAGAAGTGGAAATGCCCAAAGAATAATGACCACCTTGCCTGTCGAGAGATGAGTCTCTTGGTAGACCAGAGGTATTCCCGGGTCTTGTGGTCAGCTAGCACCAAGAATAGGAGAACGGAACCCTCCAGGCAATGGCGTTATTCCTCGAGGGTCAACTTTACACCCAGCAGGTCCTGATCACTGACGTTCTAATTTCTCTTGGCGGGGCTCAGTCACTAAGTGAAAAAAGTTGAAGGGGTGAAGTTTGCCATCAGCAGGTGAACGTTGGGAGAGCACTGTGCCTACCCCAGTCTCTGACAAGTCCACCTCCACCATGAATTGCAAGTTGGGGTCAACCTGTGCCAGAATGGGGGTGAACCTCTCCTTGAGCAATGTGAAGGCCCTGTCAGCGTCCTGGGACCATGCAAAAGGGATCGTAGTAGAGGTATGTAGCATCACTCGGGGACACCAGAAATGTGTAGGTGTTAACCCTACAATTATCTGAATAATTATTAACAATTATTAACCAAAGTTAATGCTTATTAATAATTCTTGTAATACCTCATTTGTAACACTGGGTGGGGCACCACTCATCCTTTCTTGATGGGCAGGTGAGAATCCATATTGATTAACAACTTAGCTTAAGAATTTGGCGATGGCGGCGGTGCGCATGGACGCAGCGGCCCCTCTTGGCATCAGCGAGTGTGAAAGTTTTGAGTGTTTTCCCAGACGTACATTCTGTAAAACTTACAACCGTGAGACCTTATTAAACATCAAGGTACTGCACGCAGCAAGAATGGCGGCGCTCGGTTGTGATTTGGACATTCTACGCCAGCATGGAATTCTGGCGGAGTCCCCGCTGGAAGCTACCCGAGAGAGGAGGAAGCGCAGACGGTGTGAACGCAAGCAAAAGCGTGGAAAAAGGGCCGGGATCCATGCTAGGCTAAAGGCTAACCCCTCCAGACCAGCAGTACCGTCGCTCCTTCTCTCTAACGCCCGCTCCCTCACCAACAAGCTGGACCAGCTGCGTCTGCTGAGAGAAACCCGGAGAGAGTGGAGGGACTGCTGTGTGCTTGCATTCACGGAGACATGGCCCCACGACAACATCCCTGACAAGGCCATTCAACTAGAAGGTACGGCAGTGTTCCGAGCAGACAGAGAAATGGCGAGCTCCGGTAAGAGCCGGGGGGGGGGGGGTATGCATCTATGTAAACAAGATCTGCTGCGTTAACGCCACATTAGTATCTAAACACTGCTCTCCATTGGCGGAGTTCCTTATTGTAAATTGTCGGCCATATTGTCTGCCAAGGGAATTCACCAACGTGCTTGTAGCGGCTGTTTACTTAGCACCGAGTGCTAACGCTAACGCTAATGCTAAGAAGGCACTCGGGGAACTGCACGATGCTATTAGTGAAATCCAAACTTCACATCCGGACAGTTTTGTGGTGGTTGCAGGGGATTTTAACCACACCTGCTTAAAGACTGTGCTCCCCAAGTTTAAACAATGTGTAGACTTTAAGACCAGAGGAGAGAATATGTTGGACTTAGTGTACACAAACACAAATGCATATAAGGCTATACCCCGCCCCCACCTCGGCCTTTCTGACCACATATCCGTAATGCTGGTGCCTGCCTACAAACCTTTATTGAAGCGCAGCAGGACAGCAGTGAAACAAATCAGGATTTGGCCAGAGAGTGCGACCTCTGCACTGAAAGACTGTTTTCTGCACACAGACTGGGAGGTCTTCAAAATAGCAGCCTCCCAGGAAGACAAGACAAATGTGGAGGAGTATGCTGAAACGGTCACCAGCTACATCGCGAAGTGCACGGAGGATGTCACTACAGTGAAGATCATCACTATGCGGGGAAACCACAAGCCCTGGATGACCGCAGAGGTGCGCTCGCTGCTTACAGCCAGAGATGCAGCCTTCAGAGCGAAGGACAGGATCGCCCTCCGCTCAGCCAGGTCTGCGCTCTCAAAGGGAATTAAGGCGGCGAAGCGCGCCTATGAGGAGAAAATCCAGGGACACCTCTGTGACACTAGGAACACCAAGCAGATGTGGCAGGGAGTTCAGACACTGACGAGCTATAAGTCTAGGCAGGGGGTCAATGATGATGACGCTTCACTTCCAGACAGGCTCAACAACTTATTTGCATGTTTTGAAGCATCAAACCCGACAATCAGAGGGAGGGCTGGCCCACCCCCACCATCGGTCGGACCAGCTTTTACCATCAACACAGCGGACATACGGAGGACCCTAACCAGAGTCAACCCACGTAAAGCTGCAGGTCGGGACAACATCTCGGGATGTGTGCTCCGAGACTGCGCGAGTGAGTTGGCGGATGTCCTGACTGATATTTATAACATCTCCCTGAGTCAGGCCATCGTTCCCAGATGCTTCAAGACCTCTATCATTGGACCGGTGGCAAAGAAACCAGTTGTGTCCTGTTTGAATGACTATCGTCCTGTTGCACTGACACCAATTATGATGAAGTGTTTCGAACGGCTTGTCACACCACACATTACAGCATGCCTCCCTACATCAAACGACCCGCTCCAGTTTGCATATCGTTCAAACCGCTCCACGGAGGATGCTATAGTCACCACCCTGCACTCTGTCATCACCCACCTGGACCAGAAAGACACCTACGCCAGACTCCTGTACATTGATTTTAGTTCAGCATTCAACACCATTATTCCCCAGAGACTGATGGAGAAATTACTCCTTCTTGGTCTGAACACCGCCACATGTCCCTGGATCCTGGATTTCCTGACTGAGAGACCCCAGTCTGTCTGGGTTGGAAACAACATCTCCAACTCTGTCACGCTGAGCACCAGATCCCCTCAAGGCTGCGTACTCAGTCCACTGTCGTTTACACTTCTAACACATGACTGTGTATCCAGACACGAGGGGAACCAGATTATTAAGTTTGCAGACGACACCATGGTGGTGGGACTTATTCAGAGGGATGAGGAATCAATGTACAGGGAAGAAGTGAGAGACCTGGAGGGCTGGTGCAGGGAGAACAATCTGGTGCTCAATGTGGACAAAACGAAGGAGATGATTATCGACTTCCGGCGGTCACAGCCTGAACACGTCCCCCTCAGCATCAGCGGCCGTTTAGTGGAGAGAGTGGAGAACATCAAGTTCCTCGGAGTGCAGATCTCGCAGGACCTGACCTGGAGCAAGAATTCCTTGGGGATCAGGAAGTGGGCTCAGCAGAGACTGCACTTCTTGAGGAAACTCAAACAGGCCTCTCTCCCCATCTGCATCCTCAGGACCTTCTACAGAGGTGTGGTGGAGAGTGTTCTGACGTACTGCATTGCTACATGGTACTCCAGCTGCAGTATGTCAGACCAAAAAGCCCTGCAGAGGATAGTCAAGGGAGCTGAGAGGGTAATTGAAGTCTCCCTCCCCTCTGTCCAACAACTTTTTCAGAACCGTTGCAGGAGCAGGGCACTGAACATTGTCAAGGACCGTTCTCACCCTCTGCATAAACACTTTGAACTTCTGCCATCTGGCATACGATTCCGGAGCATCAGAGGCAGAACCACCAGACTGATCAAGAGCTTCCTTCCACAAGCTGTTAGGATGCTGAACAGTTGACCTGGAATCTCTCATATTCACTACTACACCTATGGACATTATGCACATTATTTGTATATTATAGTTAGTTAGTTTTTTCAAGTATGTCTCAGGGATGTGTGAACGGTGGGGGGGGTGGGGGGTGAAGATATGTGTGAGTGTGTCTTAAATCATGTTCTTCTACTTATATGGATGCCGAGAGAAACGCAATTTCATCTTGCCTGCACTACAGTTGTATGTACAGCAATATGACAATAAAGGTTGATTTGATTTGATTTGATTTGATTTGATTTAAGCATTAATTTAGAATTTCATGAGCAACATCTGATCAGTCTGATAATCTAGAAGCCGGGTTCCTAACACTGAGTGATTAAAATATTTGACCAAAAGGACTGACACCCTTCTTAGCTCTTTAGTGACCCCGTTTTATTAAAACATCAGAGCCCTAACACAAACCACAAAGCATTTAAAACCAGCAGAACAAAACATGACAATCATCGGGCTCTTCACCATAGAGGTATGAAATCTGAAAACACCATACACCTGAGGTCACCACATTATCACAGTTAAGCTCTAGTATTTAAAGATTAGATCTGTCCAGTTACTCTCAGGAAAGAAAATTCATGCAGATCTAATGAAAATTGGAGTTGTAAAATTTGGAGGATAGAATTGGATTCTAATGGATTCAAGAAAAACAAAGGAAGGTGGGGGAGGAAGTGTTAAACCAGAAGTGTGTCTGAGTCTAGCCCCATCTGGGTTGGACTGATGGTGCTTTGAGCTGCTTCTCTGAGAACGATAAAATTTTAACCAGCTAGACTGCCATGACAGATGAAAAGAACACAGAGTGCCTACTGGGATATGTAGTCTGGTTGAGGGTCATTTCAGGCTGAGGGATTTGTTTCTCCTCAAGGTCTTGATTGGATCCTGGCCCACAGAATCTGGATGGACTCGTTCCTAGGTCACTCAGGGCAAGGCTGGTGCTCTGGTCGGCTGCTTCAGAGAGAGAGGGGAGTCAGAGTTCATTTTGTTCTCAACTCGCAGGTACACTTTGGAAAGAAGCAGCTGGGTCAGGATACAAAGCTAGCAAGCACATTCTCCCACTGATCGGTGAATGAACTAGATGAGTTCTAAAAAAAGAAAAAAGGAAACAAAGGCTTTAGTCACTAGGTCTAATAAAGCAGCAAAATCTATAGAAAAAACGTGAGCTAGAAAAACAAACAAACAAACAAAACAAAACAAAAAAACAACAACAACAAAAAAACCTCATGACTGACTTTAGTAGACATCAATCATCCCCAACTGGAGGGCGTCATTTGACCCAGAGAGAGGAAATTCAGACACTGAAAATATCTCATTATACTGAGCATACACTACAAGAGATGAAGACTATTGATCCTGATAACCACTTCTTCAATAACATTCATAATCACTGTATTACACTGAAAAGTAATTCAAAAGTCAAGTGCAAGTAGATGGGAAACTATCAATAATACACTTTAACAGCAGAAGTCTTAAGAAAATCTTCTGATTCAGGACTATTTAAAACAGCTGGATAGAAAATTTACAGCTATTGCCGTCTCTGAAACTTGGCTCAATGAAGAGCAGGCTTATTTGATGGCAATAGAGGGATATCAGATGTTTCATATTAACAGATCTCAAAAGGGTGGTGGTGTTGCATTGTATATTGATGAATTGTGTAGGTGCACGGTGGCGCAGTGGTTAGCACTACGGCAGCACAGTTTACCCTTGGCCGGGGGATTGTGGGGATCGTGGGATCGTGGGTTCGATCCCAGCCCCCGACCAACAGTGATCTGTGTGGAGTTTGCATGTTCTCCCCGTGTTGCGTGGGTTTACTCCGGGATTTCTCCGGTTTCCTCCCACATGCCAAAAACATGCATGTTAGGTTAATTGGCTGTTCTAAATTGTCCCTAGATATCTTTTTTTTTTCAGAATCAGAATCAGAATCAGAATCAGGTTTATTGCCATTGTTCATGTAGTACACAAACTAGGAATTTGTCTCGGTACAATGCTGCAACATTAAACATGATAAGATAAGAGAAATAAACTATACATGTAATAAAGTGTAGGATAAGATTAAGTGATACTGGTCAACAGTTAAAATATATATTAGCCAGCAGCAGATACTGTGGAGAACTATATAGTGCAGTCGGTAATGCAGGAAGAAAACAGTGATGATTGACATGAGTCTGGTTGAGCTGCTGTACATGGTGCACGAGAGTCACTTAGTGTTCAGCAGTCTAATGGCAGAGGGGAAGAAGCTGTTCATGTGACGGGAGGTTTTAGTCTGGATGGACCGAAGTCTTCTACCAGAGGGGAGGGGGGCAAACAGTACGTGACCAGGGTGTGAGGGATCGGCTATGATCCGGCCAGCACGCCTCCGGGTCCTGGAGATGTACAGATCCTGGAGAGATGGGAGCTTGCAGCCGATCACCTTCTCAGCAGTGCGCACGACGCGCTGCAGCCTTAGTCTGTCCCTGGCAGTGGCTCCTGCGTACCACACGGTTATGGAGGTGGTGAGGATGGGCTCGATGATGGCTGTGTAGAACTGCACTAACATGAGCTTCCTCAGCTGCCGCAGGAAGAACATCCTCTGCTGGGCTTTTTTGATGAGTGAGCTGATGGTCAGCTCCCATTTGAGGTCCCTGGTGATGGTAGTGCCTAGGAAGCGGAAGGAATCAGCAGTGGTGATGGGAGAGCCTGAGAGGGTGAGGGGGGGCAGAGGAGTAGTGACTTTCCTGAAGTCTACAATCATCTCCACTGTCTTCAGAGCGTTCAGCTGCAGGTTGTTATTGCTGCACCAGGACGCCAGCTGGGCCACCTCTCTCCTGTAGGCGGACTCGTCGCCGTTGGAGATGAGCCCGATGAGGGTGGTGTCGTCCGCAAACTTGATCAACTTGACAGACTGGTGGCTGGAGGTGCAGGAGTTGGTGTAAAGGGAGAAGAGTAGGGGGGAAAGTACACAGCCCTGGGGTGATCCGGTGCTGATGCTAGTATAGTCTGAGACAGTCTTTCCCAGCCGCACATGCTGCCTCCGGTCCGTCAGGAAGTCGATGATCCACCTGCAGAGGGAGTCAGGCACGTTGAGCAGGGACAGCTTGTCCCGGAGCAGAGCGGGGCGGATGGTGTTGAATGCGGAGCTGAAGTTCACAAACAGGATCCTGGCGTAGGTTCCCGGGGAGTCCAGGTGCTGCAGGATGGAATGGAGGGCCAGGTTGACTGCATCGTCTACAGACCTGTTGGCTCGGTAGGCAAACTGCAGCGGGTCCAGGAGAGGGGTGGTGATGGACTTGAGGTGGGACAGGACCAGGCGCTCAAAGGACTTCATGACTACAGAGGTGAGCGCTACAGGTCTGTAGTCATTAAGTCCAGTGATCCGTGGCTTCTTGGGGACAGGGATGATGGTGGAGGATTTGAGGCAGGACGGCACGTGGCATAACTTAAGGGAGGTGTTAAAAATGTCTGTGAATACAGGAGCCAGCTGTTTCGCACAGAGTCTCAGGGTGGAGGGAGACACGCCGTCTGGGCCGGGGGCCTTGCGCGGGTTCAGTCTGGAGAACTGTTTGAGCACATCCTGCTCACTGATGATAAGGGGAGGGGGGGAGGAGGGGGGGGGTGCCTTAAATGAAGTAGGGAATGTGGAGGCTGTGGAGCTGGAGGGAGGGGGGGAGTTGGACACAGATGACGAGGTGTCAAAACGGGCATAGTGTTGGGACAGTCTCTGACAAAGGGCTTTGTCATCCTGACCTTTAGGAGCCTGAGGCCGATAGTTGGTGATCTGCCTCAGTCCTCTCCACACGGAAGCCGAATCATTAGCAGTGAACTGCTGCTGGAGTCTCTCTGAGTACACAGATTTAGCCCTCTTCAGCTCTCTGTTAAACCGGTATTTAACCTCCCTGTAGCAGTCCCTGTCTCCACTTTTCAGCGCTGCTTCCTTCTCCTTCCTGATCTGTCTGAGCTTAGCTGTGAACCAGGGTTTGTCATTAGAGTAACTCACCCTGGTGCGTGATGGAAGAATGTTCTCTTCACAAAAGTGGATATATGAGTTCACAGTGTCCGTGTACTCATCCAGATCATGCGTGGCTCCTTTAAGCATGCCCCAGTCAGATATTTCCATGCACGTTTCCAGCTTCTCCTCAGCTTCACTGGTCCGTATCTTCGTAGTGCTCACAACAGGTTTAGTGAGCTTCAATCTCTGTCTGTATGTGGGAATGAGGTGAACCATCACGTGATCAGATAATCCCAGCGCAGCTCGAGGGACAGCGCGATATGCGTCTTTCACTGTGGTGTAACAGTGATCCAGTGTGTTTAATCCTCTGGTGGGGCATTTAATAAACTGTTTGTAGCGGGGGAGATCGTGGCTCAGATTGCACTGATTAAAGTCGCCAGCCACAATAATCAGCGAGTCTGGAAAACTCCGCTCTGTGTGTTGAATGTGATCCGCGAGCACGCGCTGAGCTTCGCGCGTGTCCGCGTCGGGAGGGGCGTACACAGCGATCAGTATAAAAGAAGCAAACTCCCGCGGGGAATAGAAGGGCTTGCAATTGATAACAAGAAATTCCAAGGCAGGAGAACAGTGTTTGGAAATTACCGTTACATCAGAGCACCAGATGCAGTTGATGTAGAAGCAGACTCCGCCTCCTGTGGTCTTGCCGGAAAGCTCTGTGTCACGATCAGCACGGAAGAGCTGGAAGCCGTCGAGGCGCAGCGCGCTGTCCGGTATATTTTCCCGGAGCCAGGTCTCAGTAAAGCAGAGGACAGCTGAGGAGGCGAGGTCCTTAAAACGCATCAGCAGTCTCAGTTCATCCACCTTGTTAGTGAGAGAGTTGGTATTGGACAGAAATATGCCAGGCAGCGCCGTTCGCAAGCCTCTCCTGCGAAGTCGCACGAGAGCGCCCGCTCGTCTTCCTCTCTTCCGCCGTCTCACTTTCCGAGCCAAACAATAAACCAGATCGGCGGCAGGGGCTAGAAAAACTGGGAGGAGGTCCGTGGGGGTGAAAGTCCTGATATTTAAAAGTTCTTCACGGGTATAAGTGCAAGCAGACACACAACTGACAAACAAAAACAAACAAAGAGCGCAGCGAAGCACCATGTCGACCGCTGTGGGCGCCATCTTGGATGAAACAGATGGATCTTGTTTCCTATAGGCCCTTAGAATAGAGGGTTAGTATTAATGAAAGCGCTTTGAGTGGTCTTTGTGACTAGAAAAGCGCTATATAAGTGCAGGTTAGTTAGTAGTTAGTTAGTTAGGTGTAAACTTGTAAATGGAATGCCCTTTGCATTACCAGGTATTCTAGAATGTTACTGTTGAGATTGACCAAGATAAGACAAAAAATGTAATTATAAGTTATATATATATAGTATATATATATATATATATATATATATATATATATATATATATATATATATATATATATATATATATATATACAGTATATATATATATATATATATATATATATATATATATATATATATATATATATATATATATATATATATATATATATATATATATATATATATATATATATATATATATATAATGCCGGGAACTTGCGTTGAGACATTCAGAGATAAGTTAGTAGAGCTGTACAATAACATAACCATTTACTAAATCTACTAATTAATTTGCTAAGTCACAGTCCACACTGCTACACATATTGACTGTTTGTTAACATTATTGATAAGAAAATGGAAAGTGGACTATTGATAAATGACAAAAGTGACCATCTGCCAGTCTTTGCACTTATCCATGGCCACACAGGGGCCAATACAGAAAAAAAAACAACAACTTTAAAATCATTCAGATATAAATCACAAAATGCAATCAGTTCTTTTAAAGAAAGCCTGCTGAAGCAAGACTGGACAAAAGTTTATGTATCAGAAGTAAATGAAGCTTATGGTACATTCATGAACATTGCAACCGCTCTTTATGGAAAAACATTGTCCACTAGTAAAAAAAGAAAGTTTAAACAGAAATTTGTCAACAAGCTGTTAACCAAAGGATTACAAAAAGCCTGTAAAAAGAAAAAATCATTATATAAAGCTTTTCTAAAGAAAAGGACAAAAGAAGCAGAACAGAGGTATAAAACATACAAAAATAAGTTAATATACAGTGGGGCAAAAAAGTATTTAGTCATCCACCAATTGTGCAAGTTCTCCCACTTAAAATATGAGAGAGGTCTCCAATTTTCATCATAGGTATACCTCAATTATGAGAGACAAAATGAGAAAAAAAAATGCAGAAAATCACATTGAAGGATTTTTAATGAATTAATTGGTAAATTCCTCAGTAAAATAATTATTTGGTCACCTACAAACAAGCAAGATTTCTGGCTCTCACAGACATGTAACTTCTTCTTTAAGAGGCTCCTCTGTCCTCCACTCGTTACCTGTATTAATGGCACCTGTTTGAACTCGTTATCAGTATAAAAGACACCTGTCCACAACCTCAAACAGTCAGACTCCAAACTCCACTATGGCCAAGACCAAAGAGCTGTCAAAGGACACCAGAAACAAAATTGTAGATCTGCACCAGGCTGGGAAGACTGAATCTGCAATATTTAAGCAGGTTGGTGTGAAGAAATCAACTGTGGGAGCAATTATTAGAAAATGGAACACATACAAGACCACTGATAATCTCCCTCGATATGGGGCTCCACGCAAGATCTCACCCTGTAGGGTCAAAATGATCACGAGAACATTGAGCAAAAATCCCAGAACCACACGGGGGGACCTAGTGAATGACCTGCAGAGAGCTGGGACCAAAGTAACAAAGGCTACCATCAGTAACACACTACGCCGCCAGGGACTCAAATCCTGCAGTGCCAGACGTGACCCCCTGCTTAAGCCAGTACACGTCCAGGCCCGTCTGAAGTTTGCTAGAGAGCATTTGGATGATCCAGAAGAGGATTGGGAGATTGTCATATGGTCAGATGAAACTAAAATAGAACTTTTTGGTAAAAACTCAACTTGTCGTGTTTGGAGGAGAAAGAACACCATACCTACTGTGAAGCATGGGGGTGGAAACCTCATGCTTTGGGGCTGTTTTTCTGCAAAGGGACCAGGACGACTGATCCGTGTAAAGGAAAGAATGAATGGGGCAATGTATCGTGAGATTTTGAGTGAAAACCTCCTTTCATCAGCAAGAGCATTGAAGATGAAATGTGGCTGGATCTTTCAGCATGACAATGATCCCAAACATACCACCCGGGCAATGAAGGAGTGGTTTTGTAAGAAGCATTTCAAGGTCCTGGAGTGGCCTAGCCAGTCTCCAGATCTCAACCCCATAGAAAATCTTTGGAGGGAGTTGAAAGTCCGTGTTGCCCAGCGATAGCCCCAAAACATCACTGCTCTAGAGGAGATCTGCATGGAGGAATGGGCCAAAATACCAGCAACAGTGTGTGAAATCCATGTGAAGATTTACAGAAAACGTTTGACCTCTGTCATTGCCAACAAAGGGTATATAACAAAGTACTGAGATGAACTTTTGTTATTGACCAAATACTTATTTTACCGAGGAATTTACCAATTAATTCATTAAAAATCCTTCATTGTGATTTTCTGGATTTTTTTTTCTCATTTTGTCTCTCATAGTTGAGGTATACCTATGATGAAAATTGGAGACCTCTCTCATCTTTTAAGTGGGAGAACTTGCACAATTGGTGGCTGACTAAATACTTTTTTGCCCCACTGTATATAATGAGATATAGTAAAAGAGACTATTACAGTAAAGAACTGGAGAAAAAAGGAGATAATACTTAAAATACATGGACAATACTTAACAATATTCTTGGAAATAAAATCAGAAATACAAGCTGCCCAACCAATCTTTCAGAGAAAAAAAAAAAAAAAAGACTGAGAGTATGAATGCAGACTCACTTGCAGATAAATTAAATAATTTTTTTGTTAACATTGGTCCTAACTTGATTCGAGAAATACCCATTACGACACCTACAGGTGATACAATAAGCAAAACCAATGAGGTCATTGAAATTGTTAGATCATATAAAAGCAAAACATCTATGGATTGTGATGGTATTGACATGCTTTTAGTCAAAACTATCATCGAATGCTTGGTGAAGCCACTGACGTATATTTGTAACCTTTCTCTCCAAACAGGTATATTTCCCAGTGTAATGAAAATAGCCAAAGTAATTTTGATAGTCAAGACGGGTGACATAGGGGAATTTTCAAACTATAGGCCTATTTCACTATTGCCGTAATTTTAAAAGATACTTGAAAAAATATTCTATGAGAGAAATGACAACTTTATAATAAAGAAGAATTTATTGCGTGAACAGCAATAAGGGTTCAGACACAAGAGGACAACTGCATTTGCTCTAATGAAATTTATAGAAAAAATACCAACTGCTGTAGAAAGGAAACAGTATTCAGTCGGGGTATTCTTGGATTTAAAAAAAAAAGCATTTGATACAGTGGATCATTAATTATTGTTAATGAAACTACAAAATGGTGGTATTGGGGGTAGCACTGTCCTGGTTATGTAGTTACTTAGAGAACAGATATCAGTATGTATGTGTGGGTAACAAAAACTCGTAGTTACTGAAGGTTACTTGTGGAGTCCAAGGTTCAGTTTTGGGGCCATTGTTATTCAACCTGTATATGAATGATATATGTAAAGTTTTGGAAAAATTGGATTTACTATTGTTTGCAGATGATACCAATTTATTATGCAGTGGAAGCAATTTGAAACAACTTTTGGATACACTTGGAAAGGAATTAGGAAAGCTTAAACTGTGATTTGATTCAAATAAATTAACGCTTAGTTTAAGTAAGAAAAAATTTATAATTTTTAACAACCATCACAACAACTCAGTATTTAAACTCAGTGTAAATGGTGCAGAGATTGAAAGAGTATCTGAAATCAAATTTCCTGGAGTAATGATGATAAATTGTGTTGAAAGTCACATTAATTATATTAAAGGTAAAATATCCAAATCAATTGCAATGCTACATAGAGTGAAATATTTGCTGAATCAACTCACACTATATACCGTGTATCATTCATTAATACTCCTAAACATGACATATTGTGCTGAAGTATGGGGAAATGCATATAAAACAAACATATCTAGTTTATATGCTTCAGAAGAGAGCTATTAGAATAATAAGCAAAGCTTATTAAGCTGAAGTTCCTTTCTTTTCAATCTTTTAATCTAATCTATCCAAAAATAAAGATTCATTCATTAATTCATTCATTCATTTCTCATCTAGGTATTGATAAGAATTAAAATGAGTTCTGCCTGAATACAGAGGCTGCGTAGGCTGTTGGGAGAGAACAAAAGGGGTCCGTGAGAAGAAGGGCAATAGCAGTTCCTCTTGGGCCCTCCTTTTACTGAGTGTCACAGTGTCTCTGAGTCCACCTGGAACCAATTCCGCTGCAGGTGAGATGGATGAGCAGGAGAGTGACGTTGTTATAATTTCAAATAAATTGCCGGTAGACATTGGTAAACCCCAGGAACTGCTGCAGGTGTTTCCTCGAGGTAGAAGTGAGCTACCTGAGAATGGCCTTAATCTTCTTGGGGTCAGGCTGAATCTGACCCTTGGAGATGATGAAGCCGAGGAGTGTGGTAGATGGTGTATGGAATTCACATTTCTCCCCTTCACAAAGAGCTGATTCTCCAACAAACGCTGAAGCATGGTGCGATCATGGACGCAATGCTCTGCTTCTGATTGGGAGAAGATGAGGATGTCATTGAGATAGACAATGACAAAGATATTCAAAAAATCTCTCAGAACATCATTAACTAGAAAAGCACTCATAGAGCGCATACCTCGGCCAAGGCTCCTTCCGTTTCTCATGGATCTCCTCCAAAATGTAATGGGTTTGTGTGTAGGCCTACTCGTGGTGAAAATTGCATCAAAGTCTGTTCATCAGTTTTGGAGTATTGTTGCTAACACACTGTGAGAAGATAAGAGCCTTGGCTGAGGTATGCATTCTCAGATCATCACCAAAATATAATGGGTTCCTCTCTAGCCCAAGAACCACCTCTGGTGAAAAGTTCATCCAAATCCATCCAGTAGTTTTTGTGTAATCCTGCTGCACAAGTACAAACAACGCCCTTGGTGGAGGTATGCACTCTGAGATTATCACCAAAATCTAATCATCTGTTCCCCGTGCCATTACACGCCTTTCCTGAAAATGTCATCAAAATCCGTTCATAACTTTTTGAGTATTGTTGCTAACACACTGTGAGAAGATAAGAGCCTTGGCTGAGGTATGCATTCTCAGATCATCACCAAAATATAATGGGTTCCTCTCTAGGCCAAGAACCACCTCTGGTGAAACTGTCATCCAAATCCATCCAGTAGTTTTTGTGTAATCCTGCTGCACAAATACAAACAAAGCCCTTGGTGGAGGTATGCATTCTCAGATCATCACCAAATCAGATCATCACCAGTGCCATTACATGCCTTTCCTGAAAATTTCGTCAAAATCCGTTCATAACTTTTTGAGTTATGTTGGTAACAGACAGACAGACAGACAGACCCCGGTAAAAACATTACCTCCTTGGTGGAGGTAATAAGTCTTTGGAACACAGCCAGGGCGTTGGGGAGCCCAAAAGGCATTACCTCGTACTCGAAGTGGTGCAGAAACCAGTCTTCTACTGGTCACCCTCCCAGATCCAAATGAGGTGGTAGGCATTCCTCAAGTCCAGCTTAGAGAAGATGGTTGCATCCTGAAGCAGATCAAAGGCAGAATTGATTAGAGGAAGAGCATACTTGTCCTTGATAGTTGTCATTAATCTGCCAGAAATCTATGCAGGGACAGAGTGACCCATCTTTCTTCTATACAAAGAAAAGTCCCACACCCAAGGCTTAAAAGGAAGGTCGAATGTGGCCGGAACTTATGGACTCCTTTATATATTTGTCCATCGCCTCCATTTCAGAACCAGAGAAGCTATAAACGTGGCTGGAAGGAAGCCTAGCCCCCAGCTGGAGTTCGATACCACAATCATCAGGTGTGTGAGGGGGAAGAGACAGAGCCCTGGCTTTACTAAACACCAGACCTAGCTCATCATATTCGAGAGGGATGTTAGTAACATCCGGCGGATCGACCGCAAGTGGGAAGAGGGACACTGATGGCGAACAGGAAGTGCATCGCAAACAGGATGTGATAGTTCCTTTTTGCCACTCGATGGTGTGGTTGTGCAGGTGAAGCCAGAAATACCCAAGTACAATGGGTGTGGTGATGGATGGAAGGACGATCAACTGAATGCTCTCCCTGTGATTACCTTAGGTAGTTGGATAAAGATTGACTATGTCTGCAGAGATAGATCACCCAATCGCTGTTCTAACCCGTCGAGCCCAGCCATCATGACTCCCCATGCTGCAGCTGTTGGGTCTTGTGGAGGAGCATGTAATGAAATGATTGGTGACACCAATCAACCAACCAACCAGACCCAAAAGTAGGCAGCAAGGAGACCAAGGGTAAGTGAATAATGATCTTTATTTACAACAATAATAATAGTGAATGTGCATAAAAATTCTGGCAATGCTGCAGGAAGGAGAGAGGAGACAAGGGGTAATTATGGAGCTGTTAACAGACTGGTAATCTTGAAGCATTTTGTAATCTTACAGGAGGAGGTGATTTTTATCAATAGGGGCCAGGAAGGCAGCAGACTCTTGGTGTAGCAATAAAGAATCCACAATCGTGCATATATACAAGTGGTGACAAAATGCTTGGGAGTGAAGGGAGAAAGGGGTTAGCTGTGCTCAATAGGAACTGACATACGGGTCTGGGCTGTTGAGGAGGAGATCCGGGAAGGGGATTCCACCAAGCAGGGTCCAGGTCTGCCAGCTGGTATTTCCTGGGGAGGAATCACAGGGAACCACTGGATAGGTAATTGCCCTTACATGTCCACATTTTCTTAGAGGGGAGGGTCGACAGGCTACAGGCTGCACACCAGGACTTAGGTGTCCGGGGGTCAGCATAGTTAGCAAGTGTAAAAACAAAACTTCTGCTAACTGGAATGGAAATGATATGGCCTTGGTTAAGAAAATTGTTGAGGGTGTTGCAAAACCATTAACTCACATATTCAATTTGTCATTTCAAACAGGTGTATTTCCAATTAAAATGAAAATTGCAAAGATAGTCCCAGTATATAAAACAGGGGATAATCATCAGTTTACGAATCATAGACCAGTGTCACTAATCTCACAATTCTCCAAGATCTTGGAAAAACTTTTCGTTGATAGGTTCGACAATTTTACTTATAAACATAACTTATCAGACAGCCAATACAGTTTTAGAGCAAACAGGTCAACAACTATGACATTGATAGACCTATCTGAAGAAATAACTAATTGTATAGATAGGAACAAGTATACTGTTGGAGTATTTATCGAATTAAAAAAAAAAAAAAGCTTTTGATACTATAAACCACAAAATAATGCTCAGTAAAATGGGAAGGTATGGGATTAGAGTGGTGGGACTGAATCAGTTAAAAAGCTATATTAGTTATAGGCAACAACTTGTTCAGTTGGGAGATAATAAATCAGCTTGCTTAGGTATCACTTGTGGAGTACTTGAGGAGACTGGGTGGGTGACGGTGAGAAGGAAGCCTAGTCGCAAAGCCCCGGTACACCACCAACCTGTTCACGTTTCTAATCGTTTTTCCCCGCTCAGCGACACACCCGCTGAGGAAAAAACTCTGATCATTGGCGACTCTGTAGTCAGAAACGTGAACCTACAGACTCCAGCGGCCATAGTCCAATGCATTCCTGGGGCCAGAGCAGGCGACATCGAGTCAAATTTGAAAATGCTGGCTAAAAGTAACTGTAAATATTCCACAATTGTTATTCATGCCGGCATTAATGACATCCGTCTCCGGCAGTCGGAAGTCATGAAACTTAATATAGAATCGGTGTGTGACTTTGCAAAAATGATGTCTGCCACTGTAGTATTCTCTGGACCCCTCCCCAATCTGACCAGTGATGACATGTTTAGCCGCTCGTCATCCTTGAACCGCTGGCTGTCTGTGTGGTGTCCTAAAAATGACGTGGGCTACATTGACAATTGGAGCTCTTTTTGGGGAAAACCTGGTCTTATGAGACGAGACAGCATTCATCCCACTTTGGATGGTGCTTCTCATTTATCTAACAATCTGGCATCTTTTTTATCCAAATTTCCAAAACCATGACTACTCAGAGTTGGGACCAGGAAGCAGAGCCGCAGTCTTACACGCCTCTCTGCAGCTCCTCTTCATCCGCCACCCCTCAGCTTAGCCCCTGACTTCCCCATCAGAGAATCGTTGTCTGCTCCCTCCAAAGTGAATAAAAATATAATGTATAAGCATCCCAAAGTGATAAAGCAAAATATTGGTAAAACTCAAATTAAACATAAAGCCCCTAAATTGAATGATTTGGCCTCTGTTCCTCCTCATAATTTAAAAATTAAATGTGGTTGATTAAATATTAGGTCTCTAACTCCCAAGTCTCTGTTAGTCCATGATTTGTTAATTGATCATCAGACTGATTTAATTTCCCTTACAGAGACTTGGTTAGGGCAAGAGGATTATGTTGGTTTAAATGAATCAACTCCCTCTGGTTATTTAAACTGTCAAAATCCTAGAAGTTCTGGTCGTGGAGGAAGAGTAGCAACAATTTACCATTCCAAATTACTAGTTAATGTAAAGCAAAAAACATGTTATAATTCCTTTGAGGGCCTGGTCCTCAGTATTGGGCACTTTAGCAATTTTAGGTTAAACCCAATTTTATTTGCCATAGTTTATCGTCCCCCATCAACCTACTCAGAATTTTTATCCGAATTTGCTGATTTCTTAGCTGATTTAGTGCTGAAATCTGATAGAATAATTATAGTAGGGGACTTTAATATACATGTGGATGTAGATAGTGACTGCCTTAATGTGGCATTCAATTCAATATTAGATTTGATTGGGTTTTCTCAGAAAGTAGGAAATTCTACTCATTACCTCCACCATACATTGGACCTTGTTTTGACATATGGCATAGAAATAGAAAATCTTGTAGTGTCTCCTCATAACCCTGTACTGTCAGACCATTGTCTGTTAACCTTTGATTTTACTATTTCTGACTATTTGGCTCCTAAAGAAAAATATTATTACAGTAGATGCCTCTCAGATGATACTGTTTCCAAATTTATGCAGATTGTTTCCTCTATGCCATGTGTCAACACAACAGAAATAAGCTATAGACAGCTTGCTCCTTCTGTAATTGATAACATGGTGGATAGTGTTTCAGCTTCTCTGCATCAGACTCTAGACTTGGTGGCCCCCTTAAAAAAGAAAAAAGTCTAATCAGAGATTTCTAACTCCTTGGTTCAACACAGAAACTCGTACCTTAAAACAGAAGACTCGTCAATTAGAAAGAAAATGGCACTCTACTAATTTAGATGAAATCTATTTAGCTTGGAGAAATCATCTTTTAATTTATAAAAAATCTCTTAGAAAAGCTAGAATGAGTTATTACTCTGCATTAATAGAAGAGAACAAGAATAATCCCAGGTTTCTTTTCAGTACTGTAGCCAGGTTGACAAAGAGTCAGGACTCTGTCAATCCTAGCATTCCCTTAGAGCTTACTAGTCAGGACTTTATGAACTTTTTCAATAATAAAATTTCATCCATCAGAGATAAAATGAATCAGATTCTTCCCACAGTTAACTTAAATACTGTAACTACTACAACTCCTTCTGTTGATGTCTGTCTTGATGAGTTTACTCCAATCGACCTTTGTGAGTTAGACAAAATAGTTTCCTCATCCAAACCTTCAACTTGTCTTACAGACCCTATTCCGACCAGGTTATTTAAAGAAGTCTTCCCACTTATTGGTAGCTTTATTCTTCATATAATCAATTCTTCATTAACTTTAGGCCATGTACCGCAGGCTTTTAAAACGGCTGTAATTAAACCCTTACTCAAAAAGCCAACGCTAGATCCAGGAGCTTTAGCTAACTATAGACCAATCTCTAATCTCCCTTTCATTTCAAAAATCTTAGAAAGAGTTGTTGCTACGCAATTATTTGACCACCTGCAGGGAAATGGTTTACTTGAATAGTTTCAATCTGGGTTTAGAATCCATCATAGTACTGAAACAGCCTTAGCGAAGGTCACTAACGACCTCCTCATTGCATCTGATAATGGACTAGTTTCTGTACTTGTCCTTTTAGACCTTAGTGCAGCTTTTGATACTATCGATCATAATATTCTACTTGATAGATCAGAACACTATGTTGGACTTAATGGAACTTCGTTGCAATGGTTTAGATCTTATTTATCTGATAGGTTCCAGTTTGTTCATGTAAATAATGAGTTTTCTTTCAACTCAAAGCTTAGTCATGGAGTTCCACAGGGATCTGTGCTAGGCCCTACTCTTTTTAGTTTATATATGCTTCCGTTAGGCAACATTATTAGAAAGCACTGTATACATTTTCATTGTTATGCAGATGACACACAATTATACCTGTCAATGAAGCCAGATGATAGTAATCAATTAGCCAAGTTAGAAGCCTGTCTTAAGGAAATCAAAGCTTGGATGACTTGTAATTTCCTGCTATTAAATTCAGATAAGACTGAAGTCATTCTTGTTGGTCCAAAAAACCTTAGAAATTCCTTTCCAAATCAAACTTTCAGTTTGGATGCGGTTACTCTTTCTCTAAATAGCTCTGTGAGGAACCTTGGAGTTATTTTTGATCAGGATTTGTCCTTCAATTCACATATTAAATTTGTTTCTAAGACTGCCTTCTATCATTTGCGTAATATTGCCAAGATTAGGAGCATCTTGTCTCAGAGTGATGCTGAGAAACTGATCCACGCTTTTGTTAGCTCGAGATTAGATTATTGTAATTCTTTATTATCAGGCTGTCCTAAAACATCTTTAAAAAGTCTTCAGCTGATCCAAAATGCTGCAGCAAGAGTTTTAACAGGTACTAGAAAGAGAGATCATATCTCTCCGGTTCTGGCCTCCCTTCATTGGCTTCCCATAGAGTTTAGAATTAAGTTTAAAATCCTTCTTCTTACTTACAAAGCTCTAAACAATCAGGCTCCTTTTTATTTAAAAGATCTGATACTACCGTATTATCCTAACAGAGCACTACGCTCCCAAAATGCAGGATTACTTGTAATACCTAGAATCTCCAAAAGTACAATGGGAGGCAGAGCCTTCAGTTATCAAGCTCCTCTCCTGTGGAATCAGCTGCCAATCTGGATTCGGGAGTCAGACTCGATCTCTGTTTTTAAGAATAGGGCTAAAACCTACCTTTTTGATATAGCCTACAATTAGGGAGGGATCATGTGTTTCTGAACCCTCCCTTAGTTATGCTGCTAATAGGTTTAGTCAGCCGGGGGACCTCCAGTAATGCACTGGGCCTCACTCCTTTCCTCACTCTCTATGAAATATTTTTTTTTTTTGCTGGTCATTAACATTTGTTTGTTCTCTCCCATAGATTGAGTCCCCATCGTGCTGTTTGCTCTCTACATGTCTGTTCTTTTCTTTTTCTCTATCCCCTCACCCCCCAGCCAGTCGCAGCAGATGACTGCCCCTCCCTGAGCCTGGTTCTGCTGGAGGTTTCTTCCTGTTAAAAGGGAGTTTTTCCTCTCCACCGTCGCCAAGTGCTTGCTCACAGGGGATCGCCTGATTGCTGGGGTCTTTCTGCAACTGTGGGGGTTCCCCCCTACAGTTGATAGTGCTATGAGATGACTGTTGTTGTGAAATGGCGCTATATAAATAAAGTTGAATTGAATTGAATTGAATTGAATTGAGTACCACAGGGGTCAGTGCTTCGTCAAAAGCTGTTTATTATGTACATAAATGGTATATGCAAAGTATCTGGACTTCTGTAAAGGGTCAAATTTGCAGATGATACCAATATCCTTTGTTCTGGAGATAATATACAGCAGCTCTTGGAGATGGTGAAAACAGAAATGAATAAATTAAAAACATTGTTTGATAGCAAGAAAGTATCACTGAATTTAAATAAAACCAAATTAATGATCTTTGATAATCGCATAGCAAACACAAAAATCCAACTTATAATAGATAATGTAAATATTGACCGAGTATTTGAGATAAAATTTCTGGGTGTAATTTTTGACTGCAAATTTTGTTGGAGACCACATGTAAGATCTAAATTATCACGGAGCATAGCTGTGATGGGTAAAGTAAGACATATCCTGGAACAAAGGGGGTTGCACATTCTGTATTGTCCACTTGTATTCCTGTATTTAATGTACTGTGAGTAAGTATGGGGGAATACCAATAAAACTACATTGCAACCATTATGTATACTCCAAAAAGGAGCACTTAGAATTATGCATCGTGCTGGGTATAGATAACACACAAATATACTGTTTTTGAAGTCCAATTGTCTTAAGTTTATGGACCTGGTTAAGTTTAGAACTGCTAAAGTAATGCACAAAGCTAAGAAGGATTTGTTCCCTGGTAACATTCAAAAAGCATTCACTGATAGAGAAAATGGTTATAACCTAAGAGGAACATATAGTTTAAAAAAAAGGCCAAGCTCTCACTAGTTTGAAAATTTTAAACATTTCATTTTGTGGCATGACTTTGTGGAATGATTTGGATGATGAAATCAAAGGGAGTGGAACTATTACACAGTTTAAAACATGTGTAAAGATAATATAATTTTTAGGATATAACGAAAAGGAAGGGTGAGGTGATTAGTACAAATACTAATATGGACAGTTTGCTTTAGTACTACATCTTTTTGTTTCATGACAGAATCATAATGATTTAAAGTTATTAGAGAGTATGAGAGTAGGGGTAGGACCAGATAAGCCTGTGCTTCATCCTACTCCTTTTGATCAATTATTTTTGATCTATTGTATTGTTGCTGTTGTTGTTGTTTTTTTTCTTTTTGCTTGTTTTGTTATATTATAAATGCAAGAAATATCTGTCTGTGTGTGTGTTCCGCATGTATCTCCTGAGCTGTTCGTCGGACTGGCCTCAGATTTGATATGTGCTGAGGTTACAAGGGTGTGCATCCCTGAATTTCAGCTTCTCCAGTTATGTGGAAGTTTAGGAGGGGAAATCTTTATTGAACGTTCATAGGGGAGCTACGGGCATTCATAGCTATGACATCATAGACTGACAGATGTTGCCATTTTTACTGTTGCCAGGCAGACACATCATCAAAAATCAAAGACAGGCATCACTGAACGATTGATGACATCAAAGATCACAGGCAGGTTTCACGATGGTTACTGTTGCCATCGTAACCATGTCAAAGATCAAAGGCAAGCATCACCATGGTTACTGTTGCCATGGAAACAGTAACTTTCTCAGGGCATGCAGAAATGCTTATATATGGTTGGTACAGGCATGCATGGGTATGCACTAGTTTTTATAATGTTCAAATTAATCATTCATTCACTCATTCTTGGAGCAAGTCTCAACGTGCTCCTGAAGTTCACAAGGAGACTGGCCCCGGGGGGGGGGGGGGGGGGAATTAATTTATACCTAGAGGTGTGTGTATAAATGAAGGTTTGGTTCGGGTTCACACACACACGGGGAGAAAAACTTGTTTTGGGGCACCAGTCAAAAACTTGGACAGTTTATTAATAACTAATCTTAATACCTTCAATCAGTCTCAGATATTTGTGAATTCTACTGGGTGACTTCCTAAACAAACACAGAAAAAAAAAATCAACAGAAGCTCCCATATACCATTTACAATTTTAATAATCAGACTCATTAAATGACATTACATTCAATGGACTTGATGGTAAGGTGCACGGGCTGCACGGTGGCGCAGTGGTTAGCTCTGCGGCAGCACAGTTTACCCTTGGCCGGGGGATCGTGAGATCGTGGGTTCGATCCCAGCCCCCGACCAACAGTGATCCGTGCGGAGTTTGCATGTTCTCCCCGTGTTGCGTGGGTTTACTCCGGGATTTCTCCGGTTTCCTCCCACATGCTAAAAACATGCAGGTTAGGAATATGGGGCACTCGCGCACGCAGCGACCGGCAGCTGGTGGCTTGTAAATACGGAAGTCACCAGACTGCAAAACAAATCTACCTACGGGTACAAAGAAGTAACAAAAAAAATAAACAAAAAAAGGTGAAACGATCAAGCATCACATTCAACATGTAACTGATTATTGAGCAACAGAGTGTAATCACATCTGTGTAACCAAGGAAACCTTAGTGTGAATTTGTAACTGTGATGAAAATGGAGACTGCAATAACTGTGACCAAAATATGAAGAAAATTGGACGCAAATTTTAGGAAGAAAATTATAAAAGCTGATTATATAGAGAAAGAAATTCTGGATTACTCTAAAAAGTAAAAATGGAATTTAATGAAAAAAGTAATGTTAGTTCTCTCTAATTCTATAGCTCAGATCAGAGTTATGAACTAGTTTTAAACCTGAGTCAAATTATGACACACTTAAGGCAATGGACATTGCATTATTCAGCAGATGAAACAAAGGAACCTGGCTCACGTGATCTTTTCTTGCGTTGGCTTCTTCCACATGCTCTGGATCCTTAGCTGAAGCTTTATTTGAAGATTATACAGGAGAATATCTGCCAGTAGATATTTCTTCCCAGGGCAACAGTAAGTTGCTGAGGTCCAGTGATGCTGATGAGGCTGCTGGCCATGGAGTATGCCATGTGGGACAACACAAGAATTTTTCAGTGGCGTTCTCCGGTCCAAATAAATTGGAGATAGTTCAAAGTCTGATCACAGTCACAGAATTGAAGAGACAAAAATTAAAAAAAAAAAAAAAAAATATATATATATATATATATATATATATATATATATATATATATATATATATATATATATATATATACTGTATATACACAGTATATAAGCCATGAAATCCGAGTTCTTCAGATGTCGTGGGGGTTGGCGAAAACAGCTTCCAGTATGAGGAAAAATGATCAGTCCACTTTAAAACATGGTGAGTTAAAGATAATAAGAAAAAGTTTAACAGAATAAAATAGAAAAAAATGTCTGTGAACACGGAGTTTCACTCCATATAAAATAAGTTTGAGCTCAAAACAGAAGAAAAATTATTTTTCACATACATTTAAAGGAACGAGAATTCAAGGCAGGACACAGACAACTTTCACACAGAGCAACTCCCTGAACTAGGGTGTTCCTCACTTAAAATTGAATAAGTTTTCAGGGGAAAAACTTGACTGACATAAAAGGGAACCAGTTGGCTCCCATCAGGGGAGAATCAAATGAACTCTGGTCCAGTAATAAAACAGTCCTTTGTTTGTAACCGACCAATAGAATGAAAGTGGTAGTTTTCCAAAACAGACTGGCTGGTGATTGGCTGAGCCAGTCAGATGACTTGAGTAAGTTTTAGAAGTCAAACACACATTAACTGTGAAATTCACACTATACAGTATACTTATGTATAAAGTCTAAGCTAACTTCAGTGATTCATGACTAACTTTCAGTGAGCATGCACTTTCATAAACTTGTCCTTCTATAATTAACATGCATTAGAATAAGGTTCATTTAACCTGTTGCACTCCGGGATACTGCGGGCGGTCACGTCTCTGCGTCCTAGTGCAGAGAAAAAAAGAGCTGCATTTCCATTCTTACAGTACAGACACAGCCGTGAACAGAAAGCCAAAGGAGTGTTTGATTGGTTTAGATTTGATTGACCTCTTATAAGAGCCTTGAATTGGGTTTCTGAAACCTTGAAGAACCAATGACTGAAAAACTAGCAAGAAGGACCTGCCTACCAACGACTGCGAATACAACGAGCCAATTGAAGCAGAGAAGTTTGACGAATGACGTGCGTCTCCCTGCATAAAATCTCTTTTGCCTAAGCCACTGGGTGACTGACATTGAGACCTGTGCGGAACGGTAGCATTAGCCAGACTTTTTTGGATTACTGTTGTTATTTGTTTGGAAAAATGGTTCACCAAAACCGCAAGCGTGGAAGCGGAGATGTTTTGAACGGGTCGGGCGACCAGAAGCACGAGTCCGTTACAACCGGACCAGCTTCACGTTCGTCTGACAATGAGGAACTTACTGCTGTTGTGGACAGGTAAGTGTTAAAAGCTAAATTATTCTTTATCGACGAAAATAGTAATAAAAATCACTTTTGACCGATCGGTAATTACAACGGTCCCTCATGGCCACAAGTTTTTTTTGTGTGCAGAGTTCCTCTGTAGCGGGGGGTTGTTATCCTCTACATTGCAGATAGATATTTTAGCATAATTTTTATTGCACTGTAGGCTATTTTTATTTTTTTGTAAAAAAAGGCCACACATTTTTTATGTGGCATGTTTTGTGTGTGTGTGTGGGGGGGGGTGTTTCCCTCTAGAAATGTAATAATATTTTAGTATAATTTTTATTGCACTTTAGGCTATTTTTTCTTGTAAAAAAAAAAAAAAAAAAAAAAAAAAAAAAAAAAAAAAACAGGAACTGTGCTGTGTATGTGAACTCTGGGAAAATAGGAGAATAGTGAAAAATAAAAATTGAACTTTGTAAATGACTTTATTTTCACATAATAGACAAACTTCAGATGAAGACTCTGGCGAGGAGTGGGTGCCAGATGAGTACTCTGCCAGCAAGCGCAGAAGAAGGGAGCTGCAGGAGAGCTCGTCACAAGAGGAAACCCCGACCCCAAAAAGAGGGAGACTACTGGGGATAGGAAGAGAAAGGAGAGGAAGAGGGAGAGGAAGAGGAAGAGGAGGTAGCAGGAGAGTAAGAGGAGGCGAGAGTGGTGATGGAAGCCCTCAGCCTGGGACATCAGCTAGCCCTTCATCAGCTGAGGAGAGGTGGCATGATTCCGACACCCCTGACATCATTCCACCACAGCCCATTTTTCATCCCAAAAATCCACCTGGATCTCAGCTAATTACAATAGCTTCATACACCCCCGTTCAGTTGTTTCAGTTATTTTTAGTAGTAGATTAGTAGTAGATTAGTTTATTTGACAGGGACAGTGCAATAAACATAGACAATTAATCAAAGACAATCAATCTGATGTGTTGCACATAGAGTGTATAGCTATTAGCTAATTTGCAACTCTTGTCCCTGGATGGGCTTTAGAAAAAAGAATCAAGATAAAAAATATACACAATAACCACATACATCAATGCAGAAAAATTATAAATACACAATTATAAATATTATAAATATTATAAATACACAAATATAACAGCCTGACTCACATTTAACACATATAACATAACTCACATTTGCCTATTTCAGGCCTTCCTCCCTCCGTCACTCACTATAAACAAACACATTTATTCCTTCCCTTCATTCACTCTCACTTTGCAGACAAATAATTCATACATGAGTACATTCTTGTTTATTTTTCAGCCAGTTTTTAACATTTTTAGTGAATGTTTTAAAGTCCGTTATTATTTTAATTTCATTTGGCATTGTGTTCCAGATGTGACTGCCCTTTATAGAGAAAGCTGTTTGTCCAAATGTGGTTCTGCGGTGGAATATTTTACAGTTATTGTTAACAGAACTCCTGGTGGCTCTGCTGCTGTCCTGTCTTTGGACGAAACCAGCAAGTGGCTCGGGTGCTGATTTATGGAAGCATTTGAACGTTAATTTCAGTAAACAGAGGTCAATGAAGCTCTCAAAACTCAATAGGTTGTATTTTTTTAAAACATTACAGTGATGCCACCTAATGGGCTTTTTGTCCAAGATTTTTAGGGTTTGATTATATAATGAACCTATATGTCTTATTGTGGAAGGGGCTGCTTGAGCCCAGACTGTCAAACAGTATGATATATGAGAAAAAACCATAGAATGCATATACAGTGCAGCTGCTTCGTAAGGTATGTAATATCTAATTAATTTAAAGCAGTTCAGATTTTTTTTTACTGTTTTTGAAATTTTCTTTATATGAAGATTAAATTTGAGTTGAGGATCTAGTACAATGCCAAGGTATTTGAATTCTGTAGCTAAACTGATGTCATGATCATGTATATTAACTTTAAAATGTTGCAGGTTACATTTTTTGATTGAAAAGCACATTGAGACTGTTTTCTGAAGGTTCAGCAATAGATGGTTCTTGAGGAGCCACTCTTGGACATCAACCATACTTGTAGACAGTACATCTGCAGCCTGTGCTGGAGTCTTGGCAGCTGTGTAAATAACTGCATCATCTGCATAAAGTTGGCATGTTGCAGCTGAGCAGTGTAACGGCAAGTCATTAATAAAAATGCTGAAAAGTAAAGGACCAAGAATGGACCCTTGTGGGATACCCATGCGGTTGTTTAAAAATGAGGATTTATCCTGGTGAACTTTTACACACTGTTCTCTATTCTGGAGATAAGATGCAAACCATTCTAATGTATTTGGGGAGAAGTTAAAAGATACCATTTTGGATAAAAGCAAACTGTGGTTTACAGTATCGAAAGCCTTTTTGAGATCTAGAAAAACAGCTCCTACCACATTACCCCTGTCCAGGGACTGTTTGACGTTTTCAATAAGGCAACAATTTGCTGTTTCTGTTGAGTATCCTTCATCATATGATATCATCAATATCCTTTCACTTCATCTGTGCTAGATCACATTGTTGAGAACACCAACCTGCATGGCTCTGCACACTACAACACACCCACCAGCCCCTGGATTGACCTCACACGCTCCGACCTGCTCTCATTTTTTGGCCTGATTATTTACATGGGTATAGTCAAGTGCAAATCTTTCAGTGATTACTGGTGAGGGGGACACCTGTACAGCCTTCCTTTCCTCAAGAGTGTAATGACCAGGACAAAGTTTCTCCTGATCAGCTGGGCCCTTCACCTCAGCAGCCCAGCAGCAGAAGAGGCCAATGAGCAGAAGACAGGCACGGATATGCATGACCACCTCAGCAAAATCAAGCCTCTCTATGAAGAGATGAGAGAAGCATGCAGGAGAAACTTTCACCCTGGTCAGGACATCTCCATTGATGAGAGGATGGTTGCATCAAATGCCCGCATTGGCTTCAAACAGTATATGAAAAACAAGCCAGTGAAGTGGGACTACAAGCTGTTTGTGTTGGCTGACTCCAGTACTGGCTACACCTGGGACTTTTTTGTGTATGAGGGCAAAGCAAAGTCAAGTAGTGGCATGGGACTCAGGTATGAGTCAGTGATGCAGCTACTTGACACACGGTTGCTGGGCACTGGGTGCAAACTCTTTGTGGACAACTTCTACACAAGCCCTGCTCTTTTTCAGGATCTCCTGAAAAAGAGGATCTATGCCTGTGGAACCATCCGCACCAACAGGGTCGGCTTTCCCAAGACCAAGGACAACAGCCTGGTTTCCAGCTCTCCACGGGGAAGCATCAGCTGGATAAAGAAGGACTCCCTTCTTTTCCTCCAGTGGCGAGACACAAGGGATGTGTTCATGTGTTCCACAGTGCACACTGCCCACTCAGGAGAGACTGTGTCCCGGAGGGTGAAAGATGCACAGGGGCAGTGGTCAAGAAAGGACATCTCCGTGCCGCCTTGCGTAAAGGACTACAACAGGTATGTAATGATTTGAAAATCTAACAATTGGCTTGAGTAATACAGTATATTGAAGTGTTTTTTTCCTTTTATTCTAAAAATTATGTTTTTTTGTCCATTCAGGTGCATGGGTTGAGTCGACCTATCAGATGCCCTGATAGGCTACTACAGTGTTCTACATAAGACCATGAAGTGGTATAAGAGCTTTTTTTACCACTTCATAGACATTGCCATCGTCAATGCCTACATCCTTCACAAGGCACTCACCTCTGGAAGAGGAGAGAAGCCACTGAGACAGAAGGCATTTCGGGAGACCCTTGCTACGCAGCTGGCACAGGTGCGCTCTCCATCAGCCACACCCACACCACCTCATCCTACACCCACTGCACATCACAGGATTGTCTTTATGTCAGGTCACCGCACAAATGGACGGGCACTATGCAAGCACTGTGGTAAAAAGACACCACTCAAGTGCTCCACCTGTGATGTGCCTCTCTGTTTGATCCCAAACCGGGACTGTTACGATAACTGGCATATTGGCAATAACCTATAAAGGACTTCATATTCACATTTGTTCCCATTTGTTGTTTGTAAATAGTATGTTTTGTATATTGACATTTTTGTTCAGTAAAGCGTGTTTATATTTGAAACTTCATTTTCTCTGTGTCATTACTACTGACAGTGTTTCTGGATATCTAACAAGATAGCCCTGGGTGTCAGCTTTCATTAGATCCCAAGATGAAGCTTCTATGTTGAAGCATTCAAAAGTTATAGACGTTTTTCCAAACTGTGCCAAACTGTGCCAAATGGCACAGTTTGGCACAGTTCAAAAATGCCTGGGAACAACCTGAGAAAAAGCTGTGCAATATGTTCATTTTTTGTGGTATTGTTACAAAATTTTGACCTCAGCTTGATAACACTTGGTTCTACATTTCTGTTGCATTTTCCAGCCAGTATCTGACAGCTGTGTGTTATTTGCAAGCATTTGTATCTAAAAAAAAACACCCAGGTGAACTTTATTTTCTTCAGATTCAGTATGTTTAGATGACTGTTAATCAGTGGCAGGAGCACTTAGAGAGATTATGACTGTTTTGCCAAAAAATTCAAAGTGTTTTCTTTTAAATGAGACCAACCCCATGAAGATGCTGCAAAGGGTTGAAGAACAGCTTTTGATTTACTTTGGGTATGTTATTTTTAGGCGTTTTTAGGGAAATTGACCAGAGTGCAAGGGGTTAAGCATTTTCAAACCTACAATACATTTAAACCAATGATTAATGAAACATTTCAAACCCATCATTGTCCAACACAGAGTTGGTCATCTCATCAAATAGTGTCCTGAGAATTATCCTGAGGAATGAAAACTGGAAGAAGAGTTAACCCTTTAATGGGCAGATTTCACGCGCCCCCAGTGGAACAGCTCAGCAACTGCACCTGTCAACTGAATCTGAAATCCCTTTAACTCCCCAGCAGTACTGAGGGTTTGTACTGATCCTGCCAGTTCAGAAGGTGGCAGACACGCGTTGGAGGAATCATGGCTGACACGAAATACACCAAAGAAGAAGAAATCCTTCTTCTTCTTCTTCTTTGTCCTTCTTTGAGCTTAGAAAAGAAATATGGCCACCATGATCATCATGCATCATCATATAAAACTGCGTCATACATGAAAAATTGCAGCAGAATATAAACAAAATTGATGTGGGATAATCATAAGAGTTTGTAGACGTGGGAGAGAGTGCAAATGACAGACAGAACGCAAAATAATGACCACAATGGATGAAAATGGACTGACCACCGCCAGCGAGCCAGCCCCCTTCACCACCGGTAAGTGATGAATTTCTTTTCTTTACATTGTACTGATTTTCTGGTTCATATACTTTGAAGATAACAACATGCCTCTGTAGAAAAAACAGTGTCAAAAAACAGAATCATTCTTTGTGTAAATATATCCAAAGTCCACTTTTGACTGAGTTATGTAATTCGATATAGCTGCTGTGGCATTATGCAAATTAGATGTGTAAATTTATTCTTATCTGAAACTTTGGATCATATTCTACATCTTTCTAATTGACAGTAAGCAAATCTTGCAAATTGCAAAAAAAAAAAAAAAATGCAAATCTTGCAAATTTCAAGTTATAGCCTTGGAAATCTCAACTATTTTCTTGACAAAAAATCTTTACCACTCTTGACCACTAGGCGTTATGGTGCCAAATGGCACCTGGGACAGTTAAGAGGTTTGTTCAGTCAAGAAAAAACAATCCAGCAGTTGACAGAAGTAATGCAAACATATTCCGTAGTTGTCCACCAGGGGGTAAGGTTGAGCTGTGGATAATTCCTAGACAATGGTGGAATTCGTTCAATGGATGTGGAATGTCTCAAACAGTACTTCTAGCATAAAACTGCCTGGCTGGGGAGGAAGTTCCAAGATTTATGACCTGCCCAGATCAATGAATTCACATGTTGTCAACAACAAACTTTGGCCACTTAAGTACCAAATCCAGGACTCCATTTCCAAATGGGCCCATCACAATCAGAGTAAACTTTACCAAAACCCCAAAGATCTTGTCGAGTACAACACTGTGACAGTAAGTCCATAAACAAGATTAAAATCAGGTGTGCATCTGAGAAATAACTGTTAGCTAACTATTAGCCTCAGGTACACTCAGCTGCATCTCTCAAAACCAATCAGTGAACTACACCAAAACTTCCAAAAAGAAAAAGGGTAAATTAAAACAAAATTATCCCTTAAAATAATCTTAAAGGCCTCTGTAAAATCTAATCAATTTCAATCAACTTACTATTCTCAAATAGTACACGCAAAACATCCAATCCCATTAGCTTGACCTAACATCAAAATTCCTGCTAAAGGTGATAAACTATCGAACGCTTAAAGTTCAATCTCTAAAAGAAATTGTTCCACCTCTGAGAATAATTTTTATCTGCAACTCAGGTATCTAAAAGAAAAAAAAACAAACAAACAAAAAAACAAGAAGGGTGAAATTAAAATCACTCACTGATATTTGGCTGCCAGGATGATGGCCCTCCTGTTTTTCAGTTTAGCCCTCTACCTAGCAATCACACCTACGGTCACCGAGCCAGAACTGGGCAGAGGCAGAACAAAGAGTCAGCATTCCTTAGGTGGATTCTTAGTAACATCCTCATCGTTAGGGCCTCTTGTTAGCCTTAGCACATCCACTGTTAACTCGGTCAATACTGCTACACCGAAACACCAGGTAGTTGAACCACAAACCATTACCATACCTTTGCAAGATACTGTGTTGGTTTTAAATATTTGCTCCAAAGCTTCAGTCAAACTCAACAAGGTCTTGAACTTTTTGCTCTTCATGTTAAAGGTTGACATCTCTCTCTCGCTCTCACTCTCAGTCTCTCTCTCGCTTGTTCGCTCGCTCTCTCGCATAAAACTGCCTGGCTGGGGAGGAAGTGTCGACATTTGTGATTGCAAACTAATCTGTTCCTGGCATGAAATGGGATCCTTATCTATTCAATTCAATTCAATTCAACTTTATTTATATAGCGCCATTTCACAACAACAGTCATCTCATAGCACTATCAACTGTAGGGGGGAACCCCCACAGTTGCAGAAAGACCCCAGCAATCAGGTGATCCCCTGTGAGCAAGCACTTGGCGACGGTGGAGAGGAAAAACTCCCTTTTAACAGGAAGAAACCTCCAGCAGAACCAGGCTCAGGGAGGGGCAGTCATCTGCTGCGACTGGCTGGGAGGTGAGGGGACAGAGAAGATGAAAAGAACAGACATGTAGAGAGCAAACAGCACGATGGGGACTCAATCTATGGGAGAGAACAAACAAATGTTAATGACCAGCAAAAAAAAAAAAAAAAATATTTCATAGAGAGTGAGGAAAGGAGTGAGGCCCAGTGCATTACTGGAGGTCCCCCGGCTGACTAAACCTATTAGCAGCATAACTAAGGGAGGGTTCAGAAACACATGATCCCTCCCTAATTGTAGGCTATATCAAAAAGGTAGGTTTTAACCCTAATCTTAAAAACAGAGATCGAGTCTGACTCCTGAATCCAGATTGGCAGCTGATTCCACAGGAGAGGAGCTTGATAACTGAAGGCTCTGCCTCCCATTGTACTTTTGGAGATTCTAGGTATTACAAGTAGTCCTGCATTTTGGGAGCGTAGTGCTCTGTTAGGAAAATATGGTAGTATCAGATCTTTTAAATAAAAAGGAGCCTGATTGTTTAGAGCTTTGTAAGTAAGAAGAAGGATTTTAAACTTAATTCTAAACTCTATGGGAAGCCAATGAAGGGAGGCCAGAACCGGAGAGATATGATCTCTCTTTCTAGTACCTGTTAAAACTCTTGCTGCAGCATTTTGGATCAGCTGAAGACTTTTTAAAGATGTTTTAGGACAACCTGATAATAAAGAATTACAATAATCTAATCTCGAGCTAACAAAAGCGTGGATCAGTTTCTCAGCATCACTCTGAGACAAGATGCTCCTAATCTTGGCAATATTACGCAAATGATAGAAGGCAGTCTTAGAAACAAATTTAATATGTGAATTGAAGGACAAATCCTGATCAAAAATAACTCCAAGGTTCCTCACAGAGCTATTAAGAGAAAGAGTAACTGCATCCAAACTAAAACTTTGATTTGGAAAGGAATTTCTAAGGTTTTTTGGACCAACAAGAATGACTTCAGTCTTATCTGAATTTAATAGCAGGAAATTACAAGTCATCCAAGCTTTGATTTCCTTAAGACAGGCTTCTAACTTGGCTAATTGATTACTATCATCTGGCTTCATTGACAGGTATAATTGTGTGTCATCTGCATAACAATGAAAATGTATACAGTGCTTTCTAATAATGTTGCCTAACGGAAGCATATATAAACTAAAAAGAGTAGGGCCTAGCACAGATCCCTGTGGAACTCCATGACTAAGCTTTGAGTTGAAAGAAAACTCATTATTTACATGAACAAACTGGAACCTATCAGATAAATAAGATCTAAACCACTGCAACGAAGTTCCATTAAGTCCAACATAGTGTTCTAATCTATCAAGTAGAATATTATGATCGATAGTATCAAAAGCTGCACTAAGGTCTAAAAGGACAAGTACAGAAACTAGTCCATTATCAGATGCAATGAGGAGGTCGTTAGTGACCTTCGCTAAGGCTGTTTCAGTACTATGATGGATTCTAAACCCAGATTGAAACTCTTCAAGTAAACCATTTCCCTGCAGGTGGTCGAATAATTGCGTAGCAACAACTCTTTCTAAGATTTTTGAAATGAAAGGGAGATTAGAGATTGGTCTATAGTTAGCTAAAGCTCCTGGATCTAGCGTTGGCTTTTTGAGTAAGGGTTTAATTACAGCTGTTTTAAAAGCCTGCAGTACATGGCCTAAAGTTAATGAAGAATTGATTATATGAAGAATAAAGCTACCAATAAGTGGGAAGACTTCTTTAAATAACCTAGTAGGAATAGGGTCTAAAAGACAAGTTGAAGGTTTGGATGAGGAAACTATTTTGTCTAACTCACAAAGGTCGATTGGAGTAAACTCATCAAGACAGACATCAAAAGAAGGAGTTGTAGTAGTTACAGTATTTAAGTTAACTGTGGGAAGAATCTGATTGATTTTATCTCTGATGGATGAAATTTTATTATTGAAAAAGTTCATAAAGTCCTGACTAGTAAGCTCTAAGGGAATGCTAGGATTGACAGAGTCCTGACTCTTTGTCAACCTGGCTACAGTACTGAAAAGAAACCTGGGATTATTCTTGTTCTCTTCTATTAATGCAGAGTAATAACTTGTTCTAGCTTTTCTAAGAGATTTTTTATAAATTAAAAGATGATTTCTCCAAGCTAAATAGATTTCATCTAAATTAGTAGAGCGCCATTTTCTTTCTAATTGACGAGTCTTCTGTTTTAAGCTACGAGTTTCTGTGTTGAACCAAGGAGTTAGAAATCTCTGATTAGACTTTTTCTTTTTTAAGGGGGCCACCAAGTCTAGAGTCTGATGCAGAGAAGCTGAAACACTATCCACCATGTTATCAATTACGAAGGAGCAAGCTGTCTATAGCTTATTTCTGTTGTGTTGACACATGGCATAGAGGAAACAATCTGCATAAATTTGGAAACAGTATCATCTGAGAGGCATCTACTGTAATAATATTTTTCTTTAGGAGCCAAATAGTCAGAAATGGTAAAATCAAAGGTTAACAGACAATGGTCTGACAGTACAGGGTTATGAGGAGACACTACAAGATTTTCTATTTCTATGCCATATGTCAGAACAAGGTCCAATGTATGGTGGAGGTAATGAGTAGAATTTCCTACTTTCTGAGAAAACCCAATCGAGTCTAATATTGAATTAAATGCCACATTAAGGCAGTCACTATCTACATCCACATGTATATTAAAGTCCCCTACTATAATTATTCTATCAGATTTCAGCACTAAATCAGCTAAGAAATCAGCAAATTCGGATAAAAATTCTGAGTAGGTTGATGGGGGACGATAAACTATGGCAAATAAAATTGGGTTTGACCTAAAATTGCTAAAGTGCCCAATACTGAGGACCAGGCCCTCAAAGGAATTATAACATGTTTTTTGCTTTACATTAACTAGTAATTTGGAATGGTAAATTGTTGCTACTCCTCCTCCACGACCAGAACTTCTGGGATTTTGACAGTTTAAATAACCAGAGGGAGTTGATTCATTTAAACCAACATAATCCTCTTGCCCTAACCAAGTCTCTGTAAGGGAAATTAAATCAATCTGATGATCAATTCCAGAAATCCACGGAGCTGCTCATCCGTAAGCTGCCCGTCCAGCGCCTGGTGAGGGAGATCGCTCAGGACTTCAAGACCGTCCTGCGTTTCCTGAGTTTCGCCGTCATGGCTCTGCAGGAGACCAGCGAGACCCACCTGGTGGGTCTCTTCTTCGCTAAGGGGGTCACCATCATGCCCAAAGACTTCCAGCTGGCCCGCTGCATCCGCGGAGAGAGAGCTTAGACTTTCTGCTGCACATTCACCAGCCATAATGCTCTGCACTGTGTGTCTATATATATACATTTATAGTAATATGGACATATGTTTGCTAGATGTTGTTTTTTCTTGCCTTCTGATTGTTGCTCTGAGTGTTGCTGTCCCTGTGCTATTGCAATCCTGGAATTTCCCCATTGTGGGACTAATAAAGGCTTATCTTATCTTATCTTATCTTATCTTATCAATTAACAGATCATGGACTAACAGAGACTTGGGAGTTAGAGACCTAATATTTAGTAAACCACATTTAATTTTTAAATTATGAGGAGGAACACAGGCCAAATCATTCAATTTAGAGGCTTTATGTTTAATTTGAGTTTTACCAATGTTTTGCTTTATCACTTTGGGATGCTTATGCATGATATTTTTATTTACTTTGGAGGGAGCAGACAACGATTCTCTGATGGGGAAGACAGGGGCTAAGCTGAGGGGTGGCGGATGAAGAGGAACTGCAGAGAGGCGTGTAAGACTGTGACTCTGCTTCCTGGTCCCAACTCTGAGCAGTCATGGTTTTGGAAATTTGGATAAAAAAGATGCCAGATTGTTAGATAAATGAGAAGCACCATCCGAAGTGGGATGAATGCTGTCTCGTCTCATAAGACCAGGTTTTCCCCAAAAAGAGCTCCAATTGTCAATGTAGCCCACGTCATTTTTAGGACACCACACAGACAGCCAGCGGTTCAAGGATGACGAGCGACTAAACATGTCATCACTGGTCAGATTGGGGAGGGGCCCAGAGAATACTACAGTGGCACACATCGTTTTTGCAAAGTCACACACCGATTCTACATCAAGTTTGGTGACTTCCGACTGCCGGAGACGGATGTCATTAATGCCGGTGTGAATAACAATTGTGGAGTATTTACAGTTACTTTTAGCCAGCATTTTCAGATTTGACTCGATGTCGCCTGCTCTGGCCCCAGGAATGCATTTGACTATGACCGCTGGAGTCTCTAGGTTCACGTTTCTGACTACAGAGTCGCCAATGATCAGAGTTTTTTCCTCAGCGGGTGTGTCGCTGAGCGGGGAAAAACGATTAGAAACGTGAACAGGTTGGTGGTCAACTGGGGCTTTGCGACTAGGCTTCCTTCTCACCGTCACCCACCCAGTCTCCTCGCTGCTGAGGAGAGCCGGGGAACCGCTGACAGGGGGGCCTATCTGTCAGCGGCCTTATCTGCCCTTTTACCATGGAATGTGTTTTCAAACTGTGGTCCTTTGGTGATGGAAACAATTCTTGACCAGACTTTTGGGTGAAACAATTGACCAGACTTTTGGGTGAAACAATTTCTTAAAGGTGAAGAGTGATTTTTATAGTATAGAGCCAAAGGGATTGATGCTACACTACGTTCTGATCCACAGTGTACTTCAACTGTATTCCCTACTTCCTGCTCCATTCTAATGGAATATCAGTTAAGTTAACTGCCCTTCACAAAATTTCTCCATTTGAAACACACTGTAACCATTGGCTCCCTCCTCCATCTATTACTATGGTAACCATGGTATCTGCACTGACACTATGGTGGATAATTTATATTTCTTAAATAAAATATTAATAAAAATCTATTTCTATTACTATCAGTTGATATAAACAATAACCAACATCATTAGCTTGTTAATAACGTCAGCAACAATAGTTCGTTTTACTTGTATTTGAGGCGCAATGGCTTCTGGATAATCTTCCTGTCAACTTCCGGTGAAGTGATGTACCATTGTTCACTTCTTCCCTGCTCAGTTCTCAGTTCCCTTTGAACTGAAGATCGTTCGCTCCCTTCGGTTTGGAATCTCACTTAATATGGCAGAATACCCTGTTCAGTCCACTTCAGAGTACACTATTGGGCGATCGGAACTCAGCTAGAGTGTGTACAGCCAGAACCACTACAGGAACCTCCTCATAATATGTTGATTTTTTTTTTTTTTTTTATGGTGGTGTTTTGAAAATATTTTTTTGAAGCTTGCTTTGCTTTGGTCTACTACATTTTTGGTTTTAGCAGATTTTTGCTTATTTTTAGCATTAAACGTGAATCCATTAGTGTTTAATTTCAACGTGTCTGTTTAATGTTGTGCTGATGGATTTGAAAACCAAATCCATAGCCTGTTTCCTAAACCTGATCACAATATTTTTATTTCCTAAAATTCCCCAAGTACCTTGCAAGTGAGCGAAAACAAAATTATAAAAACCGGATGTGAACTCTGAGCTAATGAAATACGTCTTAAAATGTGTTTTTCTGTTCATCTTGTCTTGGTGTATCATCTTCATCTATCAAGAGATTTTTATAATTTTGAATGCCAAGTTGTTGTTTTTTTTGGTTTCTTTTTTTTTTTTTTTTTTTTTTTTTTTGCTGTTACACATACAGTACAAAAGTTATTCATGGTCAGAAAGAGCAGGGTGATTGTATCAGAAATATTCCAAACTTTGCTCTGAGGTGGGTTGGAGGTTTAAAATGGAATGAGCACTGTTGCTGTAGGATACTACACGGTTTCAATGTCAGCAAAAGTTCCAATAAAAAGATATGTTTACTGTGCAAGACTGCTGCTAGCAGTAGAATAAACCCTTTCAAACTACTGGAATTATTCATTCTTCTGCCTCGCATGATAACTTATCAAAGCAATCTTAGTCTGCAAAATGTCACAAAATTCATCGGCTGTCCTCTTCCTGCTTTTCACTGTGTCCACTGAGCATCTTGTGGCCAAATGAGTGCTCATTAAATGAAGTTGTGATGGGGCGTGGGGGAGGGGGAGGACTGAGTCAGCTGGTGACAGGGGGAAGATGTTTTTCTTTATATAATTCTACAGTCATCTGCAGAGATAATTTTACACTAATGATGGATGGGATAATGTATTCCCCTGCTCTTCCCTTTTCATGTGATTTAAATGAGTACAAATTTAAATAATGAATGTGCAGGTATCTTGAATTAGAAGTTTCCCTTTCATTTTTAGTGAAAAAGGAAGAAATTCAATTGCAACACTAAATACCTGAGCTCTCTCTCTCTCTCTCTCTCTCTCTCTCTCTCTCTCTCTCTCTCTCTCTCTCTCAGACAGGCGTAACACTCTTGCAAGAGGAGGTGAACAGCTCTCAGCTGAATTGATTGGCACTAAATGGCTCATACTTGAATGTGCTTGAAGTTACTTAGTTACCTCATCCTCTCATGCTAGTTCACGCACTCTTCCCCACATAACTGCACTTGAACGCATCCTGTCTTTTTCTCTGAACCACTGCCAGGCACACTCGCACATGGGCCTCGCTGTCACCTTTGATGCATCTCCTAATTCACCGCATTTTTTTGAAGTGTGGTGTCAGTCTTAATGTTTTTCTTTTTCTTTTTTTTAAATTGTGTCTGTCTGTTGCAAATCATGTGGGAAACATCTATAGCTGATAAGTATTCTCTATGCTAACTTATGAGTGGTTTTACATTAGGGTATGGATCTGCCTTTGCTTGCCCCTGAAAGCTTAGTTTGATCTATTTATGGCATTTTCACACCAGAAGGTCCGGGCTAAGGTTCGTGTTTTGTTCTGATGTCTGTATTTTTATTTGGTTACGTGTGGTTTCACTCTGCTCCTGTTCTTAGTGAACTAAACAACTTTATGTGTTGTCCATACGTCTTGTCGTCATGACAACAATTCTGTAGGGACTACACTGAAATGTGTCTATTGGTTACGTGATTGCTGAAAAAAAATGCCAAAACACTTTCTTCTCTTAAAAATGGACAACTTTTATCTCATTTTTCTCTCCAAGAAGCTGTTTTTAACTCATCTGGGTATTTTTCTGAATGGCTAGAAATGGGAAAAGTCACTAAAGGTAAACATCACTAGCCCTGCTACCTGGCTGCTGCTCTATTATTTGTCAGCCTAGCTTGTGATGTAGTGAGTGCGGTGTGTGCGTGCTGCTGTACCCGCCTCTGGTGTGAAATCAGGCGGGCACAGCCCTTGTGTATAAATAGTCTAGTTCTCTATAAAAAGTGTTGACTTGCTGCATGACACAAGAGCTTCTTGCCTCTCATTCCTCATACACAACATTTGGCGACGAGGAGAAAAATTATGGGAGCTTATGGGCTAACTCCACCACTAGCACTGTTTCTAGAGTACACGGGAGAGCTGGTGATCCTGTGGCCACAGTGGAGGGCTGTGTTCGAGGATTACATGAGGGCGCTGGGCTTAAGTAGGCTCGACGGGAGACGGCGGCGAGCACTCCTGGCCCACCATCTTGGTGCAGAGGGCCGAAAAATTCTCGGTACGCTGGGTGAAACGGAGTACCATAAGGATGCTTTCGAGCGGCTGGCCGAGTACTTCGACGAGCAGACGAGGACCATGAAGCTGGGGGTAATGGACCTGTTGGCGCCAGGAACAGCTAAGCTAGTTAGCTAGGGAAAGCTAACGACCTATGGACAGGCTAGCTGCTAAGCTAACTTCACACCAAAACCAAGATATGAGCTACCAGCTAGACTCCAAGGTAGGACCGGGGCACGAATGGAGGAGTCCCTGGTCACTGAAGTCGGCGGGCTGGTCAAGCTGCTCAGCACCGTACAGGACCATAGTGCTGAGGAGTCGGACGGGTGGTGTGCAGCGACAGTGGAGAGGGAGAGCAGCAGGAGTCATTCCCGCAGCTGGAGGCTAGGCAGCGAGTGAGCGGGACCATGGAAGCTGAGAGCCCCAGGGAAGAACAGCGACAGCCGGGCACGGAGATGATGCAGCGGAGCGCCTGGAGCGAGGGTACCGAGAGCAGCGACAAAACGCCCGGGTTGGTGAGTGACGCCGACGAGAGTGATGCTGAGAGCCCCGAGGGAGAACAACAGCAGCCGGACATGGAGGCAGCACAGCGGAGCGCTTAGAACGAGGGTGCTGGGAGCAGCAGTAAGGTGCCGGGGTCGGGAAACGACGCCGGCGAGAGTGATGCTGTCAGCCACGGGACTGGGCAACAGCAACCGCGTGCCACAGAAGTCGGACAGTGCCTCAGTGCCAGAGCCCAGGCCACCCTGGACGAGGGTGCTGGGCATTACGGCGAGGCGCCCGAGGCAGTGATGGCGCTGACGAGCAGGCTTCGGGTCTCCAGGCAGTTCGGCCACAAGGGGCTGGAGTGTTCGGGACAACGACGGCAGTTGTGGCGGTGTTGAAAGCGTTCGGGAGAGGACCGATGAACATGGAGAGACAGTGTGCCAGACAGCAGCACGGCTGGTCCCGAGGGATGAGGCAGTCAGTGGTGAAGAGTGACATTTTTGCAGAAGAGGTTGGTTTTGATCCCGGAGGTAGATTGCGGCCAGGGGTGTTCATGCCGTGGGGCTGCCCAGGACCTCTGAGCTGGTCTTATCTACAGCGGCTAGGGGCGTGCATGATTTGGGACTGCCCTGCCCCCCCAGGCCGGTGTTACCTCTGGCTGCCGGTGGACATACAGTAGATGTGACTTAAATATTCTTAATGTCAATATGTATGCAGATACTCTGCTGGTGTGCATGTGGGTATATATGGTATGGGATTATTCTACCTATTTTTAGAGACATGGTCCACTTGGTTATTTTTTGTGTATATTTAAAAAAAAAGGAAAAAAAAAACACTGGTTTTAGTTGTTCTGTGTTAAACTTTATGATTCCTTGTTCCTTAGTGCACTATCCGGGTCCTAAATTGGGGAGGGTCTTGATTGTGTGTGTGTTTTGCATTTTAATAAGGGGGAGGGGAAGTGTGATGTAGTGAGTGTGGTGTGTGCGTGCTGCCGTACCTGCCTCTGGTGTGACATCAGGTGGGCACGGCCCTTGTGTATAAATAATCCAGTTCTCTATCATAAAGTGTTGACTTTCTGCATGACAGAAGAGCCTCCTGCCTCTCATTCCTCATACATAACATAGCTGTCTGTCATGTTGATGGGTGGGGAGCTAAAGGCATTAGCTGAAGAGCTAACTGTGGTATAAGGAAGCTTGCATTTAAATTCTCTCTTTTTAGCTTTCAGTCACCCTAATAGACAGTGCTGTTTCCACCTTGTTCATTAATCCATGGTCAGTAATATATTTCATGTCATTCTGACTTGATATATTTTCCCCATGATGCTACATTGAACTGTTAGCACTACAAAGCTAGTAGTAGCCAGGAATGTTTCTGTGCTTACTGTACTCCCGGGACCGGTCATATCCTATCAACCACTGAAACCACACATTCCTGTTCATCATTGACACATTATTTCATTCATTCTTTAAGGCAAATTTACGTTGGCTGGCTCCGAGCTAGGAGCTAGGACCCAACTAGCTAAGATTAGCAATGGTGTGGGAGGGCGGAGTTAAATGCAACCTTAGAGATTTAAAGAGACATGCACTGAAACCAGCCATTCTCAGAAAAGCTGCAAAAGATGATTCACACATATGCAGCAATAATTAAAGAAAATTGTTATGGATGCCCCTTACAGGGCATCAATGAGACAGCAGAGACCAACCATTAAGTTTGCTAGTTTATTTACAAAGGACAAAAATTACAAAATAAAGAGCCACGTGGGGCAAAACAAGAACATAAACTGAGACATGGGATAATAGACTCTGAAGATATACAAAACACACTTACGAGAGGACGAGGATGAGGACAAGAGACTGGAGTCGGGGATAGGGACTCCAGTCGCGTACACGGAGGTGCACAGAGTTGTAGGTTGCAGCGAGGAGTAAGCCTCAGCTGCTCCCTTAAGTGTAGAACACAAACCAATCGAAGAAGGGGAACGTAATTAGTGAAATGACACACAGCTGTCACAGCGTCGGCTCGGTTTTGACAGCCGGAAGTCCTGCCGTGACGCTGTCAAAATAAAAGCCCTGGAGAAGGCCACAAAACAAGACCCGAAATAAGATGGCAGAACAAGGAAAATACTAGGCAACCCGAGCGTGGATGGGATCAGCGCTCAGGCCACCACAAAAATTTAATCAAAATATGTCAAACATTTCAAGAAGACACATGTGAGCTGATAAAATATGAAAAAAAAGTGCAGTCAGTGATCCCTTTAAACCGTGTACTATATGTATTATTGTTAAAGGTACAGTTAGGTCTACAGACTTCTGTAAAATTAATTCATTTTAATGTTTCTTTGTCATCCCATCATCCAGAACTAGTTTCGTAAGGTTAAGTTTATTCCCTTCCACAGGAAATAGTTCAGTTAAAAACTGAGTCTCTTCCTCTGGCATGTGTTACTGTAACAGGGACAATTTTATATATATATACCCAGACAGCACACATATGTCTTGCCAGCGTCAGATATATCGGCTACCTAATCTATCCACCTTATTCCTAGGCCCCATGACGCCTTGTGTGAATTATGGTAGCAACTTCCGGTACTAGATTAGAACATATGGTTGTTACTGAAACTGAAACACTTTTCCTTGTTAAAAAAACAATGACTTTGGCATCAGAAATGCAGGAACACGGCCTCTTGCACCTCAAAACAGTAATATAATCATACCACTTCCCACGACCATCGAGAGATGAGAAGATGATCTTAAAAAGTGGCCTGGCAGACTGTAGCTCCGTTTGTTTGTGCTGCTGCTAAGATGCTAACGGTGTAAATAAATGACCCGTGCTGGCAAAATGAGTCACTCTGAGGACATTTTCAAAACTGTGTAGGAAGTGCGCAAAAACAGACGGAAAAAGACAATTTGTTTACATTTTAGCTAGGTTGAAAACTCTCATTCCATTGGTCAGGAGTTACGTCTTCCGCAAAAACATATGCATTTTTAGAAAGTACGATTTCCAAGCTTTCCAATGATACCAGGCTCTCATGGGGGTTTTACTGGGACTTACCGATAGAAACCAAAGAAAGAGTCATGATTTATGACTTCTCTGTGTGTAGCTCGTAATGACGCGGTGCACATTCCGACTCATTTTGCCAGCACGGGTCACATATATCAATGTCTCCACTGCAATAAAGTCGGCTGCATTTTGTTAAAATTTGTTAGACATAATCGGATTTACCTCAGAGCAGACATAGAATCTAGTCAGAGCCACAAAGAAGCCTCCATTTATACAGTCTATGGCACAACCACAAACACCAGCAACAAGTACCAGAACTACGCCAAAACAATCAAAAAATAGAAAAACTACAAGGGCTGAAATTAGTTGCTACTTGAGTGCAAAACACATATGTGGACTATACATTAAAATGAATTTGAAAAACTTTTAAAAATGCTATTTTAAATGCCCCTGCTACTTCACTCACACTGACTGATTTAGCACTATGTCAGCCGAAACCGGAAGCTCCGCCCATAGTTGTTCCTACAGCAGCACCCCCAGGAATAAGGTGGATAACATCAGACAGGCATCTGCTGTAGATCTGCATTTCCCCAGCCCTCAGTGAGAGCAGCATTAGGTCTGCCCTTCATCTGAGAAGCCGGTGCTGCTCTGTGCACTTTTTTTCTCAACTCGGTTTGCCATCTAATCTTAATCTAAGAGTCCAACCCCGCCCTCAGTCAGCTCATTAAAGCAGCAGCTGGTAGGCTTTCAATCTGCGCAGTTTTTCTGGTCATTTGTGAATTTAGTTGGGAGGAAGGATGTGTTCGTTTTGGGTTAGTAGCCATCCATTTGACAAAATATACCATATATTTTTGTGAATTGTGACATTTAATGTGACAATAAAATTGTTTGCAAGTCAGGACCATCAGTATGTCATACTTCAGTGACTTAGAGCCGGTTTGTACCAACAAATAACTATGAATTATTGTTAGCTGACTCTGCTAACTTGGACACTTATGGTAGAAGTATTTTAGCAAGGTGTTTTACAAATTTATGCCTGTTTTGGGCCAGCTAATGTTTCAACTAAATGAATTTCCTCCAAAAGGATTAAGTGGATGGATGGATGGATGGACTGCACTTGCTTCTGTGTTTGATTTAACGTTACACTGCAGCTGTTGTTAGCTATTAGCTGCTAAAGGCTTTCCAGGCCTTGAAAACACGACAAGGCTTATTCAGGTAAATTAGGTAGCTTGATGACTTGTTCAACATCCACATTAATATGTACTAAGAAAGGGGGTATAGAGTTTTTTTCTGGGGTATGTGGCCATATAATTTCCAGTGTAACTTAAAACTGCTGGGAGCAGTTTACATCAGTGGTTAACAATTGCGTTCAGGCCAGGTTTACACCCCACTTGGCCAGTTGCCGAGTCGGCTATTTTCCAACTCGGCCGACCAACTCAGCCAATTGCCGAGTCGGCTAATGGATTATACTCAGCTCGGCCAATCGGTTTTACATTATAACTACCTGAATTCTTATAGCATTTCTTTTAAACATGTGACTTCATCCATAATGAAGACGAACAAGTAAACTTGTGTAAAGTACAATTTTGTGAAAAAGTTTCTTAAATACACGTGTTTGAGTAAATGTGACTCATTTCTTCCCGCCACGGATTATGTTAAATTTCACTGTAGGCGGTGGTCCAAGTGCGTTTTTCGTGTCATTGATTGATCCGTATCGGAGGAGTACGGCATTTTTTAAATATAGTCTTCTCCGTTTTTGGTAAATCTGAGAAAATTTGTTGACAACCTCGGTTTGCCAGTATTTTTTTAATAAACTTACATTTTTATCCTCAGTCCTCTCCGGCATCTCTCAGAACAGCTTTAGCTGACGAACCAATCAGGTTACACTAGGTGACCACATACACCAATCACATTCAACTTAATCAGGACCTCCCCTTCCTCCCGCCTCCAGGGTAAAAAAAAATAAAATAAAAATGCAGTGGGTCTGACGTGAATATTAATTTTTAAGAATTTAACTAGCTTACAAAAAAAAAACATGTATTGATTGTTGAAAAACAACCAGACAAGTGCAAAACTATAGAGCATAATACATTTATAAGCCTCGATTCATTACCTCAGAGATGATCACATTTTCAGGTTTATTCCGTGAGCCAAATATATAATACCATTAAGAACAATGCATCAAATCATCCTTAGGAAACTTAATATTTATTCATAATATACTATTATACCAGCATCACTTCTTATATTTAGATCTGATCAGAATGTTAAAATAAACTAGTTTGTCCCACCCTTATGCCTGCTGCTTAATTTCTTGCATTGGTATGGGCCTATCTTTATTTATAACATGTCAGTTATGTTAAGTCAGACACGTGCTTTCATTAGCTAGCATGAATATCAGGGGCAGGTATGGAGTGCTGTATGCATGTTACAAGCTCTTTAGAAAATATAATTCAGGATTTGGAAAAAATGTGTGCAGTGTTCAATAGACTAGGTAAATCTTGATACAAAGGAAAGCAAAATAGCTGAAACAGCAATAGAAAAATATAATTTGCATAATACCCACCCTTCAGGTGTGTCAGTTAACATAGGCTATCATAGACAATGCTACATGCAGTATTATAATACAAGAAATATTGAAAGATCCCAAGGAAAGACACAAAAATCAGTACACACAAGTGATCGTGAGTATTAATTTTTAATCTGATGAACTCCAGCTGAACTGACCATGAACACTGAGTGTAAACATTAATAGTCAATTTAAAACAAGACAGAAATATCCAGACAGGTCCCGGAGTGTATCAGGAATGTCTGAGCAGCTAGAGTTACCTGTAGAACAGAATAGACAATGTTAACACAATGTAGTTATCTTTAGAATGAACACTTATGCAGTAAATGTGCCCTTCAGAGGTAAAGTGGGCTATCCCACATGTAGGTCAAAAATGAGTTAATTGTACTACACTAATTGTTAAGGGTCTATCATTTTCTTAAACTGCCTAGCTCTGCATAAAACGTATTGTGCTGCCCTCTATTGAGAGTAAATGAAATCATTCTCATTAATTTGGTGAAACTATTGAGAGGTAAAGTGGGCTATCCCACATTCCATGCTCGGTATCACACACGTTGTGGCCTATTCCGACTCATGTGGGGGACAAAATAGAAACTACAAGATGGCATTGATGTGGATGCACATAGTGAACACACTGAACATAGATCTCGTTGATCACAAAATGCTTGTAAAGGGTCACAGCTACCTGCCCAATGACCAAGACTTTGGGTTAATAGAAAAAGCCAAGAGGAAGAAACAGCATGTGTTTGTGCCAGATGAGTGGTACGATGTAGTCAGGCAGTCAAAACGGAAGGAACCCCTGTTCAATGTAGTTCCCATGACATCGGCCTTGTTTCACAGTACTAGACCATTGGAAGAGGCTACTGTAAACAGAAAACTGGATGAAGAAAACAATAAGGTCGAATGGTTGAAAATACAATGGATGCAGTTTCGTAAAGCAGATCCTGGTGTGATGTTTTATAAAACTACTTGTGATGCCGAGTTCCCTTTCCAAAGTGTCAACTTCAAACAAAAGAGAGCACTCAGGGGAAGACCTCCAAAGATCATTCAAAACATCACAGACCTTCCTTTACTGTATCCAAATGGGAGGCCGCTGAAGAGAGCCAAACTCGAAGATATCCAATCATTGTTGAAGTATGTGCCGCCTGTTCATCATCCATTTTACGAAACTTTGAAATCAACACAGGAGGGTGGAGGTCACGACAGCTCAAGTGACACCGAGTCAGACTAGACATTGACAATAAATTGGTAGGACATAAGCTTGTCCTATTAAACTTGTTTTTACTCTTCAATAACTGTATTTCTGATGTTTTGATAAGAGTTACATGTTTACTTTCTCAGAAGAAAACTGTTGGTTTGATTTTCATATAGAAATTTTTGCGAATAAGCGAGGACACAAACAACACTGTTTATGTTCTAATTATTGGAAACCAATGTGCAGAAGAATAGCAAAAACTGCCTAGTGTGTGATATCTGTGAAATTTGCAATTTATCATCTGTTTCATTCATTAAAATTTCAAATTAACATTATTTTTTACTTTTGTCCTCTTACTCGATTTTTATCTTCAGTTAGAGGTAAAGTGGTCTATCCCACATTTTTAACCCCTGCTCTCTTATTGTTGTGAATATGTGATTTAAATATATTTTCATATTTAAGTCACACCTTGAAGGTAATTATAGGGGGTAACTTTTTAATGATATAGGCACACTGATTTTTTGAGAATATTTCAACTTTAGAGCTCATTTTCTCAAAATAATGGTTTTGTGGGATAGCCCACTTTACCTCTGAAGGGCACAAATATATAGTTGTCCCAAATTAAGCATCACACCCAATTTTGTCTTTTTTACAATATTTTAGATAAAGAACTGAATAATTCCGCTACAAATCCCCAACCAAACCGGGTTCTACGGTCAACAACAACAGAGGCTCCAAGGATGTGAATTACACAAGATGCCAACTGTTTAAGAGTGGCAAGTGCACAGACAGAAGTCTTCCACCAAACAGAGACTTGCTATATAAACACATTCAGCAAAGAAACTAGCAGGCAGCCATCTATAGAAGATGCCTGCAGAGTCAGCCAGACATAACTCCACCAATGGCCCATCATGGATGGAAGATAAAGGGTGACTCCTTTGAGATCGACTGGATGACTCTTCCCCCTGCATCTCTCAGCATTCTGGAGCTTATTGCTTGGACTGTGAGAAAATTTATGACTAGGCCACATAGACACACACACTGTGTGTTCTGTATATACTTTTGGGTGTGGTATGTTGCAATGAGTTTTCTCGTTGTGCTTCACTTGTTCTTTGCTTGTTGGTGATTTTGTGGTGATTATATAACACCAATAAAAAATGTTAAAGCTAATTTAGAAAAAAATGAGCTAGTCCTGTTTGAAATATTGAATGTTTAATCTTTAACCTCTTAAAATTCTGGTGTTCCACCCGTGGAACATTTCGCATTGGCTGAAAACTTGCTGGAATGCTTTAAAGCTTTTTAGTGCTATAATTTTAATAGTTTGCCTGGTGCTTTTGATCTTTGTTTTCAATAAATATGTCATAAAATATCCTTTGTGTAAAATATTTTGCCCTGTTTTTCAAGAGAAGTGTACATTTCAAAATCTGGCAAGTATGTGTCAATATTATATGTTTTAAATGCTTAAAACAATGTGTAATTTTAAAAAAAAAAAAAAAAACAGATCTGAATTTCCACTGGTTTTCTCTTTATAAATATTTCAAATGTAAGATAACATAAGATAAGATAAGATAAGCCTTTATTAGTCCCACAATGGGGAAATTCCAGGACTGCAACAGCACAGGGATAGCAACACTCAGAGCAACAATCAAGAAGACAAGAAAAAACAAGAGCAGCAAATATACATATGTACATATAAATATATAAATATATAAACACAGTTCGGAGCATTGTAGCTAGATGGAATAAATATATAAATATATAAACACACACAGTGCAGAGCATTGTAGCTAGATGGAATGAACAGCATAACCGTCTACTTAGTTATCCTACATGGTATGATTATGTACCCATACATATTGTCACCCTCCGTAGCGACCGATATTGTCCTAGTTGTATACCGGAGGGGACCAGTAAGTCTATTGCATCTTTTGCATTCAATACTATTAGGTTGTCACGCTTTTTTTTTGCTATCTCTGTGAGCAGCCCTGCTTAGGTTATACAGTCTGACAGCCATAGGTAGGAAGGACCTGCGAAACCTCTCGGTTGCGCACCTAGGATGACATCTCAATGTCATCTCAATAAATTAGAATGTCATTGAAAAGTTAATTAAATTCAGAAATTCAATTCAGAAAATTAAACTCCTATATTATTATAGATTCATTACACACAGAGTGATATATTTCAAGTGTTTATTTCTTTTAATTTTGATGGTTATGGCTTACAGCTCAAGAAAACCCCAAATTCAGTTTCTCCAAAAATTAGAATATTACATAACATTAAATTTAAAAAAATGGATTTTTAATAGAAATGTTGGCCGACGAAAACTAAGTCCATGTACACACTCAATACTTGGTCGGGTCTCCTTTTGCATGAATTATTGCATCAGTGTGGTGTGGCATGGAGGTGATCAGGCTGTGGTACTGCTGAGGTGTTAAAAAGGCCCAGGTTGCTTTGATAGCAGCCTTCAGCTTGTCTTCTTTGTTGGGTCTGATGTCTCTCATCTTCCTCTTGACAATACTCCATAAATTCTCTATGGGAGTTGAAGTCAGGCTAGTTTTCTGGCCAATCAAACAGAGTGATACCATGGCAGTGTTTCCTCTGCCTTAAAGACTTTGACACGATGGCAACATATGTTTTCCCCGGGAGGGGGGGTAAACATACCAGAATATGTTAATTTTATACTATTTATTTCTTTTTAAAATTTTACACAGTAACACTGCATATGGAACTTACCATTTGAAGTATTGTACAACCGAGGCTTGAATACTGGTCCAGTTGGGGTCCCACCCAGACATCCTGTGTTTAGACTTTTTAGTGGTGTTACCCTTCTCTCCTTCCTCTGCCTGAACACTTTCCTCCCCTTGGCTCCTCTCTTCTGTCTCATCTTGCCCTCTCTGAGCTCTGTCTAATTCAGGTTCTCTCTCTGTCTGTGGTGGTATACAAACAGGTTAGAAAATATCAAGTGTCATGTTTTGTCCTGCAAGATTTTTTTGTCACGGTTTCCATAAATGACAAAAATATATGCATTTTTTTGTATTTTTATTCTAGTGTTTCTTTTTTCCATTAAGAGAAAAAAAATTATAGTTTTTAACAACCATCACAACAACTTAGTATCTAAACTCAGTGTAAATGGTGTAGAGATTAAAAGGGTATCTGAAACTAAATTTCTTGGAGTAATAATTAATAATAAACTGTGTTGGAAGTCACATATTAATTATATTAAAGGTAAAATATCTAAATCAATTGCAATACTACACAGAGTGAAATATTTGCTGAATCAACCCATACTATATACTTTGTATCATTCATTAATACTCCCATACATGACATATTGTACTGAAGAATGGGGAAATACATATAAAACAAACATATATCCAGTCTTTATGCTTCAGAAAAGAGCTATCAGAATAATAAAGCTGCTTACAGGGAACCAACAAACCCACTTTTTCTTAAATTAAAAGCTCTCAAGTTGGAAGATCTGGTTGACTTTAAAACTTCAGTAATAATGTTTAAAGTGAAGAATCTATCACTGCCCGCAAATATCCAAAAGTTGTTCCAAATAAGGGAGAAACAAAATCATTTCAGAAGAACATGTATATTTCAGAAACCTTCAGTGAGAACTACCTTCAAGCAACACTGTGTTTCAGTGCAAGGAGTCAGATTATGGAACGATTTTGGACCTGAATTAAAATCATGTACAACGCTTGGACAATTTAAACAAAAACTAAAGGAAGAAATACTCCAAACATATATACAAGATGACATGTAAAATCACATAAGGATTGTCATATCCAGTCTGTGTTGTGTTGTTGCTTAGTTTTTTTTTTGTTTTTTGGGGTTTTTTTGGTCACATTTTGTCTTAGCTTTGTTCTGAATTGTAATCTCTCTTGTTTTGTTTTTCTTTTGAACTCTTGGATAGAATATGGGTGGGCAATATAAGTTGCGGCTTCAGTCGTCACCCATTTCAGATAACTTATGTTGAACTGTATAATCAGAGGAGTTATTGTCTAATTTGACCTTGTTGACCTTGTTGACCTTGTTCTTTCCCCCTTTGTTATATTATTCTGTTTCTTTTTTTAATCTTTACTTTTAATCTATCTGAAATAAAGATTCATTCATTCATTCATTCATTCAGATTAGGGAAGGGAAAGAAACATTCATAATAGTAATGTACTCATGCATACTTAAATTATATGATCAGGTGGGTATAGTAACCAGAAATTCTACTCATGTAAAAGCAGTGCTTTGAAATTAATAATTAAAAGTAGACAACCAAAAATTTCTAATTGAGTTAAGGGTACAAAGAGCACCCACTTAAAAACTTGAGTAATGACTTCAGTCTTGAAGGTTTGAGGTTTTTCACAAAAATTTATAGCAATTTTCTTATAGTTTTCTACTTTTCTCTGTAAATCTACAGTTGAAACCATGTTCCTCAAATTTGTAATTTCCTCTTGTAAAATTGACTTTTCTTGTACATAAACTTTATTATAAATTTGTGGATTATTTTATGACTAATTTTTGTCTGTTTTTTAAAATAAAATTATTAGGGGTTTTTTAGATAAATTTGAAACAGACTGGTATTTTTTTTTTTTTTTTTTACTTTTTCCTTATAACAAGTTACATTTTTGACCATAATTTTGCAGTCATAACAGAACAGTAATTTAACTCTGATTACAAAGAAAAAATGTTAATAAAATTGTATTTAATTAAATAAATTAAGGGCAGCACGGTGGCGGAGTTGTTAGCACTGCGGCAGCACAGCAACTCACCCTTGGCTGGGGGATCCTGGGTTCGGTCCCAGCCCCAGACCAACAGTGATCTGTGTGGAGTTTGCATGTTCTCCCCGTGTCTGTGTGGGTTTACTCCGGGATTTCTCCGGTTTCCTCCCACATGCCAAAAACATGCAAGTTAGGTTAATTGGCATCAAACTGGGGATTCTAAATTGTCCTTAGGTATGGATGTGAGAGTGAATGGTTGTCTGTCTCTCTGTGTTGGCCCTGTGATGGACTGGCGATCTGTCCAGGGTGTACCCTGCCTCTCGCCCAAAGATGCTGGAATAGGCTCCAGCCCCCCCCCCCCCCCCCCGCGACCCGAAAAGGATTAAGCGGAAGAAGATGGATGGATGGATGAAATAAATTAACTTAAATGACAAAGGATGCCGTTTTTCCTGTTATATTTTTTTATATTTATAGTTTTGTTTTGTTTTGTTTTTTTAGAAATCTCCTCACCACCCAGACAGCAGGAAAACCCTCCCTTATTTTGAAATCAAATGTTGACACGTTTAGTTTGTCTGAAGGCTGCTGACGAATTAAAGTCACTGACTTCATGAATTTCGGTCATCTTAACCTGCCAGGTGCATAACAGGGAACTGTAGCAGACTCTAAAGACATAATTCACCACAATATGTGTTCATGTACAGAATGATCAGTTTAGGCAGTTATAGTTGTGCGCTCAGGCTTTCTCATCAGACACCTCTCTAGGCAGCCGCTGAAGGACCTCAGTTTAGAGCTAGTGTTTTCAGCTGCTTCTTTTTCTCACTGCGGCTGGAGAATAAAAACGGCACGCCTGCTCATGCGAGAAAAGAGAGAAATTGCCAGTCTCTTCATTCCTGCAGTTCCTACAGCACATAACTTATTGTAGTGGCTGGTGGAATATATCCTCAGCAATTCATCTGTCCCTTCATATGAAGCCGGCTGCATATAAATTCTAACCACATCTCTTAGCTAAGCGACTCTTCCATTATTGCCCCCGTTTCCAGCGGGTTAAAACCATGATGAACGGCAGTGCTACCATACCTCTTGTGATTTTTTTCTGCATTTAAAGTACTTTCATAAACTCATGTTTCTGTCGGACACTCACGCTTAGCGAGACACTGTTTGCTGACTGACTGGAAAACTCGTGGGAGCGGGGCGCTTCTAAACTCCGCGAGGATGACAGCCACCGCATTGTTCATGTGCACGCTTGAAGAAAGTCATTGCTTCATATATTTTTCTTAATAAATTCATATCGCCTTGGGGTGGCGGTAAAATTTCTGGCGCGGTGGGGTGCCACCAAGAAATGTTACCAGAGTAAACCCTGCATGGTCATTAAATCAGGTCTTGGTACTTTTGGCAGTGTGGACAGGCACCAAGTCCTCCTGGAAAATGAAACCAGCATCCCCATAAAGCTTGTCAGCAAAGGGAAGCATAAAGTGCTCTAAAATTTCCTGGTAGATGGCTGCGCTGACTTTGGACTTGATAAAGCACAGTGGACCAACACCAGCAGATGACATGGCTCCTCAAATCATCACTGACTGGCGAAACTTCACACTGGATCTCAAATAACTTAGATTCTGTGCCTCTCCACTCTTCCTCCAGACTCTGGGACCTTGATTTCCAAATGAAATGCACAATTTACTTTCATCTGAAAAGAGGTCGCGGGCCAAAAAGGATTTAGCGGAAGAAGATGAATGAATGAATGAAAAGAGGTCTTCTGCTGGTGTTTGGCCACTGTGTTTTATCAAGTCCAAAGTCAGTGCAGCCATCTACCGGGAAATTTTAGAGCACTTAAGGCTGCGTGTCTACCAAACACATTTTTTGTTGCCCGACCGCCCTGAGCATTTTTTTTTTCAGCCTTTGTGCGCAGTGCTCAGCGAAAAAAAACAAAAAAAAAGTCTGTGCTCTGTATCCCAGCAACAGCTTGTCACTCTCAGCACAGCACCTCCGCTTTTCCTATTGTCAGACTTTCTACTGATTTGTTTTAATAGCAGTATCTAAATAATAATGGAGAGGAAACATTTTCTAGCAGCTCTGGATGTAAATTATGATGACACGGAAAGCAGGAGTCTGAGTACAGACTAGGACCGGCGTCCTATGTCCCACCCACACAGCAGTTCTGATTGGCTGCTTAAGGTCTGACATTGATGAGCTAAGCTGCAGTCTGAAAAGTTGAACTTTTTTTCAACTCTGAGCACCGCAACAGAAAACGGCCACCGCAATAAGCGTTTCAGCACCGAGGGCGTTCAATGCTGTAAACGCTGGACCATATAGAGAATGAATGGAAAATAGTTGCCCAGAGCAGAAAAAAGAAACAAGTTTGGTGGACACGCAGCCTTATGCTTCTCTGCTGACAAGCTTTATGGAGATGCTGGTTTCATTTTCCAGGAGGACTTGGTGCCTGTCCACACTGTCAAAAGTACCAAAACCTGGTTTAATGACCACGGTATCACTCTGCTTGATTGGCCAGAAAACTAGCCTGACTTCAGCTCCCATAGAGCATTTATGGAGTATTGTCAAGAGGAAGATGAGAGACACCAGACCCAACAATGAAGATGAGCTGAAGGCTGCTATCAAAGCAACCTGGACCTTTTTAACACCTCAGCAGTACCAAAGTCTGATCACCTCCATGCCACACCCCACTGACGCAGTAATTCATAAAAAGGAGCCCCAACCAAGTATTGAGTGTGTACATGGACATAGCTTTCATCGGCCAACATTTCTATTAAAAATTCATCCATCCATCAATCCAGCTTCTTCCGCTTAATCCTTTTCGGGACGTGGGGGTGCTGGAGCCTATCCCAGCATCTTTGGGCAAGAGGCAGGGTACACCCTGGACAGATCGCCAGTTCATTGCAGGGCCAACACTGAGAGACAGACAACCATTCACTCTCACAGTCATATCAAGGACAATTTAGAATCCCCAGTTGATGCCAATTAACCTAACTTGCATGTTTTTGGCATGTGGGGGGAAACCGGAGAAATCCCAGCGTAAACCCACACAGTGGGTTTACTCCACAAAGTGATATCTGTGGAGCTTACTAAAAATCCATCTAATTTTTTGAGAAACTAAATTTGGGGTTTTCTTAAGCAGTAAGCCATAGCCATCAAAAATAAAAGAAATAAACACTTGAAATATATCACTGTGTGTAATGAATCTATATAATATAAGAATTTCATTTTCTGAATTGAATTACTGAATTTAATTAACTTTTGCATGACATTCTAATTTATTGAGATGCACCTGTACATGACCAAAAGTTTTGCGACAGCAAAAATTAATCTGAACCCCTTATACATGTTCTCAAATGTTTGCGTTTGTCCAGAACTTACAGTGTCCAGTTTACAGGCTGTTTTATGTGTCCATGTCTAGGTGTTTTCTTAGCTCAGTGGTAGTCCAGGAATCAGTTCCTCTCCAGCTGTTCCTGTTCCACTGCTGGTCCTGGTGGATGGCTTTTCATCTGAAGAATCTCTAAAAATATAAATGTATAACATAAGGTTAGATAAGATTTATCCAAAATAAACGTGTTTCAAAAACAAATGTTCAACAGTATACAATAAACAATGACAAAGCAATTTGAAATACAGCTAATAAGAAAAAAAATACACTAGATATTGGAAAAAATAGAAATAATATAATTAGATATTGAATAAAAAATATTGTAACAAAGCTGGGAATAAATATCCAGTGATACAAACTGTATCACTGTGGTTGACATTGGGACACTTCTCCTGAGATTTCCTCCTCTTCCAAGGGGCTTTTTTCTTTCTGGCTGATCTCAACATTTTTGCTTAGTTATTTACAAATAATTTCTTTAAAAAAATCTATAAAAACGAAATAAAGCAAAAAAAGAAGAAGAATATGGAAAAAAAAACAAAAAAAAACACTGCTCTGAAAACACGACTAAACCCGTAACAAAAACAATAAACACTCAAAACTCACAATACCAAAACTACTATTTACAATACTAAACTATTACCCATTATTCATTGGTGCTGGTCTGATGCTGTTGGATGCTTTTTTTTTTTTTTTTTTTTTCAGCAGGGCTTCTTTAACAGCAGGACAATGTGAAGGACGTGTAACTTTATTTAGCAATATGCTACACAAGACAAGGGACAATGGGGAACAGTACTTGGTTGTAATATTAACTATGGAGATCTGTAACACAAAAAGAAAATACAGGGGCATAAATATAACGTTATTATGCTTACCTAGTTGATGAAATTGCAGCATTGTCAGCCCATCTTTCTTTACTGTTACTTCCAACAATGATGCAGCTCATTGGTCGAACTCAAGTCAAGTGATTATGGAGTGCTGTTTTGATTGGTTAAGCATATAGAGGTCTTTAGTGATGCCTCAGAGCCGCCTTATCAGGTTTCATAACCAAAGTTTATTTTTCATAAAAAATATGCACATACTTAACCTGCCAACAAACACATTCATGTTTTGTAAAATATGAGTTAGCCTATCTGTGAAACTCAGCTACTCTCTAGATGGGGATCGATCATCTCAAAAACTAAAGCAGATAGAGCCACTCGCCCCACCACCTACTGTAATTAAAGACATTTTTATGATAATATAAAGTGAGAAAGAATATGAACTACTTTCTCTCTGAATTACCATTGTTTCTTTTCCCTTCGGCCTTGATTAATGAAGATTCATGCAAACGATTGTGTTCACACCTCATTAAAGGTGGCAGTGCTGCCTCTGAACACAGTAAAGGTGGAGAACAAAACAATAGCTCCTATTGTTACAACTGATCAAAGACGCGTAATTACACAAGCTGTGAAGTTAACGCATGTCTGGGGCTAGGAAAAAAATGTATCAAAGACTGGAAAACTCTTAACCAAGCATCATTCGTCTACTCACGCTAGAAGACACAACTCGTACTACAATTTCTACGATGCCTGATGTTCAAGATTTATGTTATTGTAAAGTTCCTGTCCAATCAAGGCAAGAAGGACTGCTGTGCAATGACTGTAATTTATGGCAGCACAGAAAGTGTAATACCGGCGTATCACGAGAGGAATATAGGAGAGCTGTAAAAGGACATCTGGATATCAACTGGCACTGTACCTAGTGCAGAACTCAGAATTTCATCCACTCATTACCAAATGCAGAGAGTACACGATTGTTGATCATTCAGGGATCAACCACACATTTGGACGTCACAGTCGGGTTTCAACATGATGAGAACAAAATCAGCAACAGGAAGGAGACCAAGAAGACGAAGATCAACCAATGGAAACTGATACTGAGATGCATCCAGAAGAGGCCATGGATACTGAAGATACCAGTCGTCAGCAGTATAACCTAGCACTAGCACCAGAATACCTGGAAGAATCATCTATAACAGCTCCTGCACCGAGGGCCGAGCCAAACTTTGATGACATCATAACATACAAAAAGTTAAGTCCCTTTTCTACAATTTACACACAGCTTACTTTGGTGTGAAAAAGTGTTTGCCCCCTTCCTGATTCTTTATTTTTTTGTATGTGTCATAAACTTCTCCGTGCGCTTCTCACAGCGCACAGAGGAAGAGAAGGAAAGAGGAGGATTTAAACGCAGCGGTTACCAAACACACATTTATTGAACGCAGGTTGAGGAAAATCCATACAAAATGGCAAGGCAGCTGGGGCTAACAAAGAGTCCTCTAAGACGTTAGGTTGCATGGGGAGAAAGAGTAGCAGTTGTGCCGCGCAAGGAAACACTACCAGCGTAGCGGCACAACCGCACAAAGAAACACTACAGTTACTCACAGCCTTTAGCAATCCAGGTCCTCCCAGTAGAACAGCAAGCACAAACCTTCGATGACTGACGGTCACACGATGGAGAACGATAGTGTGGCTCGTACTGTATATAATTGTCCAGCGGTGTTTGACTAGCAAAGAGCTGCTTATAAACAAACACTGCTGGCCTGACAAATTGGAAACACCTTGGTGAGGCGCGGGAAAGATAATTACCAGGACTGGAAACAGCTGATGGAATTCAGAGGGAGAGCGAGGGGGCGTGGCTGGACCGGCAGAAAGTAGGTCACTGATGCTGACTAACAGGTGCCGGTAAGGCAGTGGTTATGGATATTGAAATAAGTACAAGAATACACAAAAATTCACATAACCCGTCAAACCAAAACCCACAGAGAGATCGAGGCCGAGCCGGGGAAAGCCAAACCGGCTTGGTTAACACTTAAATGTTTCAGATCATTAAATTTAAGTATTAGACAAAGATATCACAAGTAAACACAAAATGCAGTTTTTAAGTGAAGATGTTTATTATTTTTTTAAATTGTATTTATTGAATTTTTGTTTTGTTTTGCACACACACACAAAAACAACAACAACAATCAAAACGTGAAAAACAGCTCAGCACAACATTGATCTACACAAAATTAGACATTGAAATTAAAAAAAGAGAGGGGAACAAAAAAGATAAACTTCACAGCTAGAAATTCATACATGTACATGCATAAACCAGCACTTGTACACTTGTACAGAGGAGCGAATCCATCACGGCACCACAAACAAGGTCCAGGAAAAAAGAAGTCATATTTAATCCAAGTTAACGCTCCCAAGAATCAAAGCCACCATAAGGTTAGATAATTTGAGATATGGGGTCCATATTTTCATAAAATGTCTCTTTGTTGAATGAAGTAAACATGTTAAATATTCCAGAGGGAAACACTCCATGATAATTTTATGCCAGTTTCTTTTAGTTGGTGGTTTGTCACATATCCATGACAAAAAAATGTTCCTTCTTGCCGCGTATGCAAGGATATTGTACAGCCTTGCAAAGCTTCCAAAAAGTAAGTCCTGGTTTGGGTGTCCCAGAAGCAAAGAGCGAGGATCCATGTCTACATTCACACCAAATATCTGACCATGTCTTGTACAATGTCGAGCCAGTATGCTTGGATTTTAGGACAAGACCAAACACAATGAGTATAGGTACCAACTGAAATTTTACACTTCAGACATATGGGTGAAAGCTGGGGATTCATGTTGGATCTTTTACTGGGAGAGATTTGTAAGCGATGTAAGATTTTGTATTGCAATAGTCTTGCACGATTGCATATTGAGATCTTCTTGGCACACTCCCAGATTGCATCCCATGAATCCTCACAAATATCAAGTTCACTTTGCCATTTCTGTTTAAGATCCTGCATAAATGACTCACACAACACATCTGACTGACTTAAGGCACTATAACAGCGAGTGATAAATTTTTTTGTTGAGCCTTAAAGAAGTAACCGCTCAACTGCAGACACTGTGGCATTTACATTGAGTGTGGTCTTTCTAGTTATGAAATCTCGGATCTGAAGGTGTCTAAAAAAATTCTGTCTAGAAAGACCAAATTTCTCCTGAAGCTGTTCAAATGATAACGATGCACCATCAAAAAGGTCATAAATTTTCTTTAACCCTTTAACTGTCCATATATTATAGCCACTGTCCATCATAAGATAAGATAAGATAAGCCTTTATTAGTCCCACAACGGGGAAATTCCAGGATTGCAACAGCACAGGGATAGCAACACTCAGAGCAACAATCAGAAGGCAAGAAAAAAAACAAGCAAGCAAGAGCAGCTAATATACATATGTACATATTACTATAAAATATATATATATACACACACACAGAGACACACAGTGCAGAGCATTGTAGCTGGATGGAATAAATATATGAATATATAAACACACAGTGCAGAGCATTGTAGCTAGATGGAATAAATATGTAAATATATAAACACCCACAGTACGGAGCATTGCAGCTAGGTGGAATAAATATGTAAGTATATAAACACACACAGTGCGGAGCAATGTAGCTAGATGGAATAATATGTAGATATATAAAAACACAGTGCGGAGCATTGTAGCTAGATGGAATAAATATGTAAATATATAAACACACACAGTGCAGAGCATTGTTGCTAGATGGGATGAAACAGCATAACCGTCTACTTAGTTATCCTACATGGTATGATTATGTGCCCATACATATTCTCACCCTCCATAGCGACCGGTATTTTCCTAGTTGTATGCCGGAGGGGACCATTGTGTAAGTCTATTGCATCTTTTGCATTCAAAAAACTATTAGTTTGTTACGTCTTTTTGCTATCTCTGCGAGCAGCCCTGCTTAGGTTGTACAGTCTGACAGCCGTTGGTAGGAAGGACCTACGAAACCTCTCGGTTGTGCACCTGGGATGATGTAGTCTGCTGCTAAATGAGCTCCTCAGTGCATTCAGTACGTCCTGCATAGGGTGGAACTCGGACTCCAGCAGAGATGACAGTTTAGCCACCGTCCTTCTCTCTCCTATCTCCTCCACCGGATCAAGGCGCTGCCCCAGGACAGAGCTAGCTTTCTTAATCAGTTTGTTCAGTCTCTTCCTATCGGCTGCAGTAATGCCACTGCCCCAGCAGACCACTCCAAAAGTGATGGCTGATGCCACCACCGTGTCATAGAATGTCTTCAGCAGCGCCCCTTGTACACCAAAAGACCTGAGTCTCCTCAGTAGGAACAACCTGCGCTGTCCCTTCTTGTAGAGTGCGTCAGTATTGTGTGACCAGTCTAGTTTATTGTTCAGATGAACACCCAGGTACTTATAGGATGTCACCATCTCGATGTCTGTTCCCTGTATATTTACTGGTGCTGTGAGGGGCTGCCCATGCCTGCGGCAGTCCACCACCAGGTCCTTAGTTTTCCTTGTGTTGATCTGGAGGCAGTTCCGATGGCACCAGTCTACAAAGTCCTGGATAAGCCCTCTGTACTCAGCTTCATCTCCATTGGAGATGAGGCCAACGATTGCAGAGTCATCAGAGAACTTCTGTAGATGGCAGTGTGTTGTGTTGTGTGAGAAGTCCGCAGTATAAAGAGTGAACAGGAAGGGAGCCAGCACCGTTCCCTGGGGGGCCCCCATGCTACTGATGATCGTGTCGGACACACAGTCCCGGGTTCTCACAAACTGAGGCCGGTTCGTGAGGTAGTCCAGGATCCATGATGACAGGTGCTGGTCCACCCCTGCGCGCAGCAGCTTGTCCTTCAGGATCATCGGTTGGATGGTGTTGAAAGCACTGGAGAAGTCAAAGAACATGATCCTCACCATATTCCTGGGCTTCTCCAGGTGGGACAGAGAACGGTGAAGGAGGAAGATCACCGCATCCTCCACCCCAATGCCATGCTGGTAGGCGAACTGGAGTGGATCCATCGCTGGTTCCACCAGGGGGCGGAGGTGAGCAAGGAGCAGTCTCTCCAGGGTCTTCATCAAGTGGGACGTCAAGGCCACTGGTCTGTAGCTGTTCAGGTCTTTGGGGTGGGAAGTTTTTGGTACAGGTACCACACAAGATGTTTTCCACAGCTGTGGTACCCTCCCCAGCTTCAGGCTCAGGTTGAAGATGTACGTCACAATCCCACACAGCTGGTCTGCACAGGACTTGAGGAGCTTTGCGCTGATGCCGTCCGGTCCTGACGCCTTCCCCGCCTTGATCTTCCTCAGCTCCGTCCTCACCTGGGTCCTGGTCAGGGTCAGGATGGGGGGCTGTGTGTTGGGAGTGGGGGGGTGTTGGTGGAGTGGGGAGTGGGCAGCAGGACTTGATTTCTTTAGAGGCAGCAGTGGTTGTTGTGCAGTCAGGGGGGAGGGCGGTTGGTCAAACCTATTGAAAAACAGATTCAGGTTGTTCGCCCACTCCCTGCCCCCCGTGGCCTGGGGGGAGGTATTCTGGAGCCCAGAGATGGTTTTGAGGTTTCTCCAGACCCCGCTGATGTTGCTCTGTTGCAACTTGTCCTCCATCTTCTTCCTGAAGCTGTCCTTGCCTTCTCTGATCTTTCTCCTCAGCTCCCTCTTGTATGGACTTCAACATCTCCCTGTTCCCCGACCTGAAGATCCTCTTCTTCTCTCTCAGAAGTGTTTTAATCTCAGGGTTGATCCAGGGTTTGTTGTTTGAGCAACACCGTATGGTCTTGGTGGGAACGGATTTGTCCACACAGAAGCTGAGGTAGCCCGTGAAGGTGTGAATGAGGCCATCGATGTCCTCACCATGTGGATCGCAGAGCTGCTTCCAGGCGGTGGCTTCAAAACAGCCTTTTAGAGTGTCACCAGGAACAAATACCAGGAACAAAATCCGGATTGCCTTGAATGGGAATTAATAAAGTAATTAAATCTGATCTTCCTTCAAGCTTTCATATCATAAACCAGGCCTTCAGAGTGTTGCAAATATGGGGTTATTATCTCAGAGATTTCTAACTGACTTTAAATTCTTAAAAGACAAAAGGCCCAACAGTGAACAGGAGGCCTGTAACTTTTCAAGACCCAGCCAAACAGAAGTAGGATCATCTTTAACCCATTCTGCTATAAACCTTAGTTGAGATGCTATTTGACACCATTTAATGTTGGGAACATCCAAACCTCCCATTGAACTTGGAAGTTGTAATTTTACCATTTTTAACCTCGGCTTCCTTTTATTCCAGATAAAATCCCTCAACCAACCACTGAGTAACTTCAAAACCTTGTTAGTTATAAATATTGGAACCATCTGTAGGGGGTACAATAACCTAGGCAGGATATTCATTTTGATGATAGACACTCTGCCGAGTAATGATAGGGGAAGTGAACACCACCTGTTTAAGTCCTTCTTTATAGTGTCTAGGAGAGGGTTAAAATTAGCTTTAAACATCTTATGGAACACAGGAGTAATCTGAACACCCAAGTACACAAAACCTGACATTGACCAGCAAAATGGAAATGATATAAGGGAGTTTGTTCTATTTCTGAGGCTTCCCATGGGCATAGCTAAAGATTTAGAGAAATTAATTTTATAACCAGAAAAAGACCCAAAATAATTTATCAACCAGTTGCGGAACAGAGGTAGCAGGCTCTACTACGTACAACAAAACGTCATCTGCATAAAGGGAAATTTTATGTTGCATCTCCCCTACATCTATACCCCTGACAGCTGGATTCTGTCTGATTGCTTCAGCCAAAGGTTCTACCACAAGGGCAAAAAGAGCAGGGCTTAAGGGGCAGCCTTGACGTGTTGACTGATAAATTGGGAAATTATCCGATCTATAACCATTTGTTATGACTGATGCCAAAGGTTTATTATACAAAAGTTTGATCCATTTGATAAAGTTATCCCCCAGATTAAATTTTTGTAGTACTCTAAATAGATAAGGCCACTCAACTCGGTTGAAGGCTTTCTCTGCATCCAATGAGATGATTACAGTGTCATTTGAAGATGTTTATTATTAAGGGGGGAAAAAATCCAAACCTACATAGCCCTGTGTGAAAAAGTGATTGCCCCCTAAACCTAATAACTAGTTGGGCCACCCTTAGCAGCTGTAACTGGCAATGAATCTTTTACAGTGCTGTGGAGGAATTTTGGTCAACTCATCTTTGCAGAATTATTGTAATTCAGCCACAATGGAGGGTTTTCAAGCATGAACTGCTCTTTTAAGGTCATGCCACAGCATCTCAATCGGATTCAGGTAAGGACTCTCTAGGTGGCGTGTGAACACGTAGCAGCCTCTCTTCTCTCTTCAGTTTTTTTTCTTTATTTTTCATGTTTTTGTGCCTCTTAATGTTGTTAAATTGTTTAATGTACATTTAAGATGCTGCACACAAGCTACAGTCACCACAGCATTATGGAGATAAGGAATATGACCAAAGATTACGTCTTGGGAAGGTTCACCAGTGTTCCTTGTTTTCGCCATTTGTGGATAATGGCTCTCACTGTGGTTCGCTGGAGTCCCAAAGCTTTAGAAATGGCTACAAATAGAACTCAGCTTTCCAAAGATGTGATAAACCACAGTTAATTTCTGTTTTAACGGGGGGGGGGGGGTCACTTTTTCACACAGGGCCATGTACATAGGTTTGGATTTTTTTTTACCCTTAATAGTAAACACCTTCCTTTAAAAACTGCATTTTGTGTTTACTTGTGTTTTCTTTGCCTAATATTTATTTATTTATTTTGATGATCTGAAACATTTAAGCCTGACAAACACAAAAAGTGAGAAATCAGAAAGGGGGCAAGCAGTTTTTCACACCACTGTATATTAAATCCACCGAATATGATAAAATGATTTGGAGGTGATCAAAGGTCAGATGTAGTAATTAAACCTTTGGTGCAGCTAAACTCGCTTAAAAATAAATTATTTTTTTTGAGACGCTATTGAAATGTATTTTCTTTTAACCATTTTCAGGTTTCATCATCATCTCAACAGGGAAAAGACAAGCTGATAGATTCACTTGGCTACTCATACACTGAGAAGTGCTCGACAGCAGCGATTCACTGGCGTTGCACTGTTCGAAATAAGTTAACCTCATGTCTGGCAACACTGAAGCAAGTTCGGGAAACATATACGCCAGGTCCTCATGGACACTGTCATCTACCAGGCGCCGGTGTTGCAATAGCATCAAAAATATCCCGAGAAGTAAAAAGGCTAGCCAGAGAAGACATGTCCAAATCAGTGGTAGCCATCGTGGAGGAAGTTATGCGGCGGGAAATTGGAGCTCCAACTCATCCAACTTAATCCCTGCCAGCACCAGTAAATCTAGCAAAACGGGGTAACCACACACGTCAAGGAGAAAGACCACAGTACCCAAAAGACCTAAACTTCAACATTTCGGACTCCCACATTGCCAAAGGTTTTCCATTCACTCTTTTGCAGCTGTTTCTGAGCTTATTGCACTCAAGGGACTGGAGTACAATAGGCACTGAAACCACACACCACCAGTGATGCTTTACTTAATTTGTTCTTTAAGACAAATTTACATTAGTTGGCTCAGACTGTGTCAGCTACCTGAGCTAGGTGCTAGCCAGCTAACATTAGCAACATCCTAAGTGACAAAAGAAGGAGAGTGTGGTACACTGGGGCTCTTGAGCTTTTAAACAGACATGCACTGAAATAAGCCATTCTGAGGAAGGCTGCAAAAGATGATTCACAAAGATGGTACAGGGGCTGTAAAGTTCATAGGCTGAAGTTGTGGTGATCTAGCACAATGCAGACTGATACTATTTCACGCTCAGCAGGGCTGGAGGAAACGGAGGACAATTTGCATATGGACAGAGAGCCCCTGGGGGCAATCAGAACAATGGACTGTTGTGTATACATACCCTGGATGAGGGAGCGGACATCCGGGCGCCACTTGGTCACGTGTATGATATGTATTGACTGATATGTATATCACTGTGCTAATGTGCCATACATTCTCTCTGTCTGTATAACATCTATAAAAGAGCTTACGATACATGCCTCAGCAGCACAGTAGCACACAGAGCTACAAAGTCTGTCTCATTATGTTGGAGGTAATAAAACCCTGCAACCTTCCTGCTCGTCCCATCTTGCCTGATCTTTTCCCTCCACACTGGTGACCTGACGAGAGAGAATGACCGTCTGCTCCCTCTCACGGCGCTGTGGACTTCAGAGGACCAGAGAATGCCTGCAACCTCTTCATCCACACCGGAACGCGCCCTCCGGAGCGGGCAGCGCTGGGACCAACATGCACCATGAACAGCAACATGAGCGAGCCGAAGGAAGCAGCCTGAATGGGGAAGAACATCGGCGCAGCCTGCATTGATTTCCACCAAGCTCCCCGAATCTGACTCAACTCCCGACAGCGGACGTCCTGCACACAGAAGCCCCGCACACACACCGCAGGATTACGAGGACAGCGCAACTGCCAGCTAAGTTGTCACTGCACCAAGCGCGTCATGCACCGGGACAAACCGGCTCCACAGACTGATACAGCATCCTCCACCACTGCACATGCCCGAGAAATATGGCCGATCGCCATCCTCGGAACCTTCAGGGCTGCTCACGCACCTGAAGCAGATGTGTAGCCCACACACAGGACTTTGTATGGGTTTCTCAGCCACGGCGCACAACGAGAGTTTAGCCGATTGCTGTCCACGATGGCTTTAGGGCTGCGTCTGCACCTAAAGCCAAACTGCCAAGCCCCTCACACAGCTGCAGTTGTTTCACAGCCACTACGCATCCTCGGGGAATTTGGCCGTTCGCTTTCCCCACATCCTTGCTGGACCGAGCTGCGAGAGGAGTCAGAGACTGAATTTTTTCACAGCCGCTGCGGATCACCACCAGTTTGACTGGGAAAGTCCCTCACCATCACGGATCCACATGCAATTTTTGCGTGGCCCAGACACCTTTGACGTCCCGGGCTGGCGCTCACTTACTCCCACCCCCGTCCACCTCCTCCTCCACAGCGCTCTTCCCGCACCTCACTCCCTAAAGCCGGCCGATTGCCGTCTTGTTCCATTATGCACGACGCGCACTGGCCCCGTGCACCCGCGATCCACGGCCATTCAAACTCGGAGCGGAGCACACTGTCTTTTCCTCCACCCCCCCCCCCCCCCCCCCACGGACTGACATGCCCTCTGACACTCCTCTACAGAAGGACAGCTCTACCGGAGCTGGAGCCCAAACGACGGGGGGGGGGGGGGGTGTTACAACCCCTTCTGAGCATTCTGGGGGAGCCGTGTGGTGACCCAGTACAATGCAGACTGATACTATTTCACGCTCAGCAGGGCAGGAGGAAACGGAGGACAATTTGCATATGGACAGAGAGCCCCTGGGGGCAATCAGAACAATGGACTGTTGTGTATACAACCCCTGGATGAGACAGCGGACATCCGGGTGCCAGTTTGTCACGCGAATGATATGTATTGACTGATATGTATATTACTGTGCTAATGTGCCATGCATTCTCTCTGTCTGTATAACATCTATAAGAGAGCTCACGATACATGACTCAGCAGCACAGTAGCACACAGAGCCACAAAGTGCGTCTCATTATGTTAGTTAGTTAGTTAGTTAGTTAATTCCCTTCACACCATGTTGGTGTATGGGGTGGCGCCTGTCTCCGTTTCTCTGACCCTAGGCCACACAGCTACTGTAAGTAATGAAAGCTACAGCGGGGGGTCAGTCCTCTGTTAGCTCTGTGTGTAACTTTACTTTCCCCTTTCCATTATGCGGAGCACCACGCAAGAAGGCAGAAAGTACCATTTTTATATGGTCTTTGGTATGACCCGGCCGGGATTTAAACCCCTGCCTCCCGGGTGTGGGGCGGATGCTCTACCAACTGAGCCACCACTCCGGTTGTCTCGTTATGTTGGAGGTAATAAAACCCTGCAACCTTCCAGCTCATCGCATCTCGCCTGATCTTTTACCTCCAGAAAGTGTTCATATAATTCAATTTAGTTTGAGTATAAAGGAAAACAAATCTAAAACAAATGGAATAGGTTAAACACAAAACTGATGTTATTTTTTTAAATAAATAAATGAATAAATGTTCTAAAATTACTTAATTCCACTGGCGTGATCATGTGGGCTGGGGGGGGGGGGAGGTCCTGCACTTCTGTGACACAGGCAGGAGGGTTCTCTTGGAAAAAGGTTGGGAACCATTGAGTTACATCCATTTTGACATACATGTTGTAGTGAACATGACCATCAAGGCAGGAAAAATAAAATTTCTTTTTGAAATTTTGAATTTCACGAGGTTATATTGTATTCTCAATAATAAAAGGTTGAACTTGAAGTATGCAAAAAGATTCAACATGCACACAGGTTAAGAATGTAATTCAATTTTCAATTTATTGTAGCTATGTAATTACAAAATACAATACAAACACACAAAATAAACACTGCAAAAGCACAAAAATCACACAAAGTACACTATTATTGCACATTTGTGAGTAATAGTCAGTTGTAACTAATTAAGTGATAAGTAATCTAAAACACGCTGCATTTATACCTATGCTACATATGTAAAATTTAAAAAAAAAAAGGAATTCTATGGCAAAAAGGATAGGAAATAAATAAAAGAGAATACGGATCTGAGAGTTCTTAGGCATAATATTTTTTTTGAGTAAATTTATGTAATTAATTCTATCTTTGTTTCCATTATGGTTCTTCAACAATGCGTTCATTCTCTGTGTTGGAATGAAACTGAATTGAATGAGACTGAATCAAAAATCAATAGGCAGTTTCCAAGTTGTGAGCCATTTATTTTAACTCCAGCCAGAGGAGAAAAGAGATACAGCTGACCATCCACAGAGTCACACTTGCATCACTTCCCTGCCATACATTCTAAGTCTGGTGTTTTTATAGCTGGAGGTAAACAGGGAGAGAAGTCCTTGAGCTATTGGAGACATCTCCTGGAGACAGTCTAAGTGTCTAATCTAAGGCATGCTTCTGGTCACAGAAACTAAGCAGGTCAGGTCAATAAAACAAGATTACTCTGGGTCATTATTTACATCTTCCCTGACCCTAACCTTACATTCCTGCATCCATCCACACGCACATTCACTCAAGACTCTGGGACATGAGATCACAGATGGCTCGTACAATGCACCAGAAAATACATCAAATATAATATATACTGCTCAAAAAAAATTAAAAGAACACTTTGACAACACGTCAGATTTTAATGGGAAAAAATAAGCTGGATATCTACACTGATATGGACTGGATAATGTGCTAAGAATGAAAAGATGCCCCGTCTTTTGATGGAAATGAAAACACTCCAAAACTTAAAGTGAAGAAATTGTGGCAGGCTAGTCCAGCTTACTCAGATTAAAAAGTGTTCCTTTAATTTTTTGGAGCAGTATATAAAAGAACAATAAAGAGATGAAATAATATAGAATAGTATGAAATTAACCTTCCATTTCCCCCTTGATGCTTTAAAAAACATCAGAGATGAAACACTATGCCCCGTAAACCTCACTGGGCAGCTTGCTAAGTTGCTAAGTTCTTGTGTGTTTTATGCAAAAAGCATTTTATTGCAAAAAAATCCTAACTCGCTTTTTAATGAGGAAAGTAAGCCATCGACCCCCCTGCCTCTCCCGAACGCCACTGAAATGTTTCATTTCCTTGGGAGCATGAAATGGTGAAGCCTTTTGTTCAATTAAAGAAATCAACAATCAAGCATCATGAGGAAAGAAAAGTAAAGTCACTAATGTCGATCAGTTACAAAATGATATGTGTATTGTTGAGTCTAAAATACCTTAAACCCCAGTTCTTTGATACGACGGCCAAATAACCAGGCTGAGAGATGAAGTACATTTTCTCTGGATTTACTGAAAGTGAGATATGGAATTACAACAGCGCTGGGGCACACCACTTAGGCAATTCCTGGAGTGAGTGTGCCACCCCAAAATGGAGCCCTATGGTTTTTAGAGCCTGACCACCCCCCTCATGCAAGAGGGAGGAGTTTTTACCTCATAGTATCTGTAACACATTTTAAACTTACGTGTCAGCTAAGCTGTGTACAGAGCTGATTCTAACTGATTTCAACAAATGAATTATGGGGGGCAATCTAAACTCTGCAGTGTAGCATGTAAAGCAAGCAGATAAAGAAGTGTGAGAGAGAGAGACAGAGAAATAAAATCAATTTATCAACAATTCCCCCTGATGAGGTGTCCTATCCGGGCACCTCACTAACTATCTATCTATCTATCTATCTATCTATCTATCTATCTATCTATCTATCTATCTATCTATCTATCTATCTATCGATCTAAACCTACGTTTTTGCATCTCCCTCTGTTGAGATGGGTCTAAAACCCAGCTCATTACCCTAGTCTACCCCCTATGTGTATAGTGTTTCTAAGTTTTATATGTGCGTGATGTCCTCCTTCCAGCATTCGTATAGACCTGCCCCCCTAAGGTCGCCATCTCTCCAGAGGACATCGGGTGTGGTGCAGACATCATGAGTTAATATAGCTAACAATCCTATATGTGTAAAATATATTCAAAAGTAAAATATCCTCATATATATATATATATATATACTGTATATATATATATATATATATATACGTATATATATATATATATATATATATATATATATATATATATATATATATATATATATATATATATATATATATATATCCATCCATCCATCTTCTACCACTTAATCCTTTCGGGTCACGGGGGGGCTGGAGCCTATCCCAGCATCTTTGGGCGAGAGGCAGGGTACACCCTGGACAGATCGCCAGTCCATCGCAGGGCCAACACAGAGAGACAGACAACCATTCACTCTCACATCCATACCTAAGGACAATTTAGAATCCCCAGTTTGATGCCAATTAACCTAACTTGCATGTTTTTGGCATGTGGGAGGAAACCGGAGTGCCAGGAGTAAACCCACACAGACACGGAGAGAACATGCAAACTCCACACAGAAGGGTCACCGATGGTCTGGGGGTGGGATCGAACCCACGATGGTCAAGGGTGGAATCGATCCCATGACCTTCTTGCTGTGCTGCCACTGTGCTAACCACTGCGCCACCGTGCTGCCATATATACAGTATATATATATATATATATATATATATATATATATATATATATATATATATATATATATATATATATATATATATATATATATATATACACACACACACACACACACACACGTACACGTATATATATATATATATATATATATGAATACATTCATATACATGCATCTATTCTTTCATTAATCATTCATCGCAGAGGAAACCTGTAGGGCAGCAGCAATGCAAAGCAAAATCTAACACCATGTGAATGTACTTTGTAGACCCTATCGTAGACCCTATACTATCTCATCGGTGTCTTCTGGATCCCCATCATTCATGGCACAACATCGTCATTGTCCTGGCAATAGGTGGGCAGGTGGGTCCCCTTGCTATGGAGGCGGTCCTTGGAAGAGAAGGCCACTAAAATAGATCTTTCTTTTATTTTTTTAAAATTTTTCTTTTAATTTTTATTCTTTAATCATGGGAATACAACAACATCCACAAAAACCAAGATCAATAAACTAATAATTATATTTATAAGGGCTCCTTGAATTATTTTTCCCCATTTGCCAAATGTATATTATTAACCCAACTACCTACAAGATTATCAGTGCCAGATTTAGCTTTATTTAGCCTTTAGCTCTTATGAAGATTTTCATTTTTCTAAAATTTAAGCTATACTTTATAATAATTTTATTAAAATATGCAACTTATGGATTTTGTAACTATTTTAGTAAGTCAACTGATTGATTATGCAAAAAGTTTTTCTTTTTCTTTTTTCTAAACAATAATTGTGCTGTATAATAATCAACCAGATCCCACAATTTCAATAACTTTTAATGTGAAAGCAATAAATTAGTATGTTCAAAATACCCGACTTTGTGTATAACATGGACAGCCCTTTTTGTAATGTTAGCAATAAATTAAGTATACTTTTATAATTGTTACCCCAGGCCTCTATACAATAGGTCAAGTATGGAAGTATCAATGAGCAATACGAGATATAAAGTGATTTGTCTTAATTTTATTTATGATTGCAATATTTTCTGCAACCCCACCCTTTATCCATCCGACGCGATCCCCAACCACTTCCACCATCCAACACTACCCTGCAACAGAAACTCACCAACCATGCATCTATCCGCTAAAATCACACATTCCACAAGTGTGTGTGCAGGTGTGCTACAACACATAACTATAATCCCCATCCACATATGAACCACTCCAACATGCTATACCAACAAGCTGTTTAATGTGTCTATTATATTTTGTGTTCCAAGATAAATTTCCATCCTCATACGATTCTCTCATTACTCCAAACATTCTAGTGTGGTAATCATTCTTTAAAGGCCTGTTATGTCTTTAAACTCATAGCATGCACTGGTAATGTTTGCATATTTTCCTCTTCCCTCCCCCTCTTGTCTGCTCCCAATGGCCAACAAATGTTGCCCTGAGGAGCAGCCAAATGGGGCAGAGGTTGTAAATTTTTGAAAAAATGCGTCAGTTGTGTCCACTTTTGACCCCACCACCACTTTTACATTTCCTATTTTGTGTGTACATCTCATATCCATGTAATTCAAAATTTATATCTTTTTCTTCATTAATCCATATTTCACTTATTGTAATAATCCTAAATGGGGTGTTAAATTGAGTTAAAACTCCTTAATACTATCCAAGTTTGCATAGAGACTCCTACTATTAATATGTATTATTGTCAATGTCTGATCCAAATTCATAATTCCATTTAACTGTTGAAATCAGTTAGAATCAGCTCTGTACACAGCTGAGCTGACACGTAAGTTTAAAATATGTTACAGTGTGGTGCACATATGTGGGTTTCATATGCTTCACATGTATATTACTGTATGCTTATTGTATGCTTCACGTCTCAGAGGAGCAAAAGGACTGAACCTCCTAGGGGTAACAGGAGGATGTGAAATCTGGCCTTTTGTATACAAAGAGATGGCCTTGAGGGATTTCCTGACCACCAGGACTTTAGGTGGAGGCAAGAAGACCTGGAGGGGGATGCATTGTGATTTGGGATTAAAAGACAATGTGACTGTGTGCTTTGATGTCCTGGGGTTTAAAAGGGACAGATGTTGGGGGATTCGCTCTCTTTCTGTTTTTGGATGTTGGAGAATGTGAATGTGAATAAAACTGGACTTGAGAAATAAACTCAGCCTCGTCCTTCCACACTTCTCCACAACAGATACAATGAGGTAAAAACTCCTCCCTCTTGTATGAGGGGGGTGATCAGGCTATAAAAACCATAGGGCTCCATTTTGGGGTGGCACACTCACTCTAGGAATTGCCTAAGAGGTGTGTCCCAGCGCTGTTGTAATTCCATATCTCACTTTCAGTAAATCCAGTGAAAATGTACTTCATCTCTCAGCCTGGTTATTTGACCGTCGTATCAAAAAACTGGGGTTTAAGGTATTTTAGACTCAACAACTTGATGTTTCCGCCCGGTTAAGGGGGCTAAATTTTAGTTTTGGTTTTGTAAACGGTGTAAGGATTTTTTCTCTACAGACTGGCGGCCGCAACATAATAAGAGGTGAGCAGAAAACCTTTTTCAATAAATTTCTGCCTGTCCCTTCGGGGACAGCCCTTTCTGTAGAGATTAAATACTCAAGCACGTGTGATTTTATTTGTGGAATGAAACTGAGATATGGTCTTGAATTTAGGGTACATGTTGTTTTAAGAGATATATTTACTGAGTTTGAGGAAATTTCCAAACGGTTTTAACCCCATGGAATCAGTTATATGCGTTAGTACTGTTCCAGAAAGTAGAGTTGGAGAGAGCTTGGGCAAGAGGTTTAAACCCCGGGGTGGCTGAAATAGGGCCATCGAAAAAGAAGTGTTGTCCCGTTACGCATTACATAGTCCGGGTAAAAGGTTTTAACCCCGAGGCAACTGATATAGGGTTGTCGAAAAAGGAGTGTTACTCAGCTGATGCATAGCTTTGCCAAAAGGTTTTAACCCCTTGGAATCATTGCTTGATTTCAAAAAGTAGAGTTGGCACCCCTAGCGTATTTTAGCTCAGACCAAAAAAGGTTGAAACTCCCAGAGAAATTGCAACGAGCGCATTTCTAAAAAAACAGTTGGTCTTACTGCAAAAAATAAAAAAAAAGGTTTTAAAATTGTGGAAAAGTTGGTGTGAAAGAGTGGAAATAAATAAGATCATAATAATAACTACATTTTATGTTATAAGATATTGATACTAGACTTTAATATTTAAAGACAGATTAAATGGCAACAGAACTGGATAAAGTTAAAATGGACAATGACTAACACAGTTATTTTATTTTATTTTATTTATTTATTTATTTTTTTTGTGTGTGAGTCTTAGATAGAGGCAGCTGCAGTTTGGTTGTTTTGTCTTTCTGGAAGGTTCCTACTTCGACCTTGTGGAGATTAGGAGGAGAGAAGCAATTCTGTGTGTGTGTGTGTGTGTGTGTGATTGCTTTAGAAAAAAGGGAATGCAGACTATGTGGGAGCGGAGTAATCTAAATAGGGTATTTTTACAAAGTTTAGGGTTTTTACCTTTTCAGTCTAACTTTGCGGGGTTTTAACTAATGTTGTGTACGTGATAAGTTATTTACATATTTTTTAAAGCAATTTTTGACGTATTACTAACCTTTTTTCTTTGACTGAAGCATAATAGTGCACTTTACAGGAAGGACTGACGTGTGATGATGTGACTACAGGCCCATAGGATATTAAGTTAAGTATAACTGTTTACATCTTAATCAATGGTACCAGCATGAAAATGATGAAATTAATTGAATATTACAAGATTATGATGTCACTTTATAATGCCTAATCACTAAAAGCTTTATGTATACCCTATATCACATGATTTAAAGCATAGGGGTTCAAAAGAGGTTGATAATTAATGTGTTTGTGCATATGATTTGGCTATGGATTATCAAAGGTCTTGGTAATTTTTTTTTTTTTTTTTTGTTACTTTTTTTGTACCCGTAGCAGATTTGTTTTGCAGTCTGGTGACAAGCCACCAGCTGCCGGTCGCTGTGTGCGCAAGCGCCCCGTATCCCTGACCTGCATGTTTTTGGCATGTGGGAGGAAACCGGAGAAATCCCGGAGTAAACCCATGCAACACGGGGAGAACATGCAAACTCCACACAGATCACTGTTGGTCGGGAGCAGGGATTGAACCCACGATCTCACGATCCCCGCGTTCCCCCAGCCGAGGGTAAACTGTGCTGCCACAGTGCTAACCACTGTGCCACTGTGCAGCCCAATTGTGCAGCCCAACAATATAATTGTATGTTATATTGTTGTTTTGTTTAAATAATACTATACTTAGCTTTAAATAAATGACATATACAATCTTATTTACATTTCGACTTTAGGCCTGACGTTTTCCCTCCTGGAGAAAATAGCAAGATGAGGATGGAGTTTTTATTATTGGGAGATGGTAAATTTATGAACAGAAAAGACAGAAATACCACAAGAATTTTGATAGAAACTGAGACTCATTAGTGAGCTGTGTCATTTTGACCTAGATAAGAATAGACAGAATCAGCCTTAAAAAATACAGGCCACAGACTGTGATTTTGTGTCATAAATTTTTGAAAACAGAGATTAGGTTTACGTATATCTACAGTTATTCATTCTAAAATGCCGCATTGGTCTAAGGCTTTTAAGGTCTAAGTATGTATTTGGTATTCTGTGTGTTAGTGAATTAGCAGCAATTTCATGAAGTGATAAGTACATACGTAGATGCATAATGATAAGTGTAAAAACTAGCAAAATCACAATGAAGAACAATATGACAAAAGATAATATGAATTTGAGTATATATACTATATATATATATATATATATATATATATATATATATATATATATATATATATATATATATATATATATATATATATATATATATATATATATATATATATATACGTATATATAGTATGTGTGTGTGTGTGTGTGTGTGTATATATATATATATATATATATATAGAGAGAGAGAGAGAGAGAGAGAGAGAGAGAGAGAGGGCAGTCTATATATATAGAGGGTATATACTGTATACAGGGCAGTCCTTTTTCCAGTGGCCCTGCTGTCTACAAAGCCGACAGGTGTCATGGTCCCACCGTTGCGGGTTGCCAGCCTCGGCTGCACGGCCCCTCCTCCCTCCTCCACGTGGTGGACCCTGAAAAAATACAGAAGTGGGGGAAGCGTCAGCCTCCCCCATAGAGTCAGCAATTACATGAACAGGAGTTGGCTTTGACCTAGCCCTTTTCTCCTCCCGCCCCAGCTGATCCTCCTCCAGCCTCTCTGTATGTTTAGCATAAGTGAGGACATCAGCAAATGCACATGTATGATATGTCACCAGGTGTTTACGTATGTACTATGACAAGTGGGGGTACATGTTTTGCAAAAACACACTTTTCAAATGTTGCCAATAGGGTTCTGATCCTGTATCTGTGGCAGGTTTCTCCAAACTAGAATGATAGTCAAAAACATGTTGTAATCTGCTTCTATTTGCTTCAATGCCTTCCACTTTGTTCTAAGTAGTATTCTGGATAGCAGTCCAATCGTCCTTTAATCTCCATTTGTTTCTGATAGGATATTTTCATGTTTCATTGATTATTCTATATGATTTTAATGATGTATTATTCTATTTTATATTATAATTGTATCTGGTGCATATAATGAGCCAATGTCTGATTCTCTGTGTTTTTCATTTGTCTCAGAGTCTGAAAAGAATCTCTGTTCTTCACTGTGAGATTAGGCTGAGCAAGGTTGTAAATAATGATGAAGGTTTTATTGTTTTATCATACCAAGCTGTTCCATTCAGAATGTCCAAAGTAAGGATGACTTAGGTTGACCAGGTCATGTAAAGATCAAAGCAGAATGTTCAGTGCTGTCTATAGATTGGAGCAGTCTCGGGGAAAGATGGCTCCAGCTGTCTTCAGGCTTAGATAAAATCAAGGACTGTTTGCCTGGAGTATAAGAAGCCCCATCTTTGTAATGCATGTTAGGAAGTTAGTGTCATGGGTGGCCTTCGCGAGCCACCATAAGACGCCACAAGTCACCGATGAGTTTGCAATGATGTTTAATTAAGGGCAAAGGATAACACAAAGTGAAAAAGTAATGAGCCACGATGGGCTAAAACACACTACACCAAAACAGAGACTGTAAGGCTGAACAAGCTCACTTACAATACCAGATAAGGACGAGGGAAGATCGTAGACATGGAATCATAAAGGAATAACGACATCTGACAAAGGAATGTTTGACGAGGCTGCTGCATTGGGCTGCATTCAGCATCCGCTTAAAAGCCGGTCCACTGATAAGCCACAAATGCAGCACAGCTGTTCGGCTTTGACAGCAGGAAGCTCCTCCAAGCGCTGTCACAATAAAAGCCCGGGGAGCCAGAAGGTAAACACTGCTGTCAAGACTGAAGGAGATGATGTATGGCCCGAGCACGGACGAGATCGGCGCTCGGACCACGACAGTACCTCCCCCCCGAGGGCGGGCTTTGAACGCCCAATGACACCCAACCCCCCCCCCCCCTTCCCAAGGGTGGGTGGAAGGAGGAACAGGCCAGGGGGGAGAGGACCAGCCATAGACCAAAAAAAAGCCATGACAATAACAGGAGCGCGCAGGCAGACAGAGAAAAAAAAAACAAAAAACGACACTCCCATGCACAAATTATAGCCCAGGCAGAGCGTAAAGGAGATGATCACAGGGCAAAATAACAGAAAATAGGATATTCACAAATATAAAAACCATGATTAAGGCAGACTGAAAAAATAAAACAATCACAGGGCACGACCACAGAACATACCATATCCCAAAGGCACAAACACACCAACGGTTACAGGCAACGAATGGACATTTAACAGAGGAAAAACAAACAAAAAAACTCCCGCTAGGAAGGGGTGAGATGCACAATATCATATACAAGGCCCCCCACACATCCCAAAAGGTTACAGAAACACGGAGAAAGAAAACCAGGGATGATGGCAGTCCTAGTTCCGCGGCATGAAAGCTGATAGTTCGGGGGGCCGCCCTGCATCTAGCATCCACATTGCAGGCAGGGGGAAAAGGAACAGTTTGGGCGGCCTACCCCAGTCCCATGCCCGGAAACACAGTTCCTCTGGCGGCCGGGCCAGATCGCCGAAAGGGCGGGAAAGTTTGTCAGGTGGCCGACCCAGAACACCGAACCGGCGAAACAGCTCACCAGGTGGCTAACCCGCATCACACAGCCACCAGGACCATAGGGGAGAAGTTGAAGACGGCCTCCCTGGAGAAGGGGAAGATGAGGGAGAGCCGGGCGGAGTATTAGGAACCCCAACAGCCCCCGGTGGAGATGAGCTGGGATGAAGATCATGAGGATAATGAGCCAGTCCAGTGTCAGGTGGCAGGGGATCTGCAGATCCCGCACCGACCTTGAATTCTGCTGGTGCTGCACCCGCGATGGACCCCGAATGGGTCAGCGCAGCTCCAGGATCGACCTCCAACCCCGATCCCGGAACCTCCGGCACAGCGATCGGCACCAGCTCAGCACCGGTGACCCTGGGGAAAGGCTCAGGAGAAAGAGAAGAACTGGGATCAAGATCACCGGTAGCGACAGAGCCCAGCGAGATGAGTTTGGGTGCAGCGGACAGCTGCCCCTGGCTCGTCTCTTCGAGAGACAGGCAAAAGTGCCCTTTTCACTTCCGCCCTCCAAAGAGAGCAGACGCTTTTCTTCCCCGCTCCGGCTCCCTATCTCTCTCTCCCTCCCTAACTGACTGGATCCCAGCTTGCTATCGTCTGTGTCTGCGTGTCTTTACTGCTGATTTATCTAACGAAATTATGGATTTAATAAGCTGGGCTTTGAACGCAATTGACACTGTTTTTTCAACGAGGAAATCAGGCCCGGGGGAGCCTATCTGTCCTGCAGGGACTGCTGCTGCGGGTTATTTAAAGGACACAAGCAATTGGAAACTCTTGTGCCTGTGTGATCTTTCTATTGAAGATATTGAAGATTTATATCTTTTCGGAGCAATGGTCATCAGAATTCTACTGATTGGCTTTGGGATTGTTCTGGTGCACCGCAAATTGAAGAAGATGGACAGAGCTTATCAAAAAGCGGACCCGGCGAAGCTCACTCATCAAATTGACCAACTGGGCAGGACTCTGACAGCGGCCAATGGAGAACTGTACAGGAAAATGGATTACATCACGATCACGCTGAGAGCTGTTCACAAATCGATTTCAATGCCTGGCCATGATGGAATTGGAGCACTGAATCCGTAAGAGAATAGAAAGTTTTTTCTCTGAAGTCAGTGCTATTCGACCTGTTTTTTTCGGCACCCTCAGCACTCAGTCCTCCTGATAATCAACAGTATAATTGTTTTCATAACATTGGCGGGCAGCATCTGACTCTCAAGGACAGCTGTCTGGCTCAACTATTCCATCTGCCATGCTCAAGGACACGTGCCTTTGCTTCAGACTCTAGTCATAACATCTGCTGAGGAAGAGACTATTGTTGTCCACCTAACTGATTTGCCACTGATTGCATCCAACTCACACATACTGATCCATTTATAATGACTGATGAAGACATTCACTCACTGCTCTCTTTGTGTCATTGTGTGGATTCTATTGTCTGCTAATTGTGCATTGAGAGTTTTTTTTCTTGTAATCATAATATCGGTCATATATGAACTTTATTCTGATCAACAATGCTTTTTTTCTCTCTCCTATTGTGTCCACCCTCCCCCTCCCCCCACTGTCTACTATTCCCTTCCTGCTGACAGGCGCCTCCACGGCTCGCCGTGTCATTGAAAATGTCACTTATGACGTTTTCAGTGTCATGTCAAATTCCTCGTATATTTACCTGTTATTTACTTGTAAATGTGCTTGGCAATAAACTTATTCTGATTCTGATTCTGAAAGTGCTCCAGAATAGAAAGGAGAAAAACAAAGTAGAGCACTTGCCTGTACTTGGGTTCTTTCTCTGTCCAGGACTCCGACGATCCAGGCTCAGACGGAAGGAGATTGTCTTCCGGCTCCCACTCAGCTACGTCGGGCTCCGCAGCTGGCATGGTGGTCTCCGCAGCCTGAGGACCCTCGGGTGCTGATGTCCATGCCAACAACCCACACGGCATAGTGGCAGGGGACCCTCGACCCGCTGGATCGGACCGCTCATCTGTGGAGACCCGGGGACAGTTCGTCATTGGTGCAGGCTCCACACTGCAGCCCACTCTCCTCCTCTGCCCATGACATGGCTGCGGGGCTGGAACCAGGCTCTCCAGGGCTGCAGGCCCCCTCTTCATCCGGCGACTTTGGCCTGGCGTCGAGGACCGCTCAGCGGAGGGAGACACAGGGGCAGCGGGGTTAATAACAGAGGCTACAGCAGGTGGTGGGAGCTCGGGGGACTGCGAACCCCAAACTCCACCCCCAGGAGTCAGACAAGGCAAATCACAATTATAAGGAGAAGAGTGAACTTGTACTTGCCTGTCTCCCGGAGGGAGGGTGGTGTCTGCTGTAGGGGATGTTGTTCCTCCCTTTCCCCGCCAGATGGTGACAGAGGGCCCCCTGGAAGGACGAGAAGGGGCCGCTCGCAACGGACCACGAACGGGCTTCGCCAGGGCATGACTCAGAACTCTCTCTGCAGCTGGAGGTGATGTCACAGAGGAGGGGATGACAGCCGAGACGATCCAGGCACGACGAGCTGACGGGACAGCAGGAACAGGTGGCCGGGGGGAAAGGCTGCGGGGATTCCCTCCTGACGTGACGCCGAAGGAGCAGCTGGCTGGGAGGCAGAGTTCCTCCGACGACCCGGAACAGGATCCGGACGGGGTTCTTGCCGAAAGTTATCTTGGCTGGGGCGTCGATGTCTTCGACGGCCCCTGGGTGGTGCGAACTCCTGGGGTGGATCGAGGACTGGAGCGGGATCCCAAAGCGGGGATCAGGGATGCCGTCTCCTCTGCTTCTCGCCATAGTCCTCCTGTACCATACGGAGAATCTTGCGTTGTGCAGCGATGTCGGCCCTCCTAACATCGACTTCAGGATGGCCGGCGTAGCGAGGGAGATGATTAAGGACATCCTCAGCAAGGTCCAGGTACCGGCGTACGTCGCTGTGATAGTCGAGGAGGGAGGCAGCAATGAGCATTTCGTCCACGTACTCCAAAGCCTCTGCCAGCCCGTAGTCCCGACTCTGAGCATGGCCCATCTGCGACGGCATACTATGAGCACACAGTACCCAGACAGGAAAGAGCAAAAGTCCACTTTATGCAAACTCACCGGGAACGGTGTCTCGGTTTGGCGCCTCCATTTAGGCATCCTGGCAGCAGCCTACTGTCATGGGTGGCCCTCGCGAGCCACCATAAGACGCCACAAGTCACTGATGAGTTTGCAATGATGTTTAATTAAGGGCAAAGGATAACACAAAGTGAAAAAGTAATGAGCCACAATGGGCTAAAATACACTACACCGAAACAGAGACTGTAAGGCTGAACAAGCTCACTTACAATACCAGATAAGGATGAGGGAACATCGTAGAAGTGGAATCATAAAGGAATAATGATGTCTGACAAAGGAATGTTTGACAAGGCTGCTGCATTGGGCTGCATTCAGCGTCCGCTTAAAAGCTGGTCCACTGATGAGCCACAAATGCAGCACAGCTGTTTGGCTTTGACAGCAGGAAGCTCCTCCGAGCGCTGTCACAATAAGAGCCCGGGGAGCCAGAAGGTAAACACTGCTGTCAAGCCTGAAGGAGATGATGTATGGCCCGAGTGCGGACGAGATTGGCACTCGGACCATGACAGTTAATGTGAGCAGGCTCTCAGACAGGCTGCTGTGACTGACTGCCTCCTTTTTCTGATCAGAAAGAGAATAAATGGCTCAGAACTTGGAAACCGCCTATTGATTATTGATTCAGTCTCAATCAATTCATTTTTGATCTAACAATTTCAAATGTGGTCATTTATCCTATAAGTACCTGGGTATTCATCTGAACAATAAACTAGACTGGTCACACAATACTGATGCACTCTACAAGAAGGGACAGCGCAGGCTGTTCCTGCTGAGGAGACTCAGGTCTTTTGGTGTACAAGGGGCGCTGCTGAAGTCATTCTATGACACGGTGGTGGCATCAGCCATCACTTTTGGAGTGGTCTGCTGGGGCAGTGGCATTACTGCAGCCGATAGGAAGAGACTGAACAAACTGATTAAGAAAGCTAGCTCTGTCCTGGGGCAGCGCCTTGATCCGATGGAGGAGATAGGAGAGAGAAGGACGGTGGCTAAACTGTCATCTCTGCTGGAGTCCGAGTTCCACCCTATGCAGGACATACTGAATGCACTGAGGAGCTCATTTAGCAGCAGACTACATCATCCCAGGTGCACAACCGAGAGGTTTCGTAGGTCCTTCCTACCAACGGCTGTCAGACTGTACAACCTAAGCAGGGCTGCTCGCAGAGATAGCAAAAAGACGTAACAAACTAATAGTTTTTTGAATGCAAAAGATGCAATAGACTTACACAATGGTCCCCTCCGGCATACAACTAGGAACATACCGGTCGCTATGGAGGGTGAGAATATGTATGGGCACATAGTCATACCATGTAGGATAACTAAGTAGACGGTTATGCTGTTTCATTCCATCTAGCAACAATGCTCTGCACTGTGTGTGTTTATATATTTACATATTTATTCCATCTAGCTACAATGCTCAGCACTGGGTGTGTTTATATATTTATATATCTACATATTATTCCATCTAGCTACATTGCTCCGCACTGTGTGTGTTTATATACTTGTATATTTATTCCACCTAGCTGCAATGCTCCGTACTGTGGGTGTTTATATATTTACATATTTATTCCATCTAGCTACAATGCTCTGCACTGTGTTCATATATTCATATATTTATTCCATCCAGCTACAATGCTCTGCACTGTGTGTCTGTGTGTGTGTGTATATATATATATTTTATAGTAATACGTACATATGTATATTAGCTGCTCTTGTTTTTTTCTTGCCTTCTGATTGTTGCTCTGAGTGTTGCTATCCCTGTGCTGTTGCAATCCTGGAATTTCCCCGTTGTGGGACTAATAAAGGCTTATCTTATCTTATCTTATCTTATCTTAATTGAGTTACCCGTTGTTGTAATACTGCATCTGCTGGTTGCAGGATATGACCTGTGTCATCTTTTGGGTTCCAGTCACCTTGAACTGCACATCAATCACTCTTTAGGACCTTCCTATAGGCCCTCTCTGTCTCGTGGCCATTTAATTTGAAACTTTGAAGGAGGTTTGCCATCCCTTCAAAAAACTGTGTAGGTTTATCTTTAGGGTGTGGAATTTCTTTAACCGCTTCAGAAAAATCTGCATCAGTCCAAGGTCAATAGACCAGAATTGTGGGTTGATGTTGAATGGCATCTGCCTGAACTCCATCTCTAGCTGGAGCTGTATAAGCTGTATTAGACAGTCCAAATCATGAGGTACTGGTCTAAAATAGTGTACTCATCACATTGTTCTTTTTTGATGGGATTAACTGTAGATGAAGATGGGTGTGTGTGTGTGAACCTGCATAGCGTGAGGGTGCATAAGCACTTATCTCTTTTGCAATCCTGGATGGCTGTTCTCCGGAGCCCCAATCCTTCTTAATCTTGGGCTTTACGTCCAGGTTGTGAGGAGGAGGGGGAGCAGCAGCAGTTGCAGCAGCAGGAGAGGGAGGGGGACGAGGAGAAACCACAACAGGAGATGTGGGGGTGCCCTCGCTTCAAGGATGGGGTTGAGCGGGGGAGGGGTCAGGCACCAGCCCTGGCCTGTTGATTCCTCCTCACCTCGAAAAGAATGTGAGATAGGACACATACCAGTCAAGACTTATTTGTTGTAAACATCTGAGTCCTTGGAGCTCTGGTTTTGTCTGTTTACTGTCACCTGATCTAAATAAGCCTGACACTTCCTTGCAACTTGAAGCCATTGTTCAGCTTCAGTAAGACCATATTTTAACCCTTTACGTCTGCTACCATCTGCAGCTAATCTAATGGCAGAGACTAAGCTCTCGCAGTCAGTAACCCTAAGTTTACCATTGAATTTAAATATTTTCCTCCATTTTGAGGAAAACTTTGTGCTATTCTTGTCTCTTCTGTTCATTGTAGTTAAATTAAAGGGTTTTGTAGGTAATTTAATGTTGGTACACGTATTAGTGTAAATATGAATGTGAGTAGGAATGAAGATTTACTTTCATCACACTCAATTCCTCGTTAGGGCACCATCCACATTTTATACAGGTGGAAACTCTTATGCACAAAGACTTTGTCATAACTCTGGCTCTCACGAGCCAGAAAAGAGATTCGAGGGCGACCAGTGAGTTAGCGTAATTTATTAACACAAAACACACACTACACTAAATAACGAACAGCAAAGTAAAGAGCCACGTGGGGCTAAAACACACACAGAACTAAAGATGATATACAACCCAGGGAGAAAGGCTAGAGAGGCGGCGAGGGAAAAGCACTCGCCGAGTCGCAACACTTACTTTGGGTAAAGCGCCGAGGTAACGGCGAACTGTAGCTAGACGGGGGAGCTAACAGTCGTGGAAACACAGGATACGTCTTTCCAAAGCGAGGTCGCAGCAACGAGTAGCTCTCGGCTGCTCGCTTAAATGGGGGAGATTATTGGGAATAGGAGACAGCTGTCCCAGCGCAGCTGAACTAGACAGCTGGCAATCAGCTGGGCGCTGTCAAAGAGCGGGCCTTGGAAGACCCGGCACGGACTACCCCGGAGCAGGAGTAACACTGGACAACCTGAACGCAGAGAAAGATAGCGTTCAGGTCGTGACAGTACTCCTCCCCCGAGCCGCGCCTCCTGGAGCGGGCTAACCCCCCCCCCCCCCGAGGGAAGATCAGGGAGGGCGGTGGGGGCCAGATCTGGGAGAAAGGGAGGGACCAGAAAAAGGAGGCAGGGAAGAAAAAAAACCTAGGTACAGTATACGGTCAGATACCATAATAATTTCACCCCCCCCCAAAAAAAAACATCACCCCCTCCTCTGCAGAGGCCAGACGGTCTGTGCAGGTGACCACAGGAGGTGGGGAGAACAACCTGCAGAAATAAAGCGACATAGTCATGGAAAAAAATAGGTTCACAATGACTTTGGGCGAGGACAAAGCAAAACTCAGAGAATACAGGGTCAAAGAAGATTACCAATGCAACCTCGGCCAAGACAGAATATACAAAAAAGTAATCCGGGCACAAGCCCTGAAAATAGAGCCAGGAGCTACCGATTGGCATATAAACAAAAGAAACCGCTCCTCAATCATCAATCATGAATCAGTACAACAGATATCAAACAGTGTGGAGGAGGGTAAAAATGCAGAAATGACATCCCAATAAGGACTCTAGCACAGAAAGTTCATTGATGTCCTGAATGAAATTAAATAATGGAGGGCATACAAAATACAAGGCTATATACAGTCAGACAATCTGTCAGGAACGACAGCAGGTGGAGCGAGGCAGGCGATGACAGCTTGTCCGGCGGGCGGCCCAAACTCCACCAGGCCAGGAACCACAACACCAGTTCGGGTGGCCTACCCGAGTCCCAGGCTAGGAGACAGTTTCTCCGGAGGCCGACCCAGACCACCAAACCAGCCAGATGGCTCCCCAGGCGGTCGTCCCGTGACCTCAGACCACGGAGAGCTGAGGGAGAAGTCTTGGCGCAGCTTCCTCCCTTAGGGAAACGGCACCAGGAAACTGGCCCAGGTGAGAAATACCCCAACAGTAGTAGGGGGAGAGGAGATGGAGGCAAGGGGCAAAGTCAGCCTGCCATCTAATGATAAGGGCAGCGGGAAACTGGCCCGGGTGAGAGGAACCCCAACAGCGGCAGGAGGAGAGATGATGGAGGCAAGGGACGAAGTCAGCCTGACGTCAGGTGAACACAACCCTCCAGCTCCCTCACTGACCTTTACCCGGACTGACGCAGCACCCCCGGTGGACCCCGATCGGGCCGGCGCAGCACCCCCGGTGGACTCCAGCTGGACCGGCGAAACACTCCCGGTGGACTCCAGCTGGACCAGCGAAACACTCCCGGACGCAGCATCTGAGGCGAACACCGTGCAGAGAACCGGAACCTCCGAGATGGCACCCAGAGCAGGTTCGTCTCCGGTGACCCTGGGGAGAGGCTCAGAGGGACAAAAGGAACGGGATCAGGATCACCGGCAGCGGCAGAGCCCGGCAGAACAGACTCGAGCGCCCCCCCCCCCGAGAGACAGGCAATAATGCTCCAGAATAGAGAAGAGAAAGACAAAATAGAGCACTTGCCTGATCTCGGGTTCTACCGCCATCCAGGACTTCGATGCTCCGGGCTCAGCGTGCAGGACTCCGTCCTCCGGCTCCAACTCGACTGCGAATGGCTCCGCAGCCGGCATGATGGTTTCCACAGTCAAGCGACCTCCAAACGCCGAAGACCGCGTCGACAGCCCGCCTGGCGTGGAGGCAGGAGATCTGGACTCTGCTGGGCCGAAACATTCCTCCGTGGAGACCCGGGGACGCTTAACCGTCGGCGCTGGCTCCAACAGGCAGTTCGACCTCCTCCTCTGCCCATGATGTGGCTGCGGGGCTGGGGCAAAACCCTCCAGGGCCGCAGGCCGCCTCCTCCTCACGCGGCGGTGTACACCTGGCACCGGGGCACACTCAGGGGGAAGAGACACAGAGGACGCAGGTTCATATTCAATTTTTGTAGCGGGAGGAGAGAGCTCAGGGGACTGTGAACCCTGAACTCCTCCCCCAGGAATCAAACAAGGCAATTTACTCATAATGGGGGGAGAATGAAAGGACACCTGCCTGATTCCCGGAGGGCCAGTGGAATCCGCTACAAGTGACTTGAGTCTCTCTTCTCCCAACCGGATAGAAGTGGAGGACCCCCCGGACAGATGAGGTGGTGTTACCCGCACCGGATCGGGACCGGGAACACCTGGGAATGAATTTGCGCCATTCCCAGCTGCCGGAGTGAATGACGAAGAGGGGGGTGAAACAGCTGAGGAAAGCCGGGGGCCCAGAGCTGACGGGACAGCGGGGAGAGCGGGCCCAGGAGCGGGAGCAGCTGATTCACTTCTTCGGCAAGACACGGGAGCTACAGCAGGCTGGGAGGCGGAATTCATGTGGTTTCCTGGAGCGGGATCCGGACGGGACTCTCGCTGAGATGAGCGGGGAATTTGGGAGCGACGTCTTCTGAATGTGAGGTCGGGGAAACGCCGCTCCTGTGCGGTGAGCGAAGCCAACAGGTCAGCGTATCCCGGATAATCGTTCAGCTCTGGGTTCTTCTCGACCAGCCTGACCGCCGCAATCACGTTCTTCATGGCTACGGGGGGAACGGCGGCGGAAGAAGCGGCTGCCACTCGATCCGCAATGCGCATCGCTGTCACTCTCATCTTCTCCGGGGGAAACCCGGTTGATGTCACTCTATCCTGGGGATCACCCCTGGGTGAGGCGAACTCCTGGACTGGATCGGCGGCAGGAGCGGGATTCCTAAGCGAGGAGCGATGGCGTCCTGTCCTCGGCTTCCTGCCGGAGTTCTCCTCCAGCCTACGGAGTCTCTCCCAGGCCACAGAGATGTCTGCCCTCCTCGCCTTAACCTCGGGGAGAAGGAAGTAATGAGAAAAGCTGTTAACCATACCCTCGGCGAGCTCCAGGCGCCAGCGTATCTCGCTGGGGGAATCGTAGAGGTCCGTGGTGAGCAACGCTCCGTCCACAAGGTCCAGAGCCTCCGAGAGATCGTGGCCTGGGTGCCGCATGCGTCTCTTGGAGGGAGACATGATACAGGCTCGCCTACACCCAGAGGAAGGGAAAAGAAAGCGTCGAGTCCTTACAGCAAACTCACGGTCGCGGCCGTCTCAGTATGGCTGCGACCTACTGTCATAACTCTGGCTCTCACGAGCCAGAAAAGAGATTCAAGGGCGACCAGTGAGTTAGCGTAATTTATTAACACAAAACACACACTACACTAAATAACGAACAGCAAAGTAAAGAGCCACGTGGGGCTAAAACACACACAGAACTAAAGATGATATACAACCCAGGGAGAAAGGCTAGAGAGGCGGCGAGGGAAAAGCACCCGCCGAGTCGCAACACTTACTTTGGGTAAAGCGCCGAGGTAACGGCGAACTGTAGCTAGACGGGGGAGCTAACAGTCGTGGAAACACAGGATACGTCTTTCCAAAGCGAGGTCGCAGCAACGAGTAACTCTCGGCTGCTCGCTTAAATGGGGGAGATTATTGGGAATAGGAGACAGCTGTCCCAGCGCAGCTGAACTAGACAGCTGGCAATCAGCTGGGCGCTGTCAAAGAGCGGGCCTTGGAAGACCCGGCACGGACTACCCCGGAGCAGGAGTAACACTGGACAACCTGAACGCAGAGAAAGATAGTGTTCAGGTCGTGACAGACTTAAGCTTAAGAATTTAGCAAATGGTAAGTTAAGCCTTAGTTAATAATCCTATTGAAAATGTCTCATAATAAAACCCTTGTGTGAGTTTTTGTCTCTGATGAGCAAGAAGAAGGACATGAAATCAAACAATAACTCCCATATGTCTTTCAATGATTTTATAAGGAATGTCAGAATAGGTTAACATATTTGCATAACTTTAAAACAGAGAATTTACATGTATCATGGGCATCATAGACTGTAACTAACTAACTAACTAACCTGCACTTATATAGCGCTTTTCTAGTCACAAAGACCACTCAAAGCGCTTTCATTAATACTAACCCTCTATTCTAAGGGCCTATAGGAAACAGATATCTAGGGACAATTTAGAACAGCCAATTAACCTAACATGCATGTTTTTGGCATGTGGGAGGAAACCGGAGAAATCCCGGAGTAAACCCACGCAACACGGGGAGAACATGCAAACTCCACACAGATCACTGTTGGTCGGGGGCTGGGATCGAACCCACGATCCCACGATCCCCACAATCCCCCGGCCAAGGGTAAACTGTGCTGCCACAGTGCTAACCACTGCGCCACCGTGCAGCCCAACTGTAACTGAGTTACTTATGAATCAAGCATTTGTGGAACCACATGAAGTATAGTTTAATTTGTCAGTATACTGGAAATTGGAAAACCATAAAATAGCATTGGTTGAGAAAAGTGGATGTGATTTTATGAAGAAAATGATAATTAACTTTATTAAAAAATATAGAAAATTTGTTTTACTTTGAAAAAAGAATATAGACTAATGAAAGACAACCTGCATTTTGAGATTCTGATGTATGTTTGCATCAAATTAGGTTCAAAGAACTTATATCAGGAATATTCTGAAGACAAGTGTAAATTACATAACAGACCGTCAGCCGCAGAAACTTTGCGTCTCAATGGGTAGCAGGCGGGTCCACTGGATTCTGTTTCACTGTACCAGCATGGGTCTGTGGGCAGACTCCATACCCCTTTTATGGCCTCCTCCCGGGATCACAAAGGCTGGTCTCCAGCAGGCTGGATGAGGTTTTCTCTGATGCACTGAAGAAGGAATTAGTTTATGGTGCAAAGTCTCACCAGAAAGTCAAATTTCATCACAAACTCATTTTTTCCAATGTTGGTGCTTTAAATGAGTTGGTTTAAGCTTTAAAAAAATTAAACAAAATCTTCTTGCATGATAATTTAAAGAAAAAGAAGAATAAAATAAGAAAAATGAATTTTAAAGAAAATAAACAGGATTTACACAGAGCATGACAGGCTCTGGGCCCTTTTTAAAAATATAGGAGAAATTGGAGGAGCAGAGAAAGCTGCTCACAGCTTTTGCCAACGACACCCGAGCAGACTCTGAACAAATAGCAATAAAACTTAAGTTTTCTGTAGTGTTGCAGGGTGGTCCCAAAACTTCATGAGACCTGAGGTTGCCCAATTATATTTGAGCTTCTTCCAACAAGGATCATAAACTTGACCTAAAAAGGGAAATGCAATGAAGCTTTGAACTCTAATGGTCAGTTAAATTGCAGCTATGGTCTGCTGAAGAATGAGGAGGCGAAGAGACATTTGATCTGAGAAATGAGACCCCCTTTTAAGACACATGTTGCTGAAAAAAGCATAAATTCCTTAAACTTTAGTGACTAAGATATTCTACTCAATAAAGGAGCATAAAATGCATCTACATCTACTGTAATTAACTTGTGATAATAAACATGCAAACATTAATTTCTTCCTGAAAACAGCAGAGCATATCACAATCATATCAAATCGAATCATATCAATAAAAGCATTTGAAACCCATTGTCCGTCCCAGAGTTCAATCAGGTCTTTGTTGGCAGATACTGTCTTAAGAGAAAGAATATGAGTTAGTTCATAGTCCATAAGGCATAAATTCCACTGCAAAGCAAAAAGTTAAATATTCCTGATTTGTTCACCAGATGACACAGTGAAACAGGTCGTTTACTGGAGAGACTTGGCTTCCAAAGTCTTGACTATGTCGATCATAAAACTGTCAATTAGAACATTCCTTTGCCAAAGAGTCTTGGACAAAGGAATTAACTTCCACTTTATGGCTGATGGACAGGGTTGCAGCTCTAGTTCTTGGGTGAGAGAAGCAGTTTCAAAAGCCAGACTTTTGAGTTGGAAAAAAAAAAATTCTTCAGCAAAGAATAATTTTATAATTTGGAACTCAAGGTCATGCTACATCATATATTTTCCATCACCAGACAACACAAAGATTTCATTTTCATCTTGCTGTGTTCTGTAACCTTTACAGCAAAACAAGCTGTTTCCTCTACCTGTCTGAATATTTTGAGGTTCCCCTGTGCTCTGTTGCTTGCTACAGCAACAACCCATTTTAAAAAGTTTTTTTTTTTTTTTTTTTTCACACAGATCAACAGCTAGACGGTATTTTTAAACAAACACGCTCACACACACACACACACACATACATACATACACAGACACACACACACATACAGGGCCCACACAAATGCTTTGTTTGCCTTATCCACTCAAGGCCACAGCTAGACAACATATACACCCACAATGAAAAGCTTCAGATTTACACCCACGCACAAAAGCAGGGCAAAAATTATTTCAATTAATTTTCAAAACTGGCAATCTCAGCGGAGAAAGCGCACATCTTGCAGCCGCATACTGCAACATGAAAGTCCTACTATTTTTTCTACACCGGTGTGAAAACACAACTCCTTTACTGAAAAGTATTATTTTCAAACTCCCACAATGTTAATCATTTCCCCAGAGAACAATAATTATCTAACCATCCCTTTTATGCTCCACAATGACCACAAAAAAAAATCACAACAACAACTTTAAAGCTCAGTGCAACCTGCTTCTTCCGCCTCCGCGGAATGTCCCGTGTCTCTCTCACCGGAGCAGATTCCCCAAAACACAAGACACAAACACAAATAAACGGACAAACTGAAGTCACTTTATTCAGATCAGCGCTATAACAAAAATTAAAATTACCGGTTCACACAAGCCAGTGCTCACTGCAATTCCTGACAGAATCTTGCATCAATTTACAAATCAAATGCTCACTGCAGCCAAACAGCAGAATCTCGTCTAGACTTTATATATTAATGCTCACTGCAATATTGTAGGACAGAATCTTGTCCCGATTAATATCTCAGGGCTCATTGCGCAATATTAAACAGTCTCTTGCATTAATTTCCGCACACAACAACAGACTTAATCATCCACCTTGCCGACTCGAACAAAAGTTAACCAGGCTTTGCAGTGTTCAAGTGCTCAGGAAAACATTCCACCCTCAGAGAATCTTTCACCCAAGGGAACACAATCTTTTATACCACAAATAAATGTACTCACACCTGGGACGCCTTCTCAGAGTTCCGGAAGACCCGTCAACCACAAGCTGTCCCCGACGTCTCCAAGCCCTGGAGGGGATGCCGTTTTCATTGTCCGCCCCAAAAAGTGGATCTCCCCAGACCGTGCACAGCCTTCAAGGTTGAAGCCGCCCGAAAATGCCTGTGATTTTATCTGGGTCCCTGTTCGGGTGCCAAAATGTTGGAATAAAATTGAATTGAATGAGACTGAATCAAAAATCAGTAGGCAGTTTCCAAGTTGTGAGCCATTTATTTAAACTCTCGCCAGAGGAGAAAAGAGATACAGCTGACCGTCCACAGAGTCACACTTGCATCACTTCCCTGCCATACATTCTAAGTCTGGTGTTTTTAAAGCTGGAGGTAAACAGGGAGAGAAGTCCTTGAGCTATTGGAGACATCTCCTGGAGGCAGTCTAAGTGTCTAATCTATGGCACGTTTCTGGTCACAGAAACTAAGCAGGTCAGGTCAATAAAACAAGATTATCCTGGGTCATTATTTACGTCTTCCCTGACCCTAACCTTACATTCCTGCATCCATCCACACGCACATTCATTCAAGACTCTGGGACATGAGATTACAGATGGCTCATACAATTCACCAGAAAATGCATCAAATATAATATATAAAAGAAAAAATACAGAGATGAAGTAATATAGAATAATATGAAATTAACCTTTCACTCCGACACCACGAGTCCTGAATACAGTAATCGATGGGCTGACTCGGCATTCAGCCAAGTTGGGTGTAAATTATGCCCTGATTCAGCCTGCCGAGTTGGCAATTGGCTGAGTTGGGCAGACACCTCAGGCCGCAGTTCTTAGGAGAAAATGTCTTCATCCTGTTTTTATTTAGATCCTCAGATACTTTCTGACCAAGTGTAATAATAATGTTTGATTGCATGGATTTAATAGGTCTAAAACATGCAACCCAGAACATCACAAAAGAGAGCATGGGAGGGAAACTGAGGCAAAACAAACAAACAAACAAACAAACAAACAAACAAAAAACAGTGGGGTTGGTAATTAAAATTTCTGCATATACTGTATTATCCTGCTATAGCAGGTTGGTGTTGTTTTAAATATGTTTTTCTTTAACGTTATTTTCTTCATTTTCTAATTTATTTTATATTTTAATTTTTTTTCCCCTTGTCAACTTTTCAGTCTCTGAAGCTTTGTGAATTACATTAATTTACAGGAAAGGCGCTCTACAAATAAAGATTTATTGATTGATACTATATGGTTAAAGTTTTCTAACTGCATTAACTTTAGTTACATTACCTCATCTGACATCATTGGGAAACTTTTTCAAGACTACTCAGATTTTTGAGGAGCAATCTTAAACCATTTGTGAGTAATCGCCTAAATTTGTGTTTTTTTTAACTCCTACATTTTTTACTACTTTTCATAAATGTGCAGATTTTTTTTTCGTCAATGTTGAACATATTTGTGATAAATCTATGACATTTTTCATGCAAATTTGCACCTTTTTTCCAACAAATTTGCAATTTTTTATCATTTAATAAAAATCTTAGCTTGGCAGTGGATATGCCCCATTTAAACCATTAGAAATCCACAGACTTTTTTTTTTTTTAAAGCACCAACTTGACTATAGCTATATATGGCTTTGTTCTTGTGCTTTTCTGAAAAGGTGAAGAAAGGAGCAGCAACACCAGATTTATAATTGGATTAGTTGATCCTTTTTTTTCAGTTTTCAATAGATTGACTGTAAAAACACTCATGAATTACAGCCCTACAATCTGAATAATTTTCCTTATAGTTTAAGTTTGTAACCATGTTTACAACTAATTTGATTTCTGCAAGTAAGTATTATGTTAAGGTTGTGTTACTTTTACTTTTATGCAAAATTTCTGGATATTCTACACACATCTGCTTGAAAGTAGGGCTGGGCAATAAATTGATTTTAAATCAAAAGTGAAATTATCTGGTTTGGACAGTGTAAAGAAAATAAATTTTGTGAAAATCGACTGTCTAATTCACAACAGTAAATATGGTAGCTTGCACCACTAACCCCTCCCCCACACTTAAACATGAATTTTATGAAAGTTAAGTTGGTACTTTAATAATCAGAAATGTGTGAATTGAACTTTGTTTGAGCAATTCCCAATAGAGAATCAGATTGGGGGGGGGGGGGGATTTTAAATGATTGTGTTAAATCTAAAACGTCAGCGAAAATCGAGTGGGGCGTGTATCACCTAGGCCAGGGGTGTCCAATCATGTGCCATGGAAGGCCAAGACCCTGCAGGCTTTACCTCCGACCATTGTCTTCAGCAGCAGATTCCACTGAATTTCTTCCCACTGATTGCTGATAAATGAAAACACCTGCTGAAGAGACTGGGTAGAAGAGAAAACCTGCAGGGTCTTGGACCTCCATCGCACATGATTGGACACCCCTGACCTAGGCCTTCTCGAAAGATATTTTTGTACTTTATCCTCACCTGTGGCTATCCGCAGCTGCAACCAACATAAGGATAATTCATGCAGACATGCTTTATGCTACAGTCTGGGAGTGCTGGGTCATTTCATTTGTCATGTATAATTTTGTTACCTTATTTATGCTGTTGTTCCACAGGTTTACCTCACATCTTAATTTCACTTCAGTTCTTTCAATGTTGTTTTAAAATATATAATGGATTCTTTGTTTTTTCCAAGCAGGCAACTTCTGCTTGCTTCTGTTTCTACCTTCCACCATTTCCTATCGGCTGCCCTGCAAGAAAGGTAAAAACCACTCATATTTACGTTAGAGTAGCTACATTTTCATTTCAAAGTGTCTATACACCGGCTTATTTTTGATATGATTCTGAGTTTTAAATGACTCAACTTATGACACAGAATCACGACAGAGACAGAACACATTTCAAGGTTTTTTATTGTGCAAGTAATGCATATTGAAGTGTCTGCCCTGGCAGGCCCATGGAGAGAGGATAATGAACAACAGCTCTTAGTAATGATTGAGAATATGATTGGCAATTAATTTGGCTTTCTTACTAAGGCTGTTGTGCTGATTGGCAGTGGAGAAATTGGAGTGGAACAGCGGCACACCACAGACAGGAACAGAATGATGAAAGATGACTGGTGGGGAAATCTTCAACTTGTCCAGGTTGGAGAAAAGCAGTTAGCAGAGATTATGTTGGCTTACTTGAAATAGTCCATGTACTGTTTTCCAGAGTGAATCCACTGAGGAAGAAGTCCACATCTGCCAGGAGAGTCCAAGGGTTGCCTGTGCACAGGTAAGTATTTAATAACCAGGTAAGTGGGAAAAGTGATCTTGCATGAAGCCACGGGAAAAGGTCTGAAGGTAGAGAGGCAAAACCTGGGGCAAGGCACACAGGGCGAGCAGCTCTGGAAAGCTGAGGTGGCGACATCTGTATAGGAAGTCTAACAATCCTACAACCTAGGGCAGCTCCCTGACGAGCTGCAGGTGGTGCAAAGAGGCAGTTGCACCGTATTAGGAGAGAGAGAGCTGCAGATGGTGAGAGGAGAGATGGGTGCAGCTTAGAGCATTACAATTTTTGGTGGGCCACTGCAATACCAACTAGAAAAGCACTCGGAGAGCTCATACCTCCACCAGAGCTTCTTCCATCCATCATGGATCACCTCCAAAATGTAATGGGTTAGTGTGTAGGCCGCCAGCCAGTTCTGGTGAAAATTGCAGCAAAATTTATCCAGTAGTTGTGGAGGATTCTTGCTAATGCACTGAGAAAATAAGACCCTTGGTGGAGGTATGCATTCTCGGATCATCACCAAAATGTTATGCGTTCCTTTCTAGCCCAAGAACCACCTCTGGTGAAAATTTCATCCTAATCCATCGAGTAATTTTTGTGTAACCCTGCTGCACAAATTCAAACAAGGTCCTTGGTGGAGGTATGTACTCTCAGATCATGACCAAAATTTAAAGGGTTCATCCTTGGCCCAAGGGCTACCTCTGAAATTTTCATCATTCATCAAAATCCATCCAGTAGTTTTGCATAATCCTGCGAACAGACAAACAAACCACCCCGATTACATTACCTCCTTGGTGGAGGTAACGATCACGGCCACTCATTGACCATATTTACATGGTAAACATATTATCAGGCAGTAAACTAGGTGTGCTTGACACCTCGTCAGCGGTTAGCTGTCAGTAGAAGAGCAAGTCATTCAGTCATTCTGTTACTGTGACTATTACCACCCAGGGACGGTTAATTTATTATTGACCAGTCAAACCACACACCCCTGTCTATGATAATGCTTTATTGAAGGTCTTAAATGCCAACATGCAGCCAATATTTGTCATTATTTTGATTAGTCCAACAATTGACAGTAAATGTTAATGTTAGTCTCAAACGTGGTGTCGCCATCCAAACACGATCTTAGGGAAATGAAGAAAGGAGAGTGGGATGAATTAGTTCTCATGAGCATTTAAAGATATGTGCCATTAAAAACAGCCCATTTTGAGGACAACTTACTCCCCATGTGTAAGATGGTACTGTATTTATTAAACCCTGAGGTGTTGTGACTAAAACATGTCACAGACGTTTCATTAACACCTCTTGGAGCTGTGTCAGCATGTGGGGAAAATGCATAATAAGGGCAATTTAAAACTGGATTTATGCTGCACCTCCATTGTCCGCGTACGTACAACTGGAAACCTCACGTGACAAAATTTACATCACTGTCTCCACTCCGCTAGTGTATGCAAGGCTCTACTGCGGATGACCACGTGCAGCCCAAATTTTATGACCACGCGGCCTGCCCATGGCCTGAACACATTGACAGAGCATGCACAAGACTGAACATCCCATTCACGAGATGGCGCTACCAACACAGCATACAAATACAAAGTAGACGAGGAAGACAACGAGGAGGCGGAAGACAAGAATAAACATGTATAAATCCTTTTGCAGCAGCTTGAGTGGAGAAGAGACTGGAAAATGGTAATTCCTTCCTTTCATTGACACAACACCATTGTTGTTGCTACCAAAAAATAAAAATTGTGAGTCACTCTCGTGTTTATAACTGGTGAACAAACTGGCGTGTTAGTGCATTTGTGCTACCCATAGGGCTGGGATAAAACTACAAATAAGTTGTGCGCATGAATCAACTGCTTGGTCTGGTAGACAAAAAAAGTGAGCATGTACAATGCCGGGTGTACACTGGACTCGTCCAAAGCATACGTGGACCAAAGCAGGTCAGAGGGGAAATGCAGCATGAATAAGGCTTAAGTGCCAAGACTTGGGGAAGACTACAGGAGTGCAGTAGTTGTGGTTTTGGTGGTATTAACCAGAGGAATCAGGTCTCTTAACACTACTGTCATTGATGCCACCACTTTGGCCATGAACAATAAGCCAGAAAAACACCAGAAATGAACTAAGTAAATGTTTGTATCTTGATGAGAAAACTCTGTTTTGATCTAGTCTTGATGCTTTGTTTTCTCTCTACCATCTGGACTTTAAAACCCAGCCCTTAATCATCCTATAGAGGCTGAAGTCAGTTAGGGACTGATGTGTTAGGGTCTAAGTTCTCTAACATCCACCAGCTCCATGATGTCGTCATGGAGGAGTGGAACAGGATTCCAGTGGCAACCTGTGAATCAGAAGAATCAGAATCAGAATCAGAATGAACTTTATTGCCAAGCATGTTTACACATACGAGGAATTTGACTTGACATTAGGCGCGCTCGGTAAGCACTTCCTAATGACGCGGCAGCCATGCAAGGCGCCTCATCATACAGTGGGGGGTAAAGAGGGGAAGGGGGAGGGGGAGGGGATGACACATTGGGCAGAGAGAAAAAAAAACATAGTTATCAGAATAGCGCTTGAGTGAGCAAAATTATGATCACATAGAAAAAAAATCCTCAATGCACACTTAGCAGACAAGTTACAATACACACGTTAACAAAGCAAGTTGAGACAGACTGTGTGTGTGTGTGTCAGTGTATGTGTTTCAGTCATGTAATGTTGTATGCAGTGTGTGTATCAGTTACTGGTGAACAGCAAAAATCCTCTCCTGAGCAACGTTTAGATGTTATGTCTTTAGTGTCCTAAAACATAGATAGCATGTCCACAAGAGTTCATCTCTCAGTGCATGTCCGAAGGTAAATTCCATGTTAGTCACATGACGCTGTCCTTGAGAGTTCAGATTACTGCACACCAGTGTGTTTGGGTTAGGGAGAAGCCAAGCCAAAACTCCCTTCTGCCTTATCTTCCTCCAGGAGGAATTAAATCTCAAGGGCGCCGAATCAAGGCCTGATAGGCACAGTTCACTTAGAGCATAGAAATTTCCTCTCATGCGATTCTGTGCATCACAATTTAAATTAACATTCACAGGCTTTAAAATCATTCCCTGGAGAACACCCAGTGACACGAGATGTTTCCCACCTTTCCAATTCAGTTCACCATTGCCGCTATCAGTGCTCCCCCCAGCTGGTCGAATTATTGAAGGAGCTTCGCCGGGTCCGCATTTTGATTAGCTCTTCCAACTTCTTTAATTTTCGATACACCAGGAAAACTCCAAGGCCAATCAGCAGAAATCCTGTGATCATGAAGCCAAAACAGGTAGATGTCTTCCACATCTTCAATTGAATTACGCAGACACATGAGTTCCAATTGTTCCATGAGTCTCTCCACTTGGGCTCCCCCTGGCCCGATTTCCTGTTAAAAAGTGGTGTCAATAGCATTAAAGCCCAGCTCAATTCCATAATTTCCATAATTTCAGTTTGGGTCGAGATGCAGCAGAACAAGAGCGAGACACAGACAGGACACAGCAAGCTGGGATCAGTAAGGGGGGGGGGGGGGAAGGGAGAGGAGAAGAAATGCGTCTGCACTCTCTGATAGCCGGAAGAAGCTCTAGTGAACTCCATGGCCAAGAGAGTTAAGGCAGTACTGGAAAATAATGGTGGCCACACAAAATATTGGCAATTTGGGCACAATTTGGACATTTTCACTCAAGGGTGTATTCACTTTTGTTGCCAGTGCTTTAGACATTAATTGCTGTGTGAGTTATTTTGAGGGGGCAGCAAATTTACACTGTTATACAAGCTGTACACTGACTACTTTACATTGTATCAAAGTGTCATATCTTCAGTGTTGTCCCATGAAAAGATATAATAAAATATTTACAAAAATGTAAGGGGTGTACTCACTTTTGTGAGATACTATAAAAGAGCCAGTGTGCGAAGTGCTCGCCACTGGATCGTTGGGTTTTGCTGCCAGTACAACTCCAGTCTATGTTGTTTGGCAAATCCTGCTGTTCTGTTGTCTTATCCTCTCCTATCTTCTCCTCCTCTGGTTTACTGCCACTCCAACGGTGTGTCTCCGGGGCTGTGCACACTTACCTGAACCAGACTTTGCATGGACAGAATCATCTCCACCTACGTCTACCCAATCCTCTCCACCATTCCATCATCTCTCAGCAGTCTCCAGTCTCACCACATTGTGTTTCACACTGGAGCTCACTGTCGGGCCCTCAACTAGGGTAGTAAGCCTCTCTTTCCCTCTCATAATTTCCCCATCCTGGTATCTCGGTTATTGACCTCTTTTCTCTTTTCCTCTCTTTTCAGGCTACATGTGGCTCCAGCGTGCCCCTGTCTTTGTTGTATTTAAACTGGTGTCTTATTTGCATTCTTCATTAATAGTTTCGAGTGTGTATGTTTATTAAGTTTGTGTATGTGTGTCTTTTCCTTTTCATTAAAGTTGTGTCAAATTTTCCTCTTGAGTCTGAGTGTTCATTCAGTGTGGTTTGCCCTGCGTTAAAGTCTTTTGGGTACTCAGTCATGACAGTTACTGTATAATCTGCTTCTCAATTAAAACTAATTTGTCATCATACCACTGTCATTATCAAGAGTTTCAGAATAAATTTGGACGTTTTTACAGTTTTTTGCTCCATTTTGCGCCGTGATTATCTCTCCCAACAAGGCTGCCAACCTTATTTGACCCCACCGGAAGTCATGGGATCCAAAACTATGAATATACTGTATTGTGTTTCCTGCTCTTCTTCCCTTTTTGCTCTGGTGCTCCTTGGGAGAAGTAAGTGATGCTGCAACCAAATAACGCTTACATGTTAGCTTCAAGTATTGTGTAATATGCTAATATGTCACTTAATTGTGTAGGGGCAAAGTTGTATGAATATTACTGACCAGATGATTTTTGCTGTTTGCCTATTTGTCAGGTACTGTATGTTTTGTGCCTTTGTATTATAACGTAATGTTGGCCCTTTTTGCTATGGCGCTGCACAAGAGTAAGGGCAGAGTTGTATGAATACTACTGATCAGAGGATTTTTGCTGCTTGCCTATTTGTTAGAAATAAACAGAGGACACTTCCAAAGAGTATTGGGCATGTGGGTATTCTAATTTCACAACACTCACAATGCAGAAACCCTACGGGTTACGCTACCTTGGCTCATTTTTCCTCTTTTCAGCTGCTTCAACTTTCTGTCTTTGGTCTGAATTTCCAAACATTTCTGAAAATTTCTTTACACTCTAAACTAACCGGACCAAGGTTCATTTTGATCCAGCCTGACACCACCTGTTTTTGCCAGACCAAATTTCAGAGCTTTGGTCTGGACCATGATTTGGGAAAGGTTTCATTTCTACAATTTTGTTCCTTATCAAACTGAAAAGTCTGAAAGTCCTGACTGGTTATGTATGAAAACACCCTTAGACACAAGCTGAAAAGGCTGTCACAGACATGACTCAGTGTGTACTTGAATGCAGTCCACGTACTCATGCATACTCCAGTGGGTTTGCTTTAAAAATTGGGCTGATGAAAGTGTGCAAAAAAAAATGGATACCACCCACAAGAACTGAGAAGTCTATAAAAGCATCCTTTGACATTTACTTACAGCATAGAACATGAGCAAATGTCACCTAGTTAATTATAAAAGTGGTTGCTTCTTCTTTATTCTTTTCGTCCTGGGTATGACGTTAAACTGCATCCGGGCGAGAGGGTCTGTTGGACTAGGAATCAGAATCAGAATCAGAATCAGGTTTATTGCCATTGTTCATGTAGTACACAAACTAGGAATTTGTCTCGGTGCAATGTTGCAACATTAAACATGATAAGATAAAAGAAATAAACTATACATGCAATAAAGTGTAGAATAAGAGTAAGTGGTACTGGTCAGCAGTTAAAATATATTAGCGAGCAGCAGATACTGTGGAGAACTATATAGTGCAGTCGGTAATGCAGGAAGAAAACAGTGATGATTGACATGAGTCTGGTTGAGCTGCTGTACATAGTGCACGAGAGTCAATAAGTCACTTAGTGTTCAGCAGTCTGATGGCAGAGGGGAAGAAGCTGTTCATGTGACGGGAGGTTTTAGTCTGGATGGACCGAAGTCTTCTACCAGAGGGGAGGGGGGCAAACAGTACGTGACCAGGGTGTGAGGGAGGATGATGGAGTGCCTCTTCTCTTAACCCTCGCTGATACTCCCAGGTGTCCCTTTGGCAAGGACTAGTACCTGTTAGCCTCCCTTACCAGGGTTATGGTAAAACTCTCTATCAACTTTGTGTGTTGTAATCCCGTAAGGGAACCCAGGGTTAAAGTGGTTCCTAGCACCCCCTTGATGATCATATGAGGTGACAAGTGGGGCAACTTGTTTGCCGTGAGTTGCGACCTGTGTCAGTGGAGGAAGAGGTCCTGGTTCTTGAGGAATGTGTCTTGCTGCAGCTCTCACAAGTCCAACACAGTGCTTTGGCTCCTACTTCTCTTAGATGAGAGGTTAGAAGGGCCCGGTCCAATCAATCGGCTTGTCAAGGTCTACTCTGGGATGTCTTTTGTCAGTGTAACATCTACTAATCCCAGAAGCCTATGGCGGAGGGTCAGTTGAGTAATTTGCACTTTTGTGCTTCATTGCTCAAGTATACCATCCCTGTATCTCTGATGCATAACCTGCAGGAAGTCCGTGGCTCTGTGCATCCCCTTGTCGGGCTCCGAGGAGGGTGGGGAGCAGGGATGATGAATCATACACTATAAAACATGGCTACTAAACAAACCCCTAAAAAAACAAATGTTGGAAGATGATGTGGATGACCCAGGAATTAGCAGGATGGCTCTTTCAAATGGTGATATTTGGCCGAGGCTTATTGTTTCACAGTCGCTGTCATAAGATATGCCTCTTTCTAAGCTGTCCCCTTTTGCCATACAGAAAGGAATTTCAGGTAATGCAGGGTCAGTTAAGGATGTTTAAAAATTAAGGTCTGGCCAGATTTTGGTGGAATGCTTAAAGAAATCCCATAATGAAAATTTGTTATGGTGTGATGTGCTGGCTGGTCTTCCAGTGAGGGCTTTTCTTTTTATTTTATTTTCTTTTTTTTTTAATTTTTATTACTTATTTTGTACCTGTAGGTAGATTTGTTTTGCAGACTGGTGACAAGCCACCAGCTGTCGGTCGCTGCGTGCGCAAGCGCCCCGGCTTTTCTTCACCCTTCTCTAAACAGCTGCAAAGGAGTAAGTTGCACTAGAGAACTCCACAATATGGAAGATGATGAAATAGTCTCAGAACTGCAACAACAAGGAGTAACACATGTGAAGAGAATAGCCATCAAAAAAGATGGGCAAACAGTAAAAACTGGTACTTACATTCTGACGTTCAACTGGCACCAACTCCCAGAAAGAATCCAAATAGGATACCTGAGTATAACTGTTGATACCTTTATTCCAAACCCTCTCAGATGTTTTAACTGCCAAAAGTTTGGTCAAGGCTCCTCAGGATGTAAGAATAAATCAGTCTGTTGCAAATGTGGAGAAGAAAGGCATGAGTTGGCCTGCACAACACCTCCCAAACGTAGTAACTGTTTAGGCAATCATGCAGCATCATCAAAAGAATGTCCTTGTTGGATCAAGGAAAAAAGAAATTCAAACTGTTAAATGTATTAAGAAAATTAACTACCCTGATGCACATTAACTGGTTGAAGGTTTCCCAAAGTACAAATTCCAGCAGAATTTCTCTTTTATTGTGAAACCTAAGATGCAGTCTGAAGAGTGCCAGACATATCTGACCTGGTTAACTAAAGATAAGCCCTCATTATTAAGTAGTATTAAAAATTCCGGAGTCCCAGTTAAAAGTAAAATGAGTACTCAAAGCCTTACTACAATAAGCCAACCCTTAAGTCAAAGTCTAAGCAAGTCCGCAGAACAAAACCAATCATCAAAAGAAAAGAAAAAAAAACATCCAGCTCCTCTACTCAGGCAAAATCAAGTCAAGAAAATAAATTGCAAAAGAGTGGGACTTCAGTAGAGGCAGAAATGTCTGAAGTCACGACTTTCCGTAGTCACGGCCCCTCCCCCAAAAGCAAGCAAAAGGAGCGTGCTTTTGTTTTACCTACCTGATGGTGGGCAGCCACATTATCCAGTGGAACTGTTGTGGCTTTAAGGCAAATTTCTCTGAAATGCAGCATTTAGCTGCTAGTTTTAGTCCCCTTGCTTTTTGCCTTCAAGAAACTCTTCTGCTATCAACCTACCCCATGTCGCTGAAACATTATGCTATGTATAATACATACAGTATGGTCCAAATGTGCATTGTCCTGCTGGTGGGTCAACAATTTTAGTAAGGAATGTCCTATTTCACAGCCACTTGGCTTTAGTGTCCAACTTACAAACAGTGGCAGTTCGTCTAACTTTGCATAAAGCAATAACCTTATGCTCTGTCTATATACCACCAGATATGTTTGTGACACCAGAAAATCTTGATGACTTTCTTAATCAGTTGCCATCCCCATACATCCTTATCGGTGATTTTAATGGTCATAATCCTCTATGGGGAGAAATTTGCTCAAATGCAAAAGGGAAGATACTGGGGGATTTTATTGCTAAAAATGACATGTGTCTTTGGAATGATGGGTCTCACACATATGTTGCTTCCCTGGGTAGCGGCCCAGGAGGAGGCAACGTGGATGTGGAAGTAAACTCTCCTGTGATAGGAGAATAGACAGAACACGTTTCGTGCCGTTATTTCACACAGAGGAGTTTATTCTCCATCCAAATCATTCACATGACCAACATCAACTGACTAGTATTTACTATCAAAGTCCATAGTTTCTCTCTTATTATCTGATCACATCACCATTAAACAAAACACAATCATGTCCATTTATCACAATTTTCGATGTGACATTAACTGTATACTTAACATTTTTAACAAATTACCTTAACATGAAATTAATTATTGTTTTTTATCTCCTTCCCATGTATATAGCTTTTAACTTGTTCAAATATTTATATTTTAAACAATAGCCCATGAATTTACATTTAAATTAATCATTTTAAGCACTGTCATAAATGTACAGTATGTAAGATAAGATAAGATAAGATGAGATAAGCCTTTATTAGTCCCACAACGGGGAAATTCCAGGATTGCAACAGCACAGGGATAGCAACACTCAGAGCAACAATCAGAAGGCAAGAAAAAAAAACAAGCAAGCAAGAGCAGCTAATATACATATGTACATATTACTATAAAATATATATACACACACACACACACACACACAGACACACAGTGCCGAGCATTGTAGCTGGATGGAATAAATATATGAATATATGAACACACAGTGCAGAGCATTGTAGCTAGATGGAATAAATATGTAAATATATAAACACCCACAGTACGGAGCATTGCAGTGGTGTTGCAATGTGGTGTTATTCTTAACAATGCACTGACCTGGCCACTGTGTATCTAATACACTTTTACAATAGTATTCCTGGTATTCGGTAATACACCCGAAATATGCACACTTGGTGACAAATAAAACCAGTAAATGTCATACTGTATGAAAACAGTTTCATAAATGTCTTTAAATAAAGTAATCAAATGGTTCCTAATATGTGGGCAGATTTCACTTTTGTGGCACGTCCCATACACTCGATCATTAACATTAGCAGGTTAGCTTATACAACAACACATCAACTTTAACAGAAATACCCTTACAAACCCGCTTTTCGCCTCACACTTATCACAATATAATCTCGGACATCTTAGGACTCTTACAGTTTATATTGCACTCTTGAATTATTAGTGTTTACCAACCTGTGATAGGAGAATAGACAGAACATGTTTTGTGCCGTTATTTCACACAGAGGAGTTTATTCTTCGTCCTCCGGTGCGTGAGTCTACTCTCTATCACTGTGCGACATGCGCCATCTATTGGTCGGTGTACGGAACTGCACTCAACTCACATGAGTTATAATGGAACCAGGTGGATTACAAATGCATTGTAGAAAAATAAAATAATTAAAGAATAAAATAAAAATTGTAGGGGTGCCTGTTTTTATTTTTTTTTTTATCCAAATGTCTTTTTAGCACCTTTTTTTTTTTAGAACTTATATTTTATTAAAATTTTTAACAACAGAGTCATTACAGATATAATTACCATATGTAGTCAAGATTATTTAATACACAAATTCCACATCAATATAAGAGAAACAGCATCTGTCAAAAAAAAATAAATAAAATAAAACCAAGCGCTTAATAGCCACCTTGAGCAACTACAATAAAGAGACTTCTACTGGATGCCATCTTGATTTAAAAGTAGGTAATTGGAGTATCAGTGCGTAAGTAATCTTCTCCATGTGATAAAGTTCTTGTACTTTTTGAAGCCATGCACTGAAGGAGGGTGGGTCTGTTTTCATCCAAGAGGCAGTGACACATTTCAAGGCTGCTACAAAAAGTATGTTTAGGAGGTATGTTGGTGCTCTCCCATGCACTTCCGGAGGGGTGATGCCAAGAACTGCTACTGCCAAGTCCCTTGGTATTGTAACTTGAAACATATGATTTATTGCCTTGTACACCTCATCCCAAAATGTTTGTATTTTAGGGCACGACCAGAAAATGTGTGTGTGATTAGGCACTTCTGTACCACAATTTCTCCAACACAGGCTTGGAACATTTGATGTCATCTTGGCCACAATATCTGGTGCTCTGAAATATCTACTAAATATCTTCCATTTAAATCCCCTCCATGTATTTGAATTTGTGGTCTTATGCGCCACTGTACATACCTCTTCCCACATTTGATCCGAGAAAATTTGACCCGCCTCTGCCTCCCATCTTTGTTTTGCCAGAATAGGTTCATTTTGAGCCATTAAACCAAATATTTTGTATAACTTTGAGATCACTTTTTTATCCTCTTTGTGTTTTTGAGTTTGAATTAAAAAATGTTCAATGAGTGATGGGTCTAGCACTTTATCCCACTCTTTATGAGAAACCAAAAAAGATCGTATTTGCAGATATCTGAAAAAATCATTTTTTTTGGAGTTGGAAGCGTCTTCTCAAATATTCAAACGATACAAAACCATCCTTATCGATTAACTGATGTATGTAAATAAGCCCATGATCAGCCCACTTGAGAAAGTTTGTATCCAATCTGCTTGGTACATTTGAAACAGATATAAAAGCCTAGGCAGAACATTCATACGAATGGCTTCTATGCGACCTAGGAGAGACAAAGGCAATGGTGACCAACGGTTTAGGTCATTTTTTATAGTACTAATTATCCTACCATAATTTGCATCAAATATCTTGTCTAATGAAAGGGGAACATAGATACTCAAATACTTTATACCTTCTTTAGGCCAACGAAAGCCACTTTGTTGTTTAAACTCTGGTGAAATATTGTCCAAAATGCCCATTGCCTCAGTTTTATCAACATTAATTTTATATCCTGAGAAATATCCATATGTTGATATAATTTTCATTAAACATGGAATTGTACAGGATGGCTCTGTCAGATACAGTAGGACATCATCCGCGTACAGTGATATTTTATGTACTTCTTTGCCAGTCAGCACCCCTTTAATATTATTGTCATCTCTAATGAGTTGGGCCAATGGCTCTATACTTAAAGCAAAGAGCAAGGGTGACAGAGGACACCCTTGTCTGCAACCACGCTCCAAGTTAAACCTTGTAGATCGAAACCCATTAACTCTCACAGCTGCTTGAGGTGAAGAGTATATGGTTTCAATCCAGTCGATAAATTTAGGGCCAAAATTAAATCTTTTTAATGTTTGAATAAGATATTTCCATGACACTCTATCAAAAGCCTTTTGGGCATCCAGTGATAATACAACTGTCTTGGTTTTGCTTTGTTTTTGGTATGATAAGATATTAAACAAACGACGGAAATTATTTGCATAATGTCTCCCGACAATAAACCCAGTCTGGTCTGGATGAATAATGTTAGTTATTATGTCATTTAGTCGCCGTGCCAATACACCCGTCAAGACACGAACATCTCCATTTAACATAGACAATGGCCTGTAAGAGCTGCAATCAGTGGGATCTTTACCTTCCTTCTGTAATACCACTATAGTAGCTTCTGCCCATGACACAGCCATTGTTTTTGTTTCTAATGAATGGTGATAAGCTTTTAAGAGGAGTGGAATAAGTTCTTCATGGAAACATTTATAAAACTCATTGATAAATCCGTCTGGACCAGGACATTTATTATTTTTGAGAGATAAAATACATTGTTTTATTTCCCAATCTTGGATTGGTTCATCCAAATTTGTAGCAATTTTGCCAGATAACTGAGGTATATTAATATCCTGTAAGAATTGAGCAATATTGGACTCATCGGGGCATGTATCAGTATCTTGGTAGAGAGATTTATAAAATTCTCCGAATGTTTCAGCTATTTCCTTAGGCTTTACTATATATTTGTGTCCAGATTTTATTTTATGTACAATATTAGAAGATTGTTGTTTACGTAATTTGAAAGCCAGAAGCCTGCTCGCTCTATTTCCATGTTCATAATGCTGATGCTTGGCAAAACGTAAAGTTCCCTCGATCTTCTCTGATAGTAGCTCTTGTAGCTCTGAACGGGCTGCTTTGAGTTCAGTTAAGAGATTAGACGCCATCCCTCGTTTATGCTTATGTTCGAGCTCCCTAATTTTATGCTCCAATTCTGTTTGTTTAGCCATTTTTTGCCTCCTTTTTGCAGTAGCATAAGAAATTATACAGCCTCTTAAATAGGCTTTTGCACAGTCCCAAAGTACAAGAGGTGACATGCCAGGTGTATCATTTATATCAAGATAGTTCTTGAGCTCTGTTTTAATGAGAGTAATGAAATCTTTATCATTAAGAAGAGAGGCGTTCAATCTCCATTGTTTATAAGTTGGTGTCAATCCCATGTCCCACTGAAGAACCACTGGGGCATGATCAGAGATTGTAATGGGTATGATGGTTATGTCTTCAACTCTGTGGAGTTCAGCTTTAGAAGTGAAAAAATAATCAATCCTTGAATAGGATGCATGACTGTTAGAGTAAAATTTCTTTCTTTTGGAAATTTTGATCGCCATACATCAACTATTCCTGCTTCAGCAGTCAAATATTTAAGCATCTTGCCCATCTTGGATATGGATGCTTTGGGTGGAGGTTGTCTATCTTGTTGTGACATTACACAATTAAAGTCTCCCCCCATGAGTAAAAGACCAACACTATACTCCGTGATTCTGTTAAATAGTAATTTGATGAAGCCTGGTTGGTCCTCATTTGGGGCATACACATTAATTAGGGAGACAGGTATGCCATCAAGCAGCCCATTTACCAGAATAAATCTACCTTCTCCATCTGCATGTACAAATGTATCAACAAAATTAACTTGTCTATGTATTAATATTGCTACCCCTCTTCTTTTACCTGAGCGGTGAGATGAGAAATACACCTTATCTGCCCAGGATTTCTTTAATTTCAGGTGCTCATCATCGGACAAATGGGTTTCTTGTAATAGTGCTACTTGACACTTCAAACGTTTAAGCTGTAATAATATTTTCTTCTTTTTAATGGGGCTATTTAGACCCTTCACATTATAACTTATAATTGTCAATGGACTCATAACTTAAGTACTGTGGTGCACATAATTACAGTATAGGGCATCATAAAAGTTGTTTTGAGGCAGAGGCGGGCCCACGATCGAGGGTACAGCAGAAACAACATAGGGAATATTACTTCACATAGGAATGTTGCATCGAAGTGGAAAGATTTTATGACTAAGAGAATATGGTTCCAGTAAGTAACAAATAGTGACTCTGTTGCTCTTTTAAATAATATGTGATCCCCGGGGAACAAAGGGATCAGAACGCAAGAAACACAAAAACAAAATGTATATCGAACAAGCGAAATACTAAAGGGTGGGATTAAGTCCCTAGCCACTGTATGTTAGCAGCTAAATACACAACCTGCTATGGTAGGCTGTGTCCACAGCAAAAAAGAGGAGCAAAAATTAAATCGGCAAAACAAATTTACTAAAGGAGCTCAGGCCCCTGCAGACTAAGTTACGATAAGGAACAACATTAAATGAAAGTTTTCAAAATACTCAACACATTACACTATAACATTACAGGATAGGGAAAAAAAATAAAAAAAATAATGTATTATTCTCGTCACCATAAAAAAACATGTTTTAACAGATTACACACCCACTGCAATCATAACCTGCGGACTCACGCTATATAATCCAAACATGGTACCTCAAGGATCATCAGCTTCGGACAGGATATTGTTCTTTATGAAGTCCATGGCCTTAGTAGGATCATGAAAGTCCTGACTCTCATTCCCGAAAGTGATCCGGAATCTTGCGGGGTAAAAAAGACCAAAACACACATCACGTCGGCCTCGTAGCGCCTTCCGTGCATCTGAAAAGGCAGCCCGGGCTTTAGCAACACCTGCCGTGTAGTCAGGGAAGATGCTGATCCTGTTACCGTTATACATCAAAGGTGCCTTTTCCCTGGCTCTTCTCAAAATATCCGCTGCATCTCCATCATAGTGCATCTTGGCGATTATCACTCGGGGTCTGTCTGCTCCCGCGGTCCGTGGTGCTGGTGTACGATGAGATCGATCAACTTTCACTTCTCGGTCAATGTATAAGGCTTGTTTAATAATTTTAGCCACCTCGTTTGGATTGCAGGGGTTTTGCTCATCGACACCGACAATGCAGATATTTCCATGTCTCATTCTCCCCTCCAGATCCTCACATTTGCTCCGCAGTGACTTCACTTCACTTTGGAGCTCTTTCACCGAGCTCTGAAGCCCAGTTATATCATCTGACCAAGTAGACAAGCCGTCTTTCACGTCTTGAATGTTAGCTTCAATTGTGCCAAATCGTGCGCTAACGGAGGTGGCGTTGCTAGCTATTTCCGAACGTACAGCCTGGACTTCGGCTTTGAGAGAGGCAAAATTGTTAGCTAAGGCATTCTTAAATTCTTCCCGTATAATTTGTGTGATGTCTTCTCTTAAGGATGCCAAAATCTGAGTTTTAAAGCCTTCGTCCGTGGTCAACGTTGGCATTGCGCTCTGTGGTTCGTCATTCTTTTCCAGCTCGGCTTGCAGCCTCATGTTGGGCCTATTGGGTTTGTCGGTAGCGTCGAATTTAAACTTCTGAAGTTTATCCATCATGACGCTAAAAGTGGGCAGGAGAGTCCGATAATGATAGGTGACGAGTTTGTATTGAGCTTTACCAAAGAAACTTCGTTTTTAAAAGTAAAATGTCCAAAAGTCTGCGGGAGCACTGAGGGACACGTCTTTACTCCAGCATGGCTCACTAGCGCCCCCCTTTTTAGCACCTTTTACATAACTATTAACTATTTCCAAGCCTCTACACATACCTCCACCCAGGACATGGAACCTACAGTATCTCACAAAAGTGAGTAAGTACACCCCTCAAATTTTTGTAAATATTTTATTATATCTATTCATGGGACAACACTGAAGATATGACAGTTTGATACAATGTAAAGTAGTCATCGTACAGCTTGTATAACAGTGCAAATTTGCTTTCCCCTCAAAATAACTCAACACACAGCCATTAATGTCTAAAGCACTGGCAACAAACGTGAGTACACCCCTACTGAAAATGTCCAAATTCTGCCCGAAGTGTCAATACTTTGTGTGGCCACCGTTACTTTTCAGCACTGCCTTAACTCTCTTGGGCATCGAGTTCACTAGAGCTTCACAGGTTGCCACTTGAATCCTGTTCCACTCCATGACATCATCATGGTGTTAGAGACCTTGTGCTCCTCCACCTTCCGTTTGAGGATTCCCCACAGATGCTCAGTAGGGTTTAGGTGTGGAGACATGCTTGGCCAGTCCATCACCTTTACCCTCAGTTTCTTTAGCAAGGCATTGGTTGTCTTGGAGGTGTGTTTGGGGTGGTTATCATGATGGAATACTGCCCTGCGGCCCAGTTTCCAAAAAGAGGGGTTGATGCTGTGCTTCAGTATGTGACAGTACATGATGGCATTCATGGCTCCCTCAATGAACTGTAGCTCCCCAGTGTCGGCAGCACACATGCAGCCCCAAACCATGACACTCCCACCATAATGCTTGACTGTAGGCAAGACATACTTGTCTTTGTACTCCTCACCTGGTTGCCACAACACATGCTTGACACCATCTGAATTAAATAAGTTTATCTTGGTCTCATCAGACCACAGGACATGGTTCCAGCAATCCATGTCCTTAGTCTGCTTGTCTTCAAAAAACTGTTTGCAAGCTTTCTTGTGCATCATCTTTAAAAGGAGCTTCCTTCTGAGACGATAGCCATGCACACCAATTTGATGCAGTGTGCCACATATGGTCCGAGCACTGAAAGGCTGACCCCTCACCCCTTCAACCTCTGCAGCAATGCTGGCAGCACTTATACATCTATTTTCAAAAGACAATCTCTGGATATGACTCTAAGCATGTGCACTCAACTTCTTTGGTCAACCATGGCGAAGCCTGTTCTGAGTGGAACCTGTCCTGTTAAACTGCTGTATGGGCTTGGTCACCGTGCTGCAGCTCAGTTTCAGGGTGTTGGCAATCTTCATATAGCCTTTGCCATCTTTATGTAGAGCAGCAATTCTTTTTTTCAGATTCTCAGAGTTCTTTGCCATGAGTGGCCATGTTGAACTTTCAGTGACCAGTATGAGAGAGTGTGAGAGATGTAACACCAAATTTAACACACCTGCTCCCCATTCACACCTGAGACCTTGTAATACTGGCGAGTCACATGACACCAGGGAGGGAAAATGGCTAATTGGATACAGTTTGGACATTTTCACTTGGGGTGTACTCACTTTTGTTGCCAGCAGTTTAGACATCAATGGCTGTGTGTTGAGTTATTTTGTGGTGACAAGAAATTTACACTGTTATACAAGCCGTACACCGACTACTTTACATTGTATCAAAGTGTCATATCTTCAGTGTTGTCCCATGTAACTCACTTTTGTGAGCTACTGTATACTGCAATTGACCTCTCTATATGTGATCCTGAGCTAGTGTTGGAATTCTCGTGGCGGGTCTTGGATGGTCTTTGTGGAAGTGACCACTTTCCACTAATATTGACATCTACAGAAGTGGATGTGCAATCAAGAACTCTGCGATGGCAACTCAAAAAAGCAAACTGGTCTTCCTTTGTTTCTCTGTGCAAAGAGAAATTCAGCCAAAAACCTCAACCACACTGTCACTCTGCTCAGAGCTTCACTCAAACCTTAATTACAATTACAGATAAGACTGTTCCAAAAACATCAGCAAAGCCACACCATAGGTCCAACCCATGGTTCAATGATGACTGCAAAAAGGCCAATGAGGTAAGGAAAAAAACAAAGAGGATGTTCAATAAACATCCAACAACAGAAAACCTGACCAGTTTTAAAATCTGTCGAGCTAAAGCGTGCAGGATCATCAATGAAGCAAAGAGACAGAGCTGGAGGGAATTTGTATCAATCCTCACATCCAACACATCTACCAAAAAGATCTGGGAATTAATTAGAAAGATGAAGGATAAGGAGAATGGACTTCAAATACAGCATATTAATCATCAGGGCAATCTGTTGACGACAAAATATGAAATAGCTAATCAACTAGCAAAATTGTTTGAGAACACTTCATCTATTGGAAACTATCATCCTGAGTTCCAAATCATGCAAGCACAACAAGAACAAAAAGAAATAAACTTTTCTTCAGATAACTCAGAACCATACAACCAAGATTTCACTATGGAAGAACTTTTGTTCTCAATAAGGAACTCTCATGACACTGCTGTGGGGCCAGATAAAATTCATTATCAGTTTTTAAAACACTTACCCTCCATTGCACTACCCATTCTCTTGACAGTTTTCAACAACATATGGAAGTCAGGCAGTATTCCTGAAAGCTGGAAAGAAGCAGTAGTTAAACCTGTTCCAAAACCCGGGAAAGATCATACTGATACCAACAACTACCGTCCAATAGCTCTGACAAGTTACCTCTGTAAAACCGTGGAAAGAATGGTAAACAATCGCCTTCTGTGGGTGCTTGAGTCTGAAGGCCTTTTAACTGATTGCCAGTGTGGGTTCAGACGTGGTAAAAGCACTTTAGACCACCGTATCAGATTAGAGGCCTATATACGTGATGGTTTTATCAGAAAAGAACATGTAGTTGCTGTATTTTTTGATTTAGAAAAAGCGTATGACACAACATGGAAATACGGTATTTTAAGAGACCTACATGACATGGGTTTTAGAGGACATTTGCCATTTTTTATTTCAAACTATTTGTCCAATAGATGCTTCAAAATCCGAGTAGATACCCTTTCAGAGCCCCATATGCAAGAACAAGGAGTCCCACAGGGCAGCATCCTCTCGGTTACTCTTTTAAGCATTAAGATTAATAGTGTAGTTGGTGCTCTTAGACCAAACACCTTTTGTAGTCTTTACGTAGATGACTTCTGTATTTGCTACAGGGGGAAAGACATGAGCACAATCGAAAAGCAACTACAGCTGAACATAAACAAGATTAATATGTGGTCAGTCAGTCATGGTTTTAAATTTTCAAAAACAAAAACTGTCTGCATTCACTTTTGCTTGCTGTGGTCTCTTCACCTCGACCCTGAGCTTTTCATAGATGGAGAAGCTGTCAAGGTGGTAAAAGAAACCAAATTCCTTGGACTTATTTTTGATAATAAGCTGACTTTTATTCCACATATAAAATTTCTATGAATCAGCTGTTTTAAAGCCCTTAATATTATTAAAGTTTTGGCAAAAACTAAATGGGGTGCGGACTCAACTGTGTTGCTGCATCTCTACAGGGTACTTGTAAGATCTCAGTTAGAGTATGGGAGCATAGTTTGTGGATCAGCAAGGAAAATATACATCAGGACGCTGGAAACTGTCCATCACCAGGGGCTAAGGCTTGCCTTGGGGGCTTTCAGAACCTCTCCTGTTAAAAGTTTGTATGTTGAAGCAAACAAACCTTCACTTCAAAACGGGCACCTGAAATTGGCTCTCCAGTATATGGTTAAACTTAAAGCAAACCATAGAAACCCAGCCTACTCTACAGTTTTTCACCCTTGATTTTTGCAGATGTATAAGGTCAGACTTAAGAGCATCACTCCTTTTGGACTCCATATAGAACTTCACCTGGTTAAATTAAACCCTGATATGAGCAACGTAGCACAGATGCAGTTTTGTCCCATTCCTCCATGGAGTTTGAGGAAACCCAATATCATTCTGGATCTGAGCCAAAACAAAAAGAAAAACACCCAAATGTGTACCAGCAGTAGATCGTAGACATAAAATGCCGTTTTCTTCACTATATTTCCATATACTCGGATGGATCTAAAGTAGTTGGCTCAGTCTCTGCTGCAATTGTCACCGGGCACAATCAGCATGGTTTGCGGATTCCCAAACAATGTTCAATTTTTACAGCAGAGGCTCGTGCTTTGCTTCTAGCATTGGAACACATTGAAAGAACCAAACAACAGAGCTCCTTAATTTTTACTGACTCCAGATCCTGTCTTCAGGCGCTTGGGTTTCTAAAGACTGATCACCCCATTATTATCCGGATTTTAGAGAAATTAGGTTTTTTACAGAAATATAATTTTAATATCATCTTCTGTTGGATCCCCAGCCATGTTGGCCAGTCAGGTGACGAGCAGGCAGACAATGCTGGCAAGAGAGCCCTTTCCCAAGAAGTCACTCAATGCCAGATCCCAGCCTCAAACCTCAGGCCTCTAATAACCTCCTATATTTTTAAGAAGTGGCAGACTGAATGGGACACATGTACTGCAAATAAGCTGCATGATATTAAACCTGCCATAAGCTGACATGATGAGGTAGTGTACACTAGATGCCGTATTGGCCACTTAAGGCTCACGCACAGCTTTTTTTTTTTAAAGGTGAAGCCCCACCATCTTTTCAGTTTTGGCAGAGTTTTTTTTTTTTTATTGTTGTTTTTATCAGTTAAGCACATTTTACTTGACTGTCCTGCTCTCATGACAGCAAGACAATGTTTTTATACTCAAAAGTCACTGAAGGATATTTTTAATTAGGCACCACCAAAGAAAATTTTAGGGTTTTTAGCACATGTGCATCTGAACCATCTTTATTTAATTTTTCTATTTTATTGTATCTACATATCTATCTCACTCTATTTATTAATTCTTTCATTTATCATCCTATCTCTATATAATTTTTAACTCAATTTTCTTGTTACTTCTATTTTTGCCATGACATAGCCATAAATGCTGACACGGAATAACACTCACTCACTCACTCTTTATTCTTTTTCTTCCTGAATTGGAAACCAAATTTGTGTGTACCGCCACCTACTGCTTTGGACTGTGTACATTTGCCAGTGTGCTTGGGCGTGGAACAGTGTTACAAATATAAAAGCAGACTTCTAGGGGAGGAGCAATCATTCTTGAGACTGACATGAAACAAATGTGCCTAACTTCTTTAATATTTTCAGTAAAATGGCTACCTGCTGCTACAGAAAAGCTGCAAACCCAATGAGAAAAACTTTAATATGCAGCTAGATTTCTATCTTATGTAAAATTATACATCATTCCTAAGCTGATAAATTTCTTTCTAAACTGTGCTGTCCTGACTCTTTATGATGCCGTGGTTTCTGCTGGTGCTCTCCTAGAATTTCTGATCCAGGAGGGAGATAACAGAGCCAGGGGGGTTGCTGAAACGTGCATAGAAATAAGTTTTGGGTAAGATGCGACCTGCTGACTCGTGTCTAACTCACCTCCTTTCAAGTGGGCCTTTGAGGGTATAGCCTAAAGTGCTGTTGTCCACAAAACTCCCTTTCTCACACTGGTAAAGCACTTCTAAACTGATTCCCATCTGGCAGACAGTTCAAAGAATAAAATAATAATAAAAAACAGTTCCCCAAGTTACAGATGATACTCACCCAGTCTTTACAGCTCATAAATTTTCATAAGTTATTTATTTATTTTTATGTTTGGTGTGTGCTGTTTAACACGATGCTTCAAATATCTTTAGCTATCACTCACTGTAAGGGATGTCAACAAAACGTGTATGTACAAGAATCTTATGATAGGGAAAGTGATCTGATCTGTGATGTTGAAGTTTCAAATTTGTGCACGCATGATTATGCATGTCCAAGCTGGGGAGTACACGCATCTAAAGTATTCTTTCACATATTCAAATCTCTTGATTATGTGTGCAGACTGATATGTGTGTTTGTGAGCACTCAGAGTTATTTGTAAATTGGGTAAATCTTAGATTTCTGTTGTTTATCGTGGTTTGCACATTAGAGAAAGCTTTGAGACCAATTTGCTTCTGTAAAGCCCTGATTAAGGCTCAAGTGTCCAGTGAAATAAAGCCTAATTTCCCATTGCAACACAGCTTGTACTTGTACATAAGAGTTATTTTGCCTCAGTCTGACAGGTTTAGCTGCACTTCACAGAAAGCTTCACTAACATATTAAGTCTGCAGAGTACGGCTGATTGACAGCAAGAACTCACATGCCCTGTTGTCAATCAGCTTAGCAGGAGAACAGTTTCACCTTAAAATTACTCTTACATCTGGCAAGATTGGATCTTCTCTTTCAGACTCCTTTCCCAAACCTTAAGAGGCTCTGCTGGAAAGATGAAATGTTGATAATTCCAGCTGTGATTGATGATTACTGATTTCAATTGCATGTTATCCAAACTGCCCAGTGGTTGTGATGACTCAAAGAAAACCTGGTGTTTTCATATAAAAACTGTAGAAGAAAAAAAAAATAATAATAAAGTAAGGCTGTGAATATTATTGTGTTAACTTTTTCAATTAATATGGGGCAATTAAAAGACTAAAAAAAAAATTACGATGTCAAGTCACTCCCTGAGGTGGTTTGTCTCAGCAGCTCAGCTTGAAACAAGAGTAGGTTTTTTTTTCAGTGTTTAAATTTGCAACACATTAAACTGATCCTCCAGTAGTCAGGGTCACTTCATTCTGCATGCACAAACCCCAATTAAAGCAAACACACACACACACACACACACACACACACACACACACACACACACACACACACACACACACACACACCTGATGTTTCGTCATTGGTTGGGGTTGCAGGTCCACAGTTCTAGAAATCAATTAACAATTGCCCCATTTATTTGTATTTTTAAGGGTTGAGAAAATTTGGAAAATTATCTTGAGTGGAAGAACTTACTCTTTGACAAATAAAACAGGAAACATGACAACACTTAAAAATCATAGTTTTGCAGAGAAACTGACTCCCTCTTCATAATCAACTAAAAAAGAATATAACAAATTGCTATCATTTTTTTTAAAGTGAATACTGTACATTCATTATTATGAAGTGTTTTATGTTGCTCTAGCAGTACTTTTGTTTAATATGAGGCTCATTCATGTGCATACTTTTCTCATTTTTTCTTCATTGTAATTTTAGTGATTAACCATAATTAATTATAAAAAGTGCACAAATTAGTTCAAATCTTTAGTCAATCCCTGACCCTAAAAAAAGTTAATATTTAAGAAAACACAGGATGGCAGTGGACTTTTTAACCAGATTGTTAAATACAATTTTGGAGAGTGAAAGGATGCCAGAGGAGTGGAGAACTGTTTTGGTACCAGTTTTCAAGAACAAAGGTGATGCTCAGAGCTGTAATAACTACAGAGGCATAAAGTTGATCAGCCACACTATGAAGGTATGGGAAAGAGTTGTTGAAGCCATGTTAAGAGGAGAGGTGACAATCACTGAGCAACAGTACGGTTTCATGCCAAGAAAGAGTAGTACACATGCATTATTTGCTCTAAGAGTACTGATAGAGAAGTATAGAGAAGATCATAAGGAGTTGCACTGCATATTTGTGGATCTAGAGAAAGCATATGATAGAGTGCTAAGAGAGGACGTGTGGTACTGTATGAAAAAGTCACGAGTGGCAGAGGAGTATGTGAGGGTTAGTGCAGGACATGTATGGGGACAGCAAGAAGGTGGTGAGGTGTGGTGTAGGAGTGACAGATGGGTTAAAGGTGGGGGTGAGGTTACATCAGAGATTAGCTCTGAGCCTCTTCTTGTTTGCCACAGTGATGGACAGGTTGACAGATGAGGTAAGGCAGGAGTCTCTGTGGACCATGATGTTTGCAGATGACACTGCAATCTGTAGAGAGAGTAGGGAGCAGGTGGAAGAGAATCTGGAGAGGTGAAGGTATGCTCTGGAGAGAAGAGGAATGAAAGTCAGTAGAAGCAAGACAGAATACATGAGTGTGAATGAGAGGGAGGCAGGTGTAACCGTGAAGATGGAAGGAGTAGAGGTAGTAAAAGTAGATGAGTTTAAATACATGGGGTCAACAATCCAAAGCAATGGAAAATGCACAAGAGAGGTGAAGAAGAAAGGGCAAGAAGAGTTAACTGGGTGGAGACAAGTGTCAAGGGTAATTTGTGACAGAAAGGTAGCAGCAAGAGTGAAAGGGAAAATTTACAAGACGGTAGTGAGACCTGCTTTGATGTATGGTTTGGAGACGGTCACATTGACAAAAAGACACGAGATGGAGCTGGAAGTGACAGAGTTGAAGATGCTAAGATTTCCATTGGGAGTGACTAGGAGGGACAAGATTAGAGATGAGTATATCAGAGGGACAGCTCAGGTTGAACGGTTTGGAGACAAAGTAAGAGAAGCAAGGCTGACATGGTTTGAACATGTACAGAGGAGGGATAGTGAAAATACTGGACAAAGGATATTGAAGATGGAGCTGCCAGGCAGGAGGAAAAAAGAAAGACCACGGAGAAGATTCATGGATGTAGTGAAGGAGGACATGGAGAGGGCTGGTGTTACAGAGGAAGATGAAGGGATAGGTTTAGATGGAGGCAGATGATCCGCTGTGGCGACCCCTGAAGGGAGCAGCCGGAAGAAGAAAAAGAACTGTTTTAAAACTTGCGTATTGTGTTTCATTCTGATCGTTGGCTCATAATTGGGATTGTATTATTGCCATCTGTGCAATCCCTTTGATAACATAATTGTTATATGGAAAGAAACCAATGTGGCACAGTTGTATTCTGTATAGGTACAAACCCAGCATTAGTGAGGCAAAGGCCAGGTTTGCAGATGCCTTGCTCCGGGCTTAATGGCATCCTGCTGATGGCTGCAAATCTGTATCTTTTTTATTTCTGTTTTCTGCACAGCATACCCACAGGGAGAGAGAAACATTTAAGTTTTGGGAAATGTTCTGGTTTGAATTACATCACGCTTCTTCACAACAGAAAACTTGAAAAGCTGAACAGTGATTAGATGAGACGAGATGAGACCAAAAAACCCAAATGAGAAAACAAGTACAGGCTTTGATGGAATGTGACAAACTGATGCAAAGGGAATAAGAACAGGCTGTGATTAGCTGAGGAGGTTATTGCAGCTCCCTAAACTCCCTCATCTCCCAACCAAGCACACTGGAAGATAACACGTCTCTCCTGCATTTTGTGGAGTAATTGTAGCAAAGTCATTCTGTTTCATTTAAAGGGGTCATTGGCTGAAAATTTGTGTTTTTGTAGATTTTAACCTTCTGAAATACGTCTATTGGTCTCATGATTATTGAATAAAAAAAAAATATATCAAACCACTCACTTCTCTTAACAACACATAAATTTTATGTCATTTTTTCTCCCAAAGAGGCTGTTTTTAACTCTGCAGGGTATTTTCCTGTACGTCAAGAAATGGGAAATGTCCATAAATGGTAAAAATCACTAGTCTGGATATCATCCCACTGCTCTATTATTGGGCATCCTAGCTATCTGTAAACGGGTGGGGAGCAAAAGGTGTTAGCTTAAGAGCTAACGGTGGTACAAGGAAGCGTATATTTATATTGTCATTTTCTTTAGATTTCAGTCACCCTAATAGACTCCACTGTTTCCACCAGGGTCACTAATCCACAGTCAGCAATATATTTCATGTCATTGTGGCTTATTTTGTTATATTTTCACCATGATGCTAAATTGAACTGTTAGCGCCACCAAGCTAGCAGGTTAGCCACTAGTATTGGCTCATTCAGCAATGCTTCTGTGCATCTTGTACTCCAGGGACTGGTCATATCCTTTCGACCACTGAAATCACACACCCCTTTCCACCAATGATGCAATATTTAATTCATTCTTTAAAGTGAATACCAATTTTTTTTTTCTTGTTAACATGTCTGTAGCATGTTTTTTTATTATTATTATTATGACTTACAAGACATATGAAGAGTAAAATTACTCAAATGTGTAATATTTTTGCTGAGAAATTTCAGTCAACCTCCTCCCCATAACAGGTCCACAGTGTTGAGCTAATCGGGGCACAAAGAACTGTCTCTGACCTGACTGAAGTTTGCTTCCAGGGTCAGATAGCATTTTTGGACCCCTGCTTTGAAAACCTGACCCGAATTAAGACGGGTTTTACCATTAAAATGCTTTTAAGGACCAATGCAGTTTCAGTCATTATCAAAGGCCACCATGCATACAACTGGGTATGCAAGTCTTTATATCACAGGATTTATTCAGTTTAATGTAGCGCTAGCCACCATTAGCCTTGTGGGAGATGGCTGGGCCTATTCACAGATCCTGGTTGTTATGGCCTGAGCGCTGATTCCATCCGTGCTCAGGTTGTTCAGCATTTTCCCGGTTCTCCCATTTTATTTCGGGACTGGCGATGTGGCCTCCTCCAGGGCTTTTATTGTGCCAGCGTCATGGCGGGACTTCCGGCTGTCAAAGCCGAGTCTGCGCTGTGACAGCTGTATGTCATTTCATTAATTACATTCCCCTTCTGTGATTGGTGTGCGTTCTGCACTTAAGGGAGCAGCTGAGGCTCACTCCTCACTGCGACCTACATCTCCGTGCACCTCCGTGTGTGCGACTGGAGTCCCTATCCCCGGCTCCAGTCTCTCCTGTGATTCATCTTCGATCATCTTCTTGTAAGTGTTTATTGTACAGTGCAGGCTCTGGCCTCGCTGCCCTTCTTAGTTTATCCTCGCAGTCAGTTATCTTGTGCCTTAGTGTATGTTCGTGTTTTTGCCCCACATGGCTGTTTATTTTGTCATCCTAGTCTTTTGTCAGTAAACAAGCAAACTCACTGGTTGGTCTCTAGCATCTCACTAAAGGCTGCACGGTGGCGCAGTGGTTAGCACTGCGGCAGCACAGTTTACCCTTGGCCGGGGGATTGTGGGGATCGTGGGATCGTGGGTTCGATCCCAGCCCCCGACCAACAGTGATCTGTGTGGAGTTTGCATGTTCTCCCCGTGTTGCGTGGGTTTACTCCGGGATTTCTCCGGTTTCCTCCCACATGCCAAAAACATGCATGTTAGGTTAATTGGCTGTTCTAAATTGTCCCTAGATATCTGTTTCCTATAGGCCCTTAGAATAGAGGGTTAGTATTAATGAAAGCACTTTGAGTGGTCTTTGTGACTAGAAAAGCGCTATATAAGTGCAGGTTAGTTAGTTAGTTAGTTAGTTAGTAAAGCCCTGCAAGGGGCATTCCATAACACTTGCAATAAAAAGAGGAGGGAAAGTGAAAAGACTTTGACACAAAACTGTAAGACAAACGATTTTTTTTATTTATTTTTTTTTTTTAGAGAAAAGGTCATAGGATTCCATTGTAGACAGTGTAGATTTGTTTTATAGGGGATTTATATTCATCGGCGTGCAACTTCAAGGCAAATTTACATTACATAAGAAAGATAATTTCTCTCTTGCCATTCACTCCAAAGGAGATTATTTTCCCAAAGTTAACTCCCATTTGCAAAAGTAGATGGGACATGACATAAGCTTTCTACAGTGACATAAGAGGGAGGGTGGAGTTAAATGCAGCCTGAGATTTACCGAGACATGCACTGAAACCAGTCGCTCACAGAAATCTGCAAAATATCATTCACGTTTACGCAGCAATAATTAATTGAATAAAGAAAATTTGTCACAAAAAATTGTCACAAACATTTCGTTACAACACATGTGAGCTGTTAAGATGTGGAAAAAGTGCCATCAATGACCCCTTTAATACTTGCATTATTATCAGTTGTTAAAGGTGCAGTTGGGTCTACAGACTGCTACGAAATGAGTTCATTTTAATGTTTCTCTGACAACACATCATCCAGAATAATAGTAATTGATCTTTTGGTGTAATGGATGTGTATTTCAGTTACTGGGAGGGAAAAAAAAAAAAAAGTTTTGAAAACAGACTTTTAAAACTAAAAATTTAGATGGTTTATGAGGAAATTACAGTGTTTAAAAATATGACTGATTAGTTTTTAATTATTTCTAATGATGACAGTGACTATCTCTTTATTTGTCTCACAATGTTTTTGACATAAACTGTCATTTCGCTGTATTACATATTAATTGGATCTTCATATAACTGAGGAAACAAAAATGTAACACCGTACTTTTTAAAAATCAGACAATATATAAAATTAAGGTAATACATTCGGATGTTAAAAAAAGAAAGTAGTAAAACTCATGAAAAGTGTTGGTGTCTAAAAGTCCCTTAAGGTTTTCTTATAGTTAGAGCTTCACCTTTGTTTTCTTGGTGAGTAGGCAGAGTAAAAACTCCCAAGGCATCCCTTGTTTGTTTTTATACAAAGGTCACAGATGTTTGGATGCCTACGGTGGCGCCTAGCACGCTTAATGGGATCTTTACAGCAACAGAAGTACCTACAGCATGTTTCGAGAGGATATAACTAGCCCTGTAATGGTGCCAAACTAACTGAAAACAAGGATGTGTGGCCACAGGGGCACATTCGGGCTTTCCACGTGCACGCATACACGTCCCTGCGCGCGTCCACACATATTCTTCAAGCTATTACACTGGATCCCCCGCTGAGGAGCCTTCTGTTCCACAGACAAATTCTACATGTTTACAGTTAATAGATCTCAACTGCCATATATCCACATCCCGTGGAAGAGATAAACTTGGCGTTTCTGTGTGTATTCGAGTGTATGGAGTGCGTGTACGTTTTCATCTATCCGCTTTTCCCAGATGTCAGATACTGAGTCCGTGTTCCTGTTCAGGCAAAGCCACTCACAGAGCAACGGAGAACAAAACTCTGATGGCCTCCCGTGGAGGGAAGCTATTAGCTGCATGTTAAATGGTCCCTGTGAAGATGCAAACATCGCCGTGATCTCTCACTGCAGTCATCTCAACGGGCAGAACAATTGTTTACATGGAGACTGATGGACTGAGGGGATGTAATACTTGATAATGGTTTATTTAGTGACTGTCTTTGATGGAACATAGTTGCACAGTCTTATTAACGTATTATTCAGTCATACTGAGAGTAGGGCAATGACAACAATAAATACAGCTGTAAGCAGTGATCATCGGGTTCCAAGCAGATGTAGACTTCAAGGTCTTATATTGTTTAGGAAGAGCATTTAAAACTGTGTAACTTTTCTGTTTCCTGTAGGAACACTGAAAAGGCTGCAACCACAGTAGGCATGACCGCAGTCCCAACAGCCAGTCACAGGGTGGATTGCTGTTGGTAGCTAAAGTTGTGCCTGGTGATAAGCTTCTGCTATTTTGATGGTATGCCAAAGTTTGACCAAGTGAATTTCACTTTCCCATAGCCTGAGTGGCTGCTCATAGCCTGCAGCACATTTATCTGATGCTCCTTTACTTTCTTTTCTGCTTATGTCTCTGTGTGTTCCCAACCGGATGCAGGTTGTCCAATGTTTATTTCTGCTAAGTTCCCACGGGGTTCCGGAAGAGTGAATTCATTATTTAGTGTGACCTTCTGAGAGTCTCTGTTGGGGGTGAAAAAAACCCCAAAACATTTTAATGAACACTTGATTTTGACAGCATCTGTCTGACATAGACCTTATGGAAGGCACAACAGAAAGATCTCAACAAATATTTGAAGGCTGTTAAGTTCTAAAATTGCTCAGTTGTGATTTTTTTTGGGGGGTGGGTGGTTGGGTCATATTTGTCTCTCTTGGTAAATTACATTCTTAAATGTACAACAGTTAGTCTAGCTGGACAATAAGGGTTTCAGTTAGGCATGCACAACAGTATAATTTTTGCAGATAGCCGATATGCCAGTAGTTTTCAGTGGTGTGAAAAAGTGTTTGCCCCCTTCCTGATTTCTCATTTTTTTTCTGTTTGTCACACTTAAATGTTTCAGATCATCAAACAAATTTAAATATTAGACAAAGATAACACTGACATGGTGGTTGACCCAGTGAGCAGACTCGGACACCAGAGTTATTAACAACAATATAGTAAATGTCAGTGTGTGGGTGTGTGTTCTTGCTGCAGCTGGGGGAGATCAGAATGCCGTACGACCTGACAACCCTAGGACAAACAGAGGTAGGACTGTTAGTGGCAATACAGATGGCGATGTGCAGATTAATCCTGAGCTTACTGTTTGCAGAGATGTAGTGGCGCTCAGTTTTAGCTCGGCGGCTACGGCCAGGAGGACAGCATCCATGGAACCAGTTGCAGCGTGTAGGTGGTGGAGGTGTGTCTGGTGAGGGTATGAAGCTCGGTCCACCGCCAGGGAGGAGAGAGGTCCGCTGCCACGGAGCTCCACCTGTGCACAGGGGACTGAGATAGGATTGAAGAGGTTAAGCAAAGGCTTACTTACGTGGTGGAGGTTTTCTTCCAGACGCAGGTGGGCAGAAGGTTGGAAGCTGGAACGAAAGCAGGCTGTGGCTAGGGTCTCTGGAATCTCGAAGAAGGCGTGCGTGGGTCTCTTGGAGTAAGACAGACAACTCCGCAAACATCCCAGGGCAGCGTGGATTAAATAGCCCGGACCGTGATGAGGAACAGGTGTGTGCGCAGCTGAGCAGGATGAGCAGACAGAGCAGACCATTACAAACACAAGTAAACACAAAATGCAGTTTTTAAATGAAAGTGTTTATTAAGGGTAAAAAAAAAAATCCAAACCTTCATGGCCCTGTGTGAAAAAGTGATTGCCTCAAATTATCTACTCGGTCTGTTTGGACTTGTCATCCTCACAATTACAGTTCTGTGGATGAGCATCGCTATAAAACTACATCAGCTTCTGTGTGGACAACATCGTACCCACCAAGATCATACGGTGTTGCTCGAACAACAAACCCTGGATCAACCCTGAGATAAAATCATTACTGAGAGAGAAGAAGAGGATCTTCAGGTCGGGGAACAGGGAGATGCTGAAGTCCGTACAGAGGGAGCTAAGGAGGAAGATCAGAGAAGGAAAGGACAGCTTCAAGAAGAAGATGGAGGACAAGCTGCAACAGAGCGACATCGGTGGGGTCTGGAGAAACCTCAAAACCATCTCTGGGCTCCAGAATACCTCCTCCCAGGCCACAGGGGGCAGGGAGTAGGTGAACAATCTGAACTTGTTTTTTATTAGGTTTGACCAACCGCCCTCCCCCAGCCTGCACAACAACCATTGCTGCCTCTACCATCATCAAGATCTGCTGTCCACCCCTCCTCCACCTACACCCCCTACTCCCAGCACACAGCCCCACAACCTGACCCTCACTAAGACCCAGGTGATGGCCGGAGCTGAGGAAGATCAAGGCGAGGAAGGCCTCAGGCCCAGACTGCATCAGCGCAAAGCTCCTCAAGTCCTGCGCAGACCAGCTGTGTGGGATTGTGTAGCACATCTTCAACCTGAGCCTGAAGCTGGGGAGGGTACCACAGTTGTGGAAAACATCTTGTGTGGTACCCGTACCAAAGACTTCCCACCCCAGAAACCTGAACAGCTACAGGCCAGTGGCCCTGACGTCTCACCTGATGAAGACCCTGGAGAGACTGCTCTTTGCTCACTTCTGCCCCCTGGTGGGACCAGCGATGGATCCACTCCAGTTTGCCTACTAGCATGGCATCGGGGTGGAGGACGCAGTGATCTCCCTCCAACACCGTTCCCTGTTCCACCTGGAGAAGACTGGGAACGCGGTGAGGATCATGTTCTTTGACTTCTTCAGTGCTTTCAACACCATCCAACCGATGATCCTGAAGGACAAGCTACTGTGTGCAGGGGTAGACCAGCACTTGTCATCGTGGATCCTGGACTACCTCACAAACCAGCCACAGTTTGTGAGAACCCGTGATTGGGTGTCCGACACGATCATCGGCAGTACGGGGGCCCCCCATGGAACGATTTTGGCTCCCTTCCTGTTCACCCTTTATACTGCGGACTTCTTGCACAACACAACACACTGCCATCTACAGAAGTTCTCGGACGACTCTGTGATTGTCAGCCTCATCTCCAACGGAGATGAGCTGAGTACAGAGGGCTTATCCACAACTTCGTGGACTGGTCCCATCAGAACTGCCTCCAGATCAATGCGAGAAAAACTAAGGAGCTGGTGGTGGACTGCCGCAGGCAAGGACAACCCCTCACAGCACCAGTAAACATCCAGGGAACAGACTTTGAGATGGTGACATCCTACAAGTACCCGAGTGTTCATTTGAACAATAAACTAGACTGATCACACAATACCGACACACTCTACAAGAAGGGACCGTGCAGGCTGTTCCTACTGAGGAGGCTCAGGTGTTTTGGTGTACAAGGGGCGCTCCTGAAGACCTTCAACGATTCGGTGGTGGCATCAGCCACCACTTTTGGAGTGGTCTGCTGGGGCAGTGGCATCACAGCAGCCGATAGGAAGAGACTGAACAAACTGAACAAGAAAGCTAGCTCTGTCCTGGGGCAGCGCCTCGACCCAGTGGAGGAGATAGGAGAGAGAAGGATGGTGGCTAAACTGTCATCTCTGCTGGAGTCCGAGTCCCACCCTATGCAGGACATACTGAATGCACTGAGGAGCTCATTTAGCAGCAGACTACATCATCCTAGGTGCACGACCGAGCGGTTTTGCATGTCCTTCCTACATACGGCTGTCAGACTTTATAACCTAAGCAGGGCTGCACTCAGAGATAGCAAAAAAAACGTGACAACCAAATAGTATTGAATGCAAAAGACGCAACAGACTTACACAAATGGTCCCCTCCAGTATACAACTAGGACAATATCAGTCGCTACGGAGGGTGACAATATGTATGGGTACATATTCATACTATGTGGTGTAACTAAATAGACGGTTATGCTGTTTATTCCATCTAGCGACAATGCTCCGTACTGTGTATATATATTTATATATTTATGTGTACATATGTATATTCACTGCTCTTATTTTCCTAGCTTCTAAATTATTGCTCTGAGTGTTGCTGTCCCTGTGCTGTTGCAATCCTGGAATTTCCCCATTGTGGGACTAATAAAGGCTTATTTTATCTTATCTTATCTTATCTTATCTTATCTTATAAAAATCATATGAATATAAGACAGAAAAAAAAATCACTTGCATACAGAGGCAATTTTGAAATGTTGAATTCTTGGGTGCTGAAAACAGTCACATCATTGTTTAAATCAATTAATAACACTGTTAAAACCAACAATCTTTTATTTTCATTATTTTTTACCATGCTCAGGCATTGTACCTGACAAGGAGTGCAGTTTATTTCATGTAATATTTGACATCTTGTGCAAAAATCAAGAAAATGCAGTACATGCCAATGTGGCTCTATGGCATGTTTGTGTTTATCAGCACCAATATGGCATCCACACTTGGCCACCTAAAACTACCCTGGTAGCTAGCGATGAGCACTCTAGTCTATCTCTGTGGTTGGAATTGCCGATGACAAAATTGACAAACTGGAGATGGATTTATACCATCCCTATCAGAGACTCGTATTACCCACTGTATGTGTTGATAACATGATAGTTTTGTAAAGGACTTCCTCAGAGCACCTAACAAGCAAACTAGCAACGCAAGTCACCTGACCAACAAACCTGGCTCAGGTGATGAACAGTATTATTAAGGATTAGTTGACAAAACACAACGGTGGGGACTTGAAGGTGTATATTTTGTTTATGTGCAGGCAGATCCTTTAATTTCAAGAACTGCTGAAGCCTACTCTCAGTCAGGCTGAGGAAGGCACACAGTGTTAGTCTGTTAGTCTTTTTACACTATTAAAGCCTGTGAAATAATCAGTGAACTCCAGTCCATCTTGTCCTTTCTGCTGCTGCCATTCTCAAGCTGAGAAGCACTGAATACAGTTAGATTTTAGTAACGAATGTGGAAGGAAATCTCTGTTTTATCTCTTAAATCACTGTTGGGTATACAGAGTGCTCATTAAACTCTAAAAAAAAAAAGGGAGGGGAGTGCAGTGTGACAGAGATGCTGAATAGATGTTCAGAAAGAAGGAAAAGAAAAGAGGTGCTCAAAGATCAGTGTGGAGGACTTCATGGAGGGCACCACTCTTCTGAAAGCAACAAACAACACGGCTGTTCTAAGTGAACATTTTGTGTATACTTTGACACTCAGATTTTTTTCCTCTAAGATGTGCAGTTTTGGCTACATTTTTGTAGCTCTAGTTCTTATTATTGGTTCTCTCGTTTCTCCCTCATTGATTAAATCAGTCAATCAATCAATCAATCAATTAATCAATCAATAAATCAATCAACTTTATTTATAAAGCACTTTAAAAAGCAATACTCGCTACACAAAGTGCTGTACAACACGAAAGCACACGGAAACAAAAAAGCAAGGATTTGATAAATGTCAAGTCTGTAGCAATAATGCAATAAACACCTGATACTGCTTAATTTATTGGAACTGACTAGAATTAGAATTGGTTTTCTTTACGTTTCTACTGAAAAATGTGCCATTTTATTTGTCTGCTTTTACTTTGTTTTCTTGCTTTTGTATTAATTACGTTTAGCCACTTGTCTTGGGCATCGGTTAGTGAGGAAAATAGATTTAAATATGTCTCATTACATTATTAATCCTAAAAAAAGCATTTGTCAAATGCATTTAAACAAACATTTAAGGAACAAGTTTGGACAAAGATAAACTAATGTCATGTAGTGGGAGCATAGTATGAAAAATCAGCTGTAGCTATACAGTTAGGCCCAAAAATATTTGGACAGTGACACAAGTTTTGTTATTTTAGCTGTTTACGAAAACATATTCAGGATACAATTATATAATCAATATGGGCTTAAAGTGCAGACTCTCAGCTGTAATTTGAGAGTGTTCACATCCAAATTGGAGCAAGGGTTTAGGAATTACAGCTCTTTAATATGTAGCCGCCTCTTTTTCAAGGGACCAAAAGTAATTGGACAATTGACTGAGAAGGCTGCAAAAAAAAAAAAAATATATATATATATATATATATATAAAACAGGGCTGCATGGGCTCTTCCCTCGTTAACCTGTCATCAATTAAGCAGTTGAAAGGTCTGGAGTTGATTCCAGGTGTGGCGTTTGCATTTGGAAGCTGTTGCTGTGAACACACAACATGCAGTCAAAGGAGCTCTCAATGGAGGTGAAACAGACCATCCTGAGGCTGAAAAAAAAGAAGAAATCCATCAGAGAGATAGCAGAAATGTTAGGAGCGGCCAAATCAACAGTTTGGTACATTCTGAGATGCACTGGTGAGCTTGGGAACTCAAAAAGGCCTGGACGTCCACGGAAGACAACAGTGTTGGATGATCACAGAATCCTTTCCATGGTGAAGAACAACCCCTTCACAACATCCACTCAAGTGAAGAACACTCTCCAGGAAGTAGGTGTATCAGTATCTAAGTCTACCATAAAGAGAAGACTTCATGAGAGTAAATACAAAGGATTCACCACAAGGTGCAAACCATGAATCAGCCTCAAAAATAGAAAGGCCAGAATTGACTTTGCCAAAAAACACCTGAAGAAGCCAGCCCAGTTCTGGAACAGCATTCTTTGGACAGATGAGACTAAGATCAACCTGTACCAGAATGATGGGAAGAAGAAAGTTTGGAGAAGAATTGGAACAGCTCATGATCCAAAGCACTACATCTTCTGTAAAACATGGTGGAGGCAGTGTGATGGCATGGGCGTGTATGGCTTCCAATGGCACTGGGTCACTTGTGTTTATTGATGATGTGACAAAAGACAGAAGCAACCGGATGAATTCTGAAGTGTATAGGGATATACTTTCTGCTCAGATTCAGCCAAATGCAGCAAAGTTGATTGGATGGCACTTCACCAATGATCCAAAACATACTGCAAAAGCAACCCAGGAGTTTTTTAAAGCAACAAAGTGGAATATTCTGCAATGGCCGAGTCAATCACCAGATCTCAACCCAATCGAGCATGCATTTCACTTGCTCAAGACAAAACTTAAGGCAGAAAGACCCACAAACAGGCAACAACTGAAGACAGCTGCAGTAAAGGCCTGGCAAAGCATCACAAAGGGGGAAACCCAGCATTTGGTGATGTCCATGGGTTCCAGACTTCAGGCAGTCATTGCCTGCAAAGGATTCTCAACAAAATATTGAAAAGTAACATTTTACTTATGGTTATGTTTATTTGTCCAATAACTTTTGAGCCCCTGAAATGAGGAGCGTTTGTATAAAAATAGCTACATTTCCTACATGTTTAAGCATATATTTTTGTTCAACCCCTTGAATTAAACCTTAAAGTCTGCACTTCAATTCCGTTGTAGTTGTTTCATTTCAAATCTAATGTGGTGGCATGCAGAGCCCAAATCATGAAGATTGTGTCACTGTCCAAATATTTCTGGGCCTAACTGTAAATCTTAAGTTTTGTTTTTTGCTTTTACAGAAATTCTGTAATAGTTATACTTCCTTTTGACATAGATTGCATTGGCAGCTTCTGGTTATTTTCATAAAATAAGTTTTCAAAGGGCTCTTGTCTACCTGTTTGTGTTAAAGGACTTTTATTAACTTCTTGCAAGAGATTTTAAATAAAACTAAAATTAAACTGTAGCTCTTTTTTTTTTTGTCAGAGTGAACCAATCAAATCCTGTGAAAAAATATCAGAGACTAGGTTTTAAATAAAGATCTAATGAAAGCATCAAGGGGCTGATGCCTTGGTGCCTGTAACAGGGAGGCATGGGTGGGAGACTGTAAAAAAGGCACACGCACTGCCACCTCTACTGGTCCAGCATAGATACAATGACTTTTTTCCTAGCTCCATTGACAGTAAAGATGAGTTAAATTTGTGTTTATTTTGAAAACAACGTTGTATGTGGAAGTTTTGCCGAATAAAAATTGAAAAGCTGGTAACAGACGGACAGATACACACCCATAGACACACTGAGTGATTACCGGATGCCGCTGTTGCACTGAGGCATAATAAAAATGGGCCTTTTATAGTACAACAAGGTCTTGCCATAACAAACAAATTGGACACTGGGCTGCAATTGAATGAACACATTTTCATTGGATGAGTAAATGAACTACAAAGAGAAAAGCCATTTCTAATTAAAAACTATAACATTTTAAAAGCATATAAAAGAGAAAAAATATGAGAAATTTATATCATCATTTTATTTTTTTTGGTTGCACTGGAAGAATTTACAAAGTACGCTGTACTGTAAGGATCTCAGGGTTTAAGGACAGGGCTTCATTGTCATAAAATGCCCTATTTAACGGCTATTGAAGGACACATACGCTTGCTGTGGTTTCTGTACTTTTATTAACATAAAGAAGAACCATACAAAAATCACTAAAGACACACATACAAGACTGGTGAAGCACTGCAGGAGAGTGGGGCTCAATGACACTGGGGACAGAAGCCTGGGAACGCCAGGCAAAGGGGCTGAATCCTAGCCGGAGCGCACCCGAAAGGCAGTGGGGCTCACGGCTGGAAATAAAGGGGAAACTAACCTGGTGGCGAACTCCCGTTGTCCTTGACAGCAGCACAAATACTCTCAGAGCTGAGCAGGGCATCTGAGGACGGAGCAGTATGGAAGGACACAACGGAAAGAGGTTGTCGTGCACTAAAATACCCTTTCCAGATATGTGACAGGTGTAAATACATGAGTGGAGAAATTAACACAATCAATGACAGCTGCGCAGCCTGTGAACCAGTTTGACTGCTGGGAGCTGTGCAGCGCTGTCAAAGTAAAACACAAACGGGAAACCATAATGATACAAGAGCAACACAACCCCAACATGTAAATAATAATACTACAAATACAAAATGGCAATATAATAATATATGGGCACTCACTCATGCCCTGGATCATGACAGTGTCCCCCCCCCTCAAGGGGTTGAATCCAGACACCCCACACACACACAATGAAAACCCCCACCAACAAGAAAAACAACCCACCCTGGGGGGGGGGGGGACCCAGGCACGGAGGGACCGAGAAAACAACAAGGAGAAAAAACAAAAAAAAAAACAAGAATACTCATGACCCACAACCTGAACAAATGTGGTGGCCTAGGACTCACAGACCCTCGAATAATAGCAACGAGAGCTCAGGTGGCCTATCAGAGTCCTTGAGCCACCCATGCAGCTGGCATAGCCAGTCAGGTGGCCTCCCCAAGCTCCTGAGCCACCCAGCCCAACAGCACAGTCCATCTGGTGGTCTCCCTGAGTTCATGGGCCACCGGACCACTGAGCACCACTGCCCCCCCCCCCCCCGGAGGTGGCAGCTGGTCCCTGCCCCCAGCAGATCACAGGGTATTCAGCATGGACAAGGCGGACTCGGCTCTGTGGAGGATTGACCTTCAACAGTGACTGCTGGCCAATGATGGAACCCGACGGAGATAGCGGTTGACCAGCGAGGGGGCCAGATGAGGGAAGAGGCTCAGACGAAGGTGTGGCACGCACAGTGGCCTCAAACTGAGGCATGGTACCCGTGGCGGCCTTGAGCTGGGGCACAGCACCTATGGCGGGCCCAGACTGGGGCACAGCACCCACGGTGACTCCAGACTGGACAGCAGCACCCACATTGGCCCTGGACTGGAGCGCAGCACCCATGGCTGCTCTGGACTGGATTGTAGCACCCAGGACGAAGAGACTGACTCGCAAGAGAACCAGACCAAGGAGGTGATCAACCAGCGGGGTGCCAGACAAGGGCTAGAAATAAGGGCCCATGGTGGCTTCAGACTGAGACGTAGCACTCACGGAGACCCTGGGCTGGGGTGAAGCACCCATGGAGGCCCCAAACTGAGGCAAAGCACCCAAAGAGGCCCCGGGCTGGGGCGAAGCACCTGCTATAGCCTCGGATGGAGGGGGGATACCCACAGAGACCTCAGACGGAGGGGGGGCACCCATGGCGACCTTGGGAGAAGGCTCAAACACATGGGAGACAGGCACCAGGTCAGAGTTACCGGCAGCAGTGGAGTACAGCGAGGAGAACTCAGGCGCAGCGGGCAGCTGCATCCGGCCTTCCCCACCAAGGGCCAGGAAAGATCTCTCTAAGACAGATAGAGTGAACACAAAAAAGAGAACTTGCCTGAGCTCGAGCTCCACCGCCATCAAGGAGTCTGGCGATCCAAGCTGAGGCGTCTCAGCTCTCTCCGTCTGGACATCCACACCCGACATGGCCACCTCAGATGGGGAAGAAGGGAAAAACATCAGAACAAAGTTACTGACAGTGGTGGAGCTCAGCAAGGAAAATTCAGGAACAGAGGACATCTGCAGCCAGTTCTCCTCACCATGAGCCAGACAAGAATTTTCTAGATCTGCAGATGTTAGAACAGAACAGAGTACTTGCCTGGACTCGAGTTCCACTGCCACCCAGGACTCAGGCGACTCTGCTGCGATGACCCCAGCACCAGGCGTGATGGTAGATGCAGTCCAACAGCCTCCAGGCAAGGCGACCAACGCAGGTGGAACTCTGGGCGTGGTGACTAACACTGGAGGTTGCCTCACTGATGATGCAGGCTCCCGTGCTGCTGAAACCAGGGGACTCTTTCCGGTTGGCTCAAGTTCCAGGGTGTGGGTAGTGGGTTTCTCCTCCCATCTGTTGTGTGGCTGCAGGCTCCTCCGTAGTCCGGTGGCTCCAACCCAGGACCGGCAGATACTCAGGGAAAACAGGAGGAGACACGGGAGTAGGAGGTGAGGGAATGGTGTCAGCAGCAGGCGGTGAGGACTCAGTGAGCTTCTGTTGCTGAGCCTCACCACCAGGAATTAGGCAAGATAACTCATTTTTAGGTAAGGGAGAAGGGAAAAAAAACACTTGCCTGCCTTCCTGGGGCATGGTGGTGACTGCCACTGAAGGCCCAGGGTCATTCCTCCCCGTGGCTGTAGCGGATGTGGGCCCCCCTGAAGAAAATGGAGGAGCCGGCCCTGTAGACACGTCACTGGCCAAATCAGCTGCTGTGGCAGGGGAGTTCCTCCTCCTTCTCTGGCATGAAGCAGCTGGGTGGTGGTGGTGAGAGGCTGTGCGCGTCTGATCCAGGGGACATTCCGTCGGCTCAGGAACAGACGGTAGATGACGAGGTGGTGAAATGGGCTCCTGGCAAAGCTGGAGGTACGCTGGAGTCTGAGGACGTTTCCTCGTCAGCTTCGCCCTAAGCGCACATGACAGCAGCTCTCCTATCAGGCTGCGAGGGTCCATTTGAAGGACGGGGATGTGTGTAGCAGACCCACGTACCTGGGGTAACTTTCTAACCCCGGATGCCCCTCCATGATGGTCGCTGCCACCACAAACCTCCTGCAAACCTCCTTAAGCAAGCGGGAGTTGAGTGCTCTGTCAACAAAGTCCTGGGCCACCGGCTACCAATTTTCCCCAGTTGACGGAGCCCTGCTGAGCTGATGGCATAATGTGTTCTTGCGTTGAGTTGGTGAAAAGGAAAAGGGAAAAAATGATTATGGGAAAAGAAAAACACAGAAACACACAGCGGCTGGAGTCCAAACCCTGGTCTTGTCCTTCTGTCATAAAACGCCCTATTTAAGGGCTATTGAAGGACACTAAACCCTCGCTGTGGTTTCTGCAAATTTATTAAAATAAAGACGAACCATACAAAAAACACTAAACATACATACAAGACTGGTGAAGCACTGGAGGAGAGCCAGGTTTAACGACGCAGGGGGACAGAAGACTTGGAACGCCAGGTAAAGGGGCAGAATCCTAGCCGGAGTGCACCTGAAAGGCAATGGGGCTCATGGCTGGAAATTAAAGGAAACTAACCTGGCGGAGCACTCCTGTTCTCCTCGACAGCAGCACAAATACACTCAGAGCTGAGCAGGGCATCTGAGGACGGAGCAGTATGGAAGGACACAATGGAAAGAGGTTGTCGTTCCCCAAAATACCCTTTCCAGATATGTGACAGGTGTGAATACATGAGTGGAGAAATTAACACAATCAATGACAGCTGCGCAGCCCGGGAACCAGTTTGACAGCCGTGAGCTGTGCAGTGCTGACAAAATAAAACACAAACGGAAAACCATAATGATACAAGAGCAACACAACCCCAAAATGTAAATACTAATGCTACAAATACAAAATGACAAAAATAAAACAGAAACCAAATACAGCAGACAGGATAACCAAGGAGACAAGCAGACAGAAAAAGACTAAACTAGACTAAAGACTGGGAATGGTGCTCACCCGTGCCCTGGATCATCCATCCATCCATCTTCTACCACTTAATCCTTTTTGGGTCACGGAGGGGCTGGGGCCTATCCCAGCATCTTTGGGAGAGAGGCAGGGTACACCCTGGACAGATCACCAGTCCATCGCAGGGTGCCCTGGATCATGACATTCATATTAACTTTTGTGTTCATTTTTTGTCTTATTAGCTTGCAACATTTTTCATGTAAATTTGTGACTTTATTATAATAAACAGTTTTCTTGCTAGTGTTTTTTTTTATACATTTGGATTTTTTTTTGTGCATATTTTGTACAAACCCCAATTCCAGTGAAGTTGGGACATTGTATAAATGTAAATAAAAACAGAATACAATGATTTGCAAATCCTCTACGACCGATATTCAATTGAATACTAATTATTCATTTGATCTGTGTCTAGTTAAATCAGACACTCACATTTGTTCTGTGGTAAAATCCAGCTTTTTTCATCTAAGGTATTTAGCAAAAGCAAAACCCATTCTCTCTAGACTGCACCTGGAAACAGTAATCCATGTTTTTATTTCATCTCGGCTGGATTGCTGTTACGCACTTTACACCGGTGTCAGCCAGTCATCTTTTTCACGCCTGCAGCGAGTACAAAACGCTGCTGCTCATCTTTTAACAGGTACACGTAAAAGAGATCACATCACACCCATTTTAGCTTTGCTCCACTGACTGTCCATGCATTTTGGAGCTCATTTTAAAATTCTTTCATTTGTTTTTAAATCCTTGAACGGTCTTGCTCTGCCTTATCTCTCTGAGCTTCTGCATCCCTACACTCCCACCCGGTCCCTCAGGTCAGCTGAACAGCTGCTTCTGGAGGTGCCAAGGGTGAAGCGGAAGCTCAGAGAGGACAGAGCCTCTCGGTCACAGCACCCAGGTTATGAAACGATTTACCTCTGAACATCAGACAAGCACCTTCACTGTAAATTTTTTAAACCCGTCTTAAAACATACTTTTACTCCCTGGGCTTCAGCCCAGTGTGAGACATTGATTTTATTGAATGAAATGGATTTTTATTTATTTACTTCTTTTACCTTTTATTTTATTGTTTTTATTGACTGTGGTTTCTACTCATGACGAGTTTTATTTTGGTTTTGTGTTAGTGCCCTGCTTCTTGCTTTTATGTTTTCATGTGCTTTCTTGTTGTACAGCACTTTGTGTAGCAAGTGTTGCTTTTTAAAGTGCTTTATAAATAAAGTTAATTGATTGATTGATTGACTACACTACAAAGACAGGATGTTTAATGTTTAAACTGATAAATATTAGTTTTGTTTTTTTGGGTTTTTTTTTTGCAAATGTTCACTCCTTTTGAACATGACACCTGTAGCATGTTCCAAAAAAAGCTGGGACAGAAGCATGTTTACCACTGCATTACATCACTTTTCCTTTAAACAACACTCAGTAAGCATTTAGGAACTGATGACACTAATTGGTGAAGCTTTCTAGATGGAATTCTTTCCCATTCTTGCTTAATGTAAAATTTCAGTTGCTCAACAGTCCAGGGTGTCTGCTGGCATATTTTGCGCTTCATAATGCGCCACACATGTTCAGTGGGAGACAGGTCTGGACTGCAGGCAGGCCAGTCTAGTACTTGCACTCTTTAAACATGAAGCCACACTGTTGTAACATGTGCAGAATGTGGCTTTGCTGAAATAAGCAGGGACCTCTCTGAAAAAGATGTTTCTTGGATGGCAGCGTATGTTGCTCCAAAACCTATATGTACTGTTCAGCGTTAATGGTGCCTTCCCAGATGTGTAAGTTATCCATACCATAGGCACTAACACACCTCCATACCATAACAGCTGCCAGTTTTTGAACTTTACACTGATAACAATCTGGATGGTCCTCTTTTGCCCAGAGGACAGGATGTCCATGATTTCCAATAATAATTTGAAATGTGGACTTGTCAGACCACAGCACACTTTTCCACTTTGCATCAGTCCATCTCAGATGAACTCGGGCCCAGAGCAACTGGCAGCATTTCTGGGTGTTGTTGATATCTGGCTTTGGCCTTACATGGTATAGTTTTAACTTGCTCTTGTAGATGTAGCGATTAACTGAAAGTGGTTTTCTGAAGTGTTCCTGAGCCCACATGGTAATATTCTTTAGAGAATGATGTCGGTTTTCAATGCAGCACCACTTGAGGGAACAAAGGTCACAGGTATTTCTTCACAGGTATTTTAAGGTTTTCAGCCTTGCTGTTTATGTTCAGAGTTTTTGCCATATTCTCTGAATCTTTTGATAATATTATGAACTATAGATGATTTTCACAGCGTCCCAACATCACTGGAAATGTGGTTTGTATTTTATGAAAAACAGTGACTTTAATTATATAAAATTCAGACTTTAAGATTCAAAACCTTTTATCTCAAATTTGTATTTTTTTGTGTATTTGGTCTTGCGTACTGTACTAGGTCTTACAAATTTGTCTTTTTTTAAAATTTGGTAGTCTTTTTTCAGTCACAGCTTTGCTACTTTTCTCATAAATTTGACAGATTTTATTTCTCATTGTTTTGCTGCATTTTTCTCATACATGTCACAATTCCTTACAGTAAATTTTGGACTTTTAAATATTAATTTTTCTATCCACCTTATTCCTAGCCCCCATGATGCCTTGCGTGAATTGTAGTAGCAATGTCCGGTACTAGTTTAGAACATATGGTTGTCACTGAAACGGGACACTTTCCCTCGTTAAAAAACAATGACTTTGGCATCAGAAATGCAGGAACACGGCCTCTTGCACCTCAAAACAGTAATATAATCATACCACTTCCCACGACTATCGAGAGATGAGAAGATGATCTTAAAAAGTGGCCTGGTAGACTGTAGCTCCGTTTGTTTGTGCTGCTGCTAAGACGCTAATGGTGTAAATAAATGACCCGTGCTGGCAAAATTAGTCACTTTGAGGACATTTTCAAAACTGATGTAATGTTATTTCCATATTCTGTATTGAAAGACCTTCAAAATTATATTTTATTTGTAGGTAGTACCAAAAACTGACCCTGAAAAAGATGATTTGTTTATATTTCAGATAGGTTGAAAACTTGCTTCCGATCGGTCAGGAGTTACGTCTTCCACAAAAACAGGTATTTTTAGAAAGTATGATTCCAAGCTTTCCAATGATACCAGGCTCTCATGGGGGTTTTCCTGGGACTTGCTGCTAGCAAACAAAGAGTCATGATTTATGACTTCTCTGTCTGTAGCTCGTAATGACGCCGTGCGCATTCCCACTCATTTTGCCAGCACAGGTCACATATATCAATGTCTCCACCGCAATAAAGTCAGCTGCATTTTGTTAAACTATGTTGGATATAATCAAATTTACCTTAAAGCAGACGTACACCACAACACTGTGCTTGGATGTCGTCTGTCACCGTATGGTGAGAAGCCTCCATTTATCCAGTCTGGCACCACCACAAACACCAGCAAGTACCAGAACTACGCAAAAACATTCAAAAAATACAAAAACTAGAAGAGCTGAAATTAGCTGCCACTTGAGTGGAAAACACGTATGTGGACAATACATTAAAATGAATTTGAAAAACTTTTAAAAATGCTATTTTAAATGCCCCTGCTACTCCACTCTTACTGACTGAATTAACACTAGGTCAGCCAAAACCGGAAGCTCCGCCCATAATCGTTCCTACAGCAGCACCCCCAGGAATAAGGTGGATATTTTTTTGTCTTTTTTCTTGCAAATTTGCATTCTTTTCTTCATAAGTTTGCCCTTATTGATGACACTTTTCCCAATAAATAGGTTACTTTGTAAGTGTAATACTTTTTTCATATAAATGCAATGTATGTACTTGTGGGGTGACAAATATCAACTCCTTGTTTCAGAAATGTTTTAATAGATGTTAAAGGTCACATATATTGAAGATATTGTGCAATGACCTCTGTAATAACAACAGAGTAGGAAAGTTCAGTTTCTACTGCAAAACTTAAAACTTATTATACAAATCTTTGTGTATGTGCATGTGTGTTCACTTGAGTAAACTATACAAATCAACAGGCGTGATGATGCAAGGAACTTGCTTTAGCTATACATAGGTGATATTGTAATTAATGACTCAATCATTGGTTTTTGACCTGATTGCTCTCTCTTTCCTCTTTGCTGTAGAGTTATGTGTGTTTCACTGATTCTTATAGTCTCTAGTTATTCTACAAGCGAGATAGTATGATTTTTAAGACTTCTTTTTGAAAAACATTACTGATGCAAATTAGACTAAATGAGAAAAATGTTGCTTTTTTAATCAAGAGCATGTATTTGGGATGATGAAGTTAAGGTCACAGTTAAAGAAGCGGAAAGCCTTTAATAGATCTTTATTATAAGTGACTCCTGTTTTGCATTAACGTTACCAAGCAGGACTCCAAATGACTGCAGGTCAAGTCTTACAAATTAAGCTTTGCAATGCAAAGTAGACAGCATCTAATGACAATGATAAAAGACTTTAGGCTTAAAATGCACTTTTTAAATTGTAATAAAAAAATGTTTGAAAATATGAAGACCCTTTATTTTACCCTTCTTTTACCATTTCCCCTTTTTCATCCCTGTCTTGTTTCAAACAAGCGAGGACCCAAGTGCAGGACACAACACATAGAGACAAGATGTATTTAACAGGTAAGTATCAGGCTAGACTTACACCACGAGATTTTTAGTCCTGTAGAGGGTAAGGAGAAGGAGAGGATAAGTGACTGAGATTCACTTGAAAATGAGAAATAATGACTAGAAAGGCCAGAGTTCTTACTTGAAGATATGAAGATGAATGGCAGGTGACGGTTTCCAACAAGAAGGTCACAGGCCAGAGTGGTATGGGGGAAAGACTTTGTGGTGGAGTGATTTTAAGTAGGCAGAGGTTCCTTACTTGAAGTTCTTTCCAGACAGTCCAGATCCAGATAGAGGTTTTCACATGGAAGGGGCATGAAGAAGAGCTGATCCTGGGTAAGGAGGTGGTTAGGAACTTATTTTTGTAGTTAGTATGAATCTTACCTGGGTCCAGCTTTCTTCCAGAGGAGATGAGGAGGTCCAGGAAGGGGATTCTGAGCAGTAGTGTACTGGGGCCAAGGAAGGGTGGTCAGCAGGTTGGAAGGCAGACAGGGTTTCCTGGGAATGAAGGAGGAGAGCAATAGGTCTGCAGGAGTCATAGAACTTAGACAAGCTTTCTTAGTTCAGTTAGCAGTCACGAGGACAGGGGATACCATGTGATGATCCTGTGCAGAGCAGCTCCAGACTGAAGCTTAAGTAGCCCGGGATCAGTGCAGTCACTCAGCCTCTTTGGCTTCCAGTGAGAGAGATAGTTATGCAAGGCCAAAGAGCAAAACAGGGCAAGATTGTGCATGCTCACCTAGATCCATTACAGTCTCGTTTTTTGTCACTTGTTTTTCCCCCCAATTCTTTCCCTTACTTACTGTTTTTCTTCCATACCCTGCACTTTCTTTGAACTTACCCCCTACACTTTGTCTTAGCTTTGTTCTAAATTGTAATCACTCTTGTCTTGTTTACTCTTTTTTCTTTGAATTCTTGGATGGAATATGGGTGGGCAATATAAGCTGCGGCTTCAGCCATCACCCATTTCGGATAACTCACGTGGAATTGTTTAGTAGAAGGAGTCTTTGTCTAATTTGACCTTGTTGTTATATTATACAGTTTCTTTAACCTGTACTGTATTATCCGAAATAAATAAATTCATTCATTCATTCATTCATTCATTCATTCACTTACCATGTACTTATCCCATATTTTTGAACACTTACCCTGTGATTTTCTTGTATTTAAGCGTACTTAAATACGCATTCGCACGCAGCGACCGGCAGCTGGTTAAAAAGTCTGTCGTCTGTGTGTCTTGTTTTTATGTACTTTTTATGTGTTTTTACGAAATCCTCTGTGTCGTTTCTGTCCTGGAATGTTTGTGGACTGTATGGCGAAGAGCTCCCTGGTTCCAACAACATGGACTTCCTCCCCTTTTTTGCACTGCTGCTACTTTTCCTCTGGCTCTTTGTCTATGAGGTAAACGCGACCGGCATCATGGCGGGCAGAATACATTATTCCAGGGACATGTTGCTGCATTTAAACATGGTTGATGCAGTGGCTGTGACTGAGCCTAAGCCGCAACTGCCAGACTTTATTTTGAGAGATGGACACAGCGGTGAAAAGAGAGATGGGAGAGACAGGAGAAGGAAACGTGGAAAGCGTGGAGGTGTGAAATTGCGCCTGAGAAGATGTCAGTTTGGTAACATTCCTCTTCCTTCTATGATTTTTGGGAACGTACAGTCTCTGAGAAACAAGGTGGATGAAATTCAAGGGAATGTACGCTACCAGAAGGACTTTAAGAACTGCTGTGTCATGGCTTTCACCGAATCTTGGCTTACTGCGCATGACCGAGACGCAGACCTGTGGAGTGATGGCTTTGGAGCCCCACTGCGCTCGGATCGGCAGGAAGAGGTAACGGGGAAATGCCAGGGGGGCGGCGTAAGTTTATACATTAATAAGCAGTACTGCACATCTATCACGGTCAGAGAGCGCATCTGTACACCCGATGTGGAGCTGCTGTCTGTGTCACTATGCCCCTTTTATTTGCCTCGTGAGTTCCCCCAGCTTTTCATCACAACTGTGTACATTCACCCGAGGGTAGATGCTGACTCCGCCTCCAGCACCATCTTTGATGTGATCCAGCGGCTGCAATCAATTTCTCCAGAGGCGCCAAACTTCATTCTTGGGGATTTTAACCATGTTTCTTTAAAGAAGACACTTAAAAACTTTTATCAGTATGTCTCCTGCCCAACCAGGCGAAAAAAGACAAGACATTGGACCTGTGCTATGGATCCATAGAGAGGGCCTATAAATCACTCCCCCTTCCTCCTGTAGGATCCTCAGATCACAACTGTGCACATTTGCTGCCCACATATAAAACTGCTCTCAGAAGAGGCAAGGTGGAGACGAGAGACACTGATGTGTGGACAGAAGATTCAGTGCACAGCCTCCAGGAATGCTTTAACTGTACAGACTGGGAGATGTTCACACTGGCCTGCGGGGATGATTTGGACTCTTTGGTGGACGTCACATGCTCATACATGGCTTTCTGTAAAAATAAGATCGTTCCACGTAAACGTGTCAAAATATATCCCAACAACAAACCATGGGTTACAAAATCAGTTAAATCCTGCTTACAGAGGAAAGCACTTGCCTTTAAACAGGGGTCTGTTTCTGAACTACTGGTTGTCACAAAAGAGCTGAAGTCCGAAATTTTAAGAGCAAAACAGAATTATAAATCAGAATTGGAAAGCAAGATGGCAACAAAGAAACTTGGTTCAGCCTGGGCCAGTATGAAAACTATTGCAGGCCTTCAGAGCACAGAGCACAGTAATCGTGTGTTTTTAGATGGTTTTAATTCAGACACAGAGCTGGCCAATGCTCTTAATTGTTTTATGGTCGTTTTGACTCCTTTGATTTTAGCACAGAAACCCAAGATTTGAAACAGAAACTCAAAGACAATCAGCACTTTAATATTGAGGTGCAGGATGTTAAAAGGAAGTTCTGCGCTGTAAAAGTGAACAAAAATCAGGGCCCTGATAATATATGTGGGCGCTTGGTAAAGTCCTGTGCACATGAACTGAGTCCTATATTTCATTACATTTTCAATAAGTCCTTACAGACACAACATATGCCTAAGATCTGGAAAGAAGCCGTGGTTGTTCCCGTTCCAAAATCCAGCTGTCCTAAAATGGTAAACGACTTTAGACCAGTTGCTTTGACTTCAATTTTAATGAAAATTTTTGAAAAACTGGTCAGATGTGAGGTCCTAAAGCAGACTGAGCATGCATTGGATCCTCTGCAGTTTGCCGTAGGCTTCACAGAGGAGTGGAGGATGCCACTGTCACTCTGTTTAACATGCTTTTTAAACATCTGGATTTTAATGGGACACACGCCAGGCTTTTATTTGTGGACTTTTCCTCCACCTTTAATACAATCCAACCTCATATCTTAGTTGAAAGGCTCCTGCAACAATTTGATTTGAGCAATAATCTGGTGGGTTAGATTCTGGATTTCTTAACCAACAGGACGCAGAGAGTAAGGGTCAATGATACATTGTCTGACCTAAAGTGCTCTTCTACTGGCTCTCCTCAGGAGTGTGTGTTGTCACCACTACTCTTCATCCTGTACCCAAACATGTGTCGGAGCAGACATGACAACAGACACATTATAAAGTATGCTGATGACTCAGTCATTGTCAGTCTCCTCCAGGATGGTGAGAGTGGCCACAGCCCAGTAGTTGATGATTTTGTTCACTGATGTGAGGATTCCTACCTGCAGCTGAATACGACAAAAACTAAAGACATGATTATTGACTTTAGGAGGAAAAATCCCAGGCACAAAGTCACCGTACTAAAAGGCCAGACCACCGAATGTGTACAATCCTACAAATATCTTAGGACGATTATTGATAGTAATTTAAACTTTGAAGTGAACTGTGAAAGGGTGTGCAAAAAGGGTCAGCAACATTTGCATTGCTTGAGAAAACTTGCACACTTCCAAATTGACCGAACCATAATGACAATGTTTTATCAGGCTTTTATTGAATCTGTTTTATCCTTTTCTTTAGTGTCATGGTTTGGTCAGATAAAACTGAAACAGAGGAAATCCTTGGATCAGGTAGTTAGATGGTCCAGTCGTTTGCTTGGTGAGCCACAGCTGAGCCTGACATCCCTGCACACCAGACAAGTACAGAGGATGGCTACCTCCATTTTAAATGATGACTCCCACCCTTTGCACTGCCACTTTCAGCTTCTTCCCTCAAGACGGAGGTTTGCTGTCCCAAAAAGTAGAACCCAGCGCTACAAAAACAGCTTTGTTCCTGCTGCTGTCAGAGAGTTAAACAAGCTGTAACAATAGTATTGCACATAATTTAGGTACCTATTTATTAACTCCATTTTATATTTACAGTGATCCCTCACTTATCGCGGTTAATGGGTTCCAGAACCGACCGCGAAAAGTGAAAAACCGCGAAGCAGCGTCACCCCTAATGACGTCACCCATAAATAATACCTACGTTCATTCTCTCACTCTCTCTCTCATATGATACGTGTGTGTGTGTGTGTAAGTGTACATACATACGTAGATGTAAATAAAGTGTACATAAATATGTTTTTAGAACTCTTTTATTCTTATAACAAGATACGTAACTCAAGATAAAGATGATTTACTGCACAGGTTAATGAGAGCTTTACTGCTCCTCAGGTGACGCCTCATCGTCAGGTGCTAGAGGCGCAGGATCGTCGAGGGCAGCTTCTGATAGAGCTGGAGAAGCTGCAGGAGGCGGCGTAGTGGCTTGACGGGAAGACTATTTCGCACAAAAAGGCACAAGAGAACAGCGAAAAGTTCCACGCGGTGAGACTAAGCAACACGAGCGATAAAGAACAATGAATGCGGTCTTCCTTCGCTGGGTATGGGTGCTCGGCAGGGAGAGAAGCTGGGTAAAACGTCTCGGCCAATCAGCTTGCGAGATTCCCGAGCCGAGCCAACACGAGAACAGCGGACAGAGAGGTGGATTTTGAGTTGTGCGGGCTCTCTGTGTTGATACCTGATGTTCTAATGTAGTCTCCCTGCCTTCTGCTAGCGCCCGCCCATTTTTTCTCAATTTTGAATTTTTGATGAATATTTTTGAAAAATCCGCGATGCACTGAGGGCGCGAAAGGTGAGGCGCGAAGTAGCGAGGGATCACTGTACTTATTTTTGTAGGATGTTACTTGGGTTCTAAATATTTTATTGGGTTTTAGACCTTTGAGTTTTTAACCTCTTTGACTAGTTTTTAACTTTTAATATGACACTTCTCTCTTACCTCTGGTTTTTCTCCCATCTCTTTGTCGATTTATACCCTGATTGATGGAGCCTTGAGTATTTTTATCATGTTTATAGTCAGCTTCATATGTGCCTGTGTTTGTGTCTATGTTGAATGTAATTTGTGGCTTGTAAATATGGATGTCACCAGACTGCAAAACAAATCTACCTACGGGTACAATTAAAGTAACCTGAACCTGAACCTGAACCTGATACTTACCATGTAATTTTCAGGCTGCATTATAAAGTGTGACTGAAACTTTATTTCAGATTCTACTGACGATGTACCTACCAAATAAAACAGCAAATATAAGCTAAAAGAAAGCAGTTGCTTCTTCATTTTTGTGTTGAAGAACCATTAATACAAAAATAATCACAATTTCACTAAAAGGAATGCTAACAGTCCCATGATGCTGAGTCAAAACTTTCCTGTATTTTGTTGTTACACTGGATCTAGCCACATTAAAAGAGACTCATTTTTGTGACACTAAAAATTCTTGACTTTTAGTTCAGCAAAGCTCACGAACACATGATAATCAGTATAGATCTGTGCACATGCCTCAGTTTTTGTTTTTGTTTTTTGTCTTTCAACTGCTCCCTTTTGGGGTCACCAGAGTGTATCATCACTTGATATTGCAATGATTCGCATGTCGATATGACAAGGATTTTTACAGCCTTCCTGATGCAAACCTTTCTCGTTTATCGAGGCTTGGGACCAGCACAGGGAGTAACCCATGGCTGGATGACCAATTCATGCCTTAGTAAATACTGGAATTTGTTGCTCCAAAAAACTAAATATTTGACTTTATAAAAACCTAATGGACTTAGACAGAAATGAGCTTTCCACAGTTTCTTTCCTCATCTCTGCTTTAGGCGTATGCCTCAAGGCAAAATTAGGTTCAACAGGCATAACACCTATCTGCAGCTGAGCTGGCAGTGATTGTGTTGCATTGTGGGTAAATTAACCACTGGCGTTTAAATATATTTTGGACAGGGTCTACTCTGGGGTCTGGACTGTTGTGTGTGACCCATTAATTAGTAAGAGATGCCTCCAGTCAAACATTAGGACGATCTTCATCTTGCCAGAGGTCGATCTGTACACATACTGTATGAACATATCACATACTATATGTAGAACAGCAGGCTTGGCTGGGTATGTAAAGCTCAGTGCACACTAGTGTGCTGAGTAAAATCCTTCAGAACCACATTGGTCTATATGTCAAACTTCATCACTTTCAAGGTACCCAGTAATGACAATTACCAACGAGACAAGAATGGTATGATTCCCTAAACACGTTTGTAAACTCTCTCTCTCCCTCTCGCTCTCACTCACACACATCTTGTTAGAGCCCAGTGTCACTGTTTATGAGGGTGAGGTTGACTTGACAAGTTGCTCACTGGGACTGCATCAAACTGAACACATTATTGCTGGCATGGTTTAGCTAACATCTTATAAGTACCTGGGTGTTCACCTGAACAATAAACTGTACTGGTCACACAACACCAAGGTGCCCCACAAGTCCTTCTATGACTCATCAGCCATCACGAATGGAGTGGTCTGCTGGGGCAGCGGCATCATGGCAGCCAACAGGAAGAGACTGAACAGACTGATCAAAAAAGCTAGCTCTGTTCTGGGGCACTGCCTCAACCCAGTGGAGGAGATAGGAGAGAGGAGGATGGTGGCTAAGCTTTCATCTCTGCTGGAGTCCAAGTCACACCCCATGCGGAGCATGCTAAATGCATTGAGGAGCTCATTTAGCGGCAGGCTGTGCCATCCTAGGTGCTCGGGGGAGCAGTTCTGCAGTTTTTTCCTACCTGCTGCTGTCAGATTTTATAATCTACTCTATGTTGCTCATAGAGACTGTACAAAACACCACTACTTTGCACAGTAGGGATTGTTCCCTTCCAATACACTACTAAATTACTAAATACTAATTACAATTATTATTGAAGGTGGCAACAACACTGTTCATTCAACTATGAAATTTACTATCTGGATATACTGTATATTTATATATTGTTGGCTAACTTAAATTAACTGTAATGCTGTAAATGCCATTTTACTGCAATGCTCTTGCACTGTGTATATATGTATATTCAATATTTCACTATCCAGTTTCTTATTATCTTACTTGCTATTGCTCTGAGTGCTGCTATCCTTTTACTGCTGCAATTGTCACGATCTGAGCGTGGGCGAATTCCACCGGGCTCAGTCTTTCTGCTTTTTTTTTTTCATATTTGTACAGTGTTGTCATTTTGAGTTGCATTCCTGTTATTATATGGTGTCTTGGTATGATTTAGTTTCCTGTTTACATCATTATAGTTTGTTATTCACATTCTGAGGTTACTTGTCTTTATTTTGCCATCTCTTTATATTTTTATTGTGTTGTGTTCCCCCTCTAGGCTGACAGCTGTCAGTGACATTTCCAGGTTATTGCTCCACGTAGGCAGGGTCCCTGTCAGCTGTCAAACCGCTCTTTCTCATTGTCCCCAGGTGGTCAAGTTATGTATTATTGTTTCCTTCTGCCAGCTCATGTGACCCACACCTGTCACTACTTGTGTAATTTGTTTCTGATCCTATTTAAGGGCAGTTATTTTCTTTTCTCATTGCCGCTGTCTTGTATGAGTTTCTCCTCATCTCCACCAGAGCCCTGCCCTCGCTCTGGTGCACTTTATCAGTAGGTTTGCTGACTTGTTGGAATTTTGTATTCGAGAACTTTTTTGGACTTTGTGTTTACTGTTTCAATAAACCTCACAAACTCACAGTTCAGCGTGTGGGTCTCACCTCTCTGCCCCTGAAGGGCAATTCATGACAGCAATCTTGTAATTTTCCCATTGTGGGACTAATAGAAAGTCTTGTTCTTATCTCATCTTAAAGCAGGGATCTTAAACTCATTCCATATTATGCCAAGACCCTGCATGTTTTGTTTCGACTCAGTCTCTCCAGCAGGTGTTTTTTTTTTTGTTTTTTTAAAATTTAAATGGCTTAGCAATCAGTGGGAAGAAAATCATTGAAATCACCTGTAGTGTTGAGCAAGTTACTAAAAAATAGTAACTAATTACAGTTACTAGTTACTTCTTTTCAAAAGTAATTGAGTTACTTGACCAATTACTGCATGATTAAAGTAATTAGTTACTTGGAAAACTAATTTTCATGTTACTTTTAAATGCATACTTAAATCATCTTGGACACATAGCAAGATAATTTAATTAATGGATTACATTACGGGCTTATTAACGTCAGGCTGAAAACAGACTGTTTCAGACAGAGCTTTTAGAAGATGTTCAGTCTGTTTTATTCTGCCTTAAGAGCTCTTATTTTGGGAAAAATCTGAAGAAAATCAACATGATATTGCTGTAATTTCCTCATTTTGGAGTGAGAAACAGGGTTTGTTGAGTGAGAGAGAGGGGAAAAAGAATGAGACTCACTCCAAAAGACTGAGAGTTGGCAACACTGCCTAAAGTTGTTCATGTTTTTCTTACCTTTATGATATGGCTTAATCCGATGTGCAGTGATCCAAAGAAAATGTCCATTACCCACAGTCCAAACATCTGCTGTGACAGAGACATGATAAAGTCCATCAAATTCCTTTTGAAGATCAAAATCCATTTTTGAATAAACATTATCCAGCTAGCAAGTAAATGTATTTTAACTTCAGTGGATCACAGTCTCAGCTGTCTGATGGAAAGTGACTGTTGATAACACATCTTCAGTCTCTAATGACATATCTGGAAATCAGTTTAATTCTTGTTGGGTCACAAACTGTCCAGATGCATACCAGTGCTTGAACTCCAGCTGTGGGTGTTCAGATAGCATACATGTAGATCTACTAACACAGTGTTAGTTGTTAGCATAACTAGCTGTTACTTAGCACAAGCATTGTCAGAGTTTTGTTGCTGTTTTCAAGTGCTTCTGAAGATTGCAATAGGTCTCAAGCTTAGCTTAGCTTGAAACCCACCAATATGCTTTTGTCCTTAACCACAACAAAAGAAAAATAATCTGCCTATTTCTACAAAAACAAAGTAGCTTCATCTTTTCCTCCTCTCTGGAGTGAAGACTCTTTGCAACAGGTCACGTCCACTGACGGCTATGTCTTAGCTATGGTAGGGTCAGTTTTTACATTCATTTATTTGCGCTAAAAATATCTATCCATATTAATAAAACGAGTAACGAGTAATACATGTGATCCAATTTCAGTAACTGTAATGCATACAATTTTTAAACAATAATTTCGTTACACAGCATGTTACTGCAAAAATAGTGGCATTTCAGTAACGCGTTACTCCCAACGCTGTTGAAGATACAGGTAGAGGTAAAACATGCAGGGTTGTGGCCTTTCATGGAATGAATTTCAGATCCCTGTGCTAATTCATATTTTTTTCAAAATGTAAAATGTAGTGAACTAGGCAATACATAGTTCTCGACCATTTATACACATGACATTTAACAACTGTCATACATTTCAAAACAACCACATATTTAAATAGGTTTAGAAAAAAAATACTGCAATGATGCCGTTAGGAAAACCACATTCAAATTCTGCTGTCACTGATTATCAACTCATTGTACATAAATGTACAAGGGGGATGAAAAGTTCATAGGCTTAAAAGTTCATAGTGGTGTAGCAATATTTGATTTAAAATTATGATCAGGTATAAAGATTATTTAATTTGGATTAGTGTATCGAGACCTGAGATGTATTTCGGATCCACACACAGAGAAAAAGTTGATAGTAAACATTTGTTTGGGGGCACCAACTCACCTCTTTCTCTGTGAACTATTTATTAATTAATTTAACTTTATTCCTGTTTAATCACTCAATAAATTAATTAATAATCAGTCTGAAAATATTAGTGAATTCGATACTGGGGCTTTGAAATCAAACTCAGAATGGAATAAATCCCCAACTACTTCTCTCATTTTACAGATTTATTAAATTAACGATGATTAAATGATCTTGCATTCAAATAACGCATGAGCAATTGAAATGACCAACATTAACCATCACATTAATCTTGTAACTGAGGATAGAGTAACAATGTGAGCACATCTATAAAACCATGGACTTTAGCATGAATTTGGAGAGTTGAAATGGAAGACTGAGAATAAAATTGGATGCAAATTTATGGGGAGAATTAACTAATTATATGGAAAATTCTGAGCTACTCTAAGAAAGTAAAAATGGAGTTTGAATAAAAAAAATATTACATTATTTCTCTTTTAATTTTGTATTTGATCAGATTTTGAATTATTTCCAAACTTTGGACAAGTCATTCAGCAGATGAAGCAAAAAGAATTGGCTCACGTGACTCCTTGCACTGAAGTTCTTTCGGCAGCTTCTCCTGAAGCTTTAGTTATAGATGGCACACAAAACCAGAATATCTTGCCAGCAGATATTTGGGCAAGTTACAGCAGCTTCTATGGTCTACAGTCACAAGATGAGATTTGACTGTGATAACAGTTGGAGCTTAGGTCAAGCGTAAGATGGTGACGGTGTTTCCGCTTCTTTGTGGGCCAGTGGGGTTTTCCATAGTCCAAATAAATTCAGAAATGATTCAGATCTGATCTGACTACCAAAATATTGATTGTCCACAGATATCAAAGTCCATTTGCTTTTCCATGGTGTCCTGGAAATTATTCTGAGAAATGAAACTTGGAGAAAGACAGTTTAATGTTCAGTTCATCAGAATACAGTCAAAGTGAGTGTCTACTCCAGAGACGTCCACCAGGGGTAGGGTCAAGCTGTGGATAATCCTAGGCCTTAGGAAATGCCTTTAAAGTTTAAGATGCCTGTTCTTTGTCCACATTTTATTACCCATAAAATGGTCAGGCGAAAGAGCGTTTCCAGTTTATTTATGATGTGAGTTAATATGTTGAGAGCATTCCTTAGGTTTGCTTAACAAAGGAATGCTGGTTCAGCTGTGGTCTTGGGATGAAAAAGCAGTTCTTGACTGGCCTTTTCCTGGGTGAAAAAATGTCTTTAAGATGCAAAGTCTATTTTATTGATGAGCCAAAGCCAGATGATGCTACAGTGGTCAAATATGACCAAATGTGGTTTATTTTTCAACATAGTCTCCTCTTCAGTCCACACACTCCTTCCATCAGTGTTGGAGTGCTTGGATCCACACTTCCGCCCTCCCAAGAGAGTAGACGCTTTTTTCTCCTCTCCTGCTCTGACTTTTCCTCCCCTCCTAACTACTGGATCCCAGCTTGCTGTCGTCTGTCTGCGTCTAACTGCGACCGCCGAAAAGAAATTATGGAGTTAATAAGCTGGGCTTTGAACACAATTGACACCATTTTTTCAACAAGGAAAAGTGCTCCGGGGGAAGCTGTCTGCCCCGCAGGAACGGCTCCAGCGGGCTATTTACGAGACACAGGTATTTGGAGAATGCTGTGTCTCTCTAATCTCTCTATCGAAGATATTGAAGATTTGTTTATCTTCGTAATCTTGGTGATTGGGATAATTCTGATTGGGACGGGAATTGTCTTGGTTTACCGCAAATTGCTGAAGATGGATTCAACCTATCAAAATGCTGGTCAGGCGAGGTGCATCCAACAAACTGAAAAACTGGAGAAGACCCTGATAGCGACTACTGGAGAACTGTCTCGTAAGGTGGATTACATCATGGGTTCGCTCAGGTCTTTCCACGACGAATTCAAAGCTGCGCAATGAAGGATTAATGTACTGAATCTACAGAAGAAATACAAGTCTTCTCTGTGATCAGTCCTATTTGGCATTATTATTCCCCATGAAAATTCCTCCTGGCTGTCTGCAGACTGTGTTTTTTCAAAATCATGAGCACAAGGCCTTGGACAGCCAGCTGCAGCGCCAGATAAGACTGGCGCCAGACAGACAAAACATCTTCTGCCAAGGGTCCTTGGGTCTCTCTTATTATCATCAACACTGCTCAACACCGCACACACATTGATCCATGAACTGAATAAAGATAACACTGCTCTCTTGTGTCCTGTGAATTCTGTGTGTAGCGAATATATGTGCATTGAGCTTTTTTTTCCCTTGAACTCTTAATATTGATTAAGTATGTAACCAGTATTTTGAATCAATTATTTTTTTGCTCCTTCCTATTGTATCATCTTTATGCGACCTGTACCCTCCTGCTGACAGGCGCGTTGCAGATGCGCCGCGGCACGGAAATGCAGGTTCATTACTGTGTCAAGTCAAATTCTCTCGTATGTTATCAGTGATCTGTTAATGTACTTGGCAATAAATCTTTTTCTGATTCTGATTCTGATTCTGATCCCATCCATCCATCCATCCATCCATCCATCTTCTACCGCTTAATCCTTTCGGGTCGCGGGGGGGCTGGAGCCTATCCCAGCGTCTTTTGGGCGAGAGGCAGGGTACACCCTGGACAGATCGCCAGTCCATCGCAGGGCCAACACAGAGAGACAAACAACCATTCACTCTCACATCCATACCTAAGAACAATTTAGAATCCCCAGTTTTGATGCCAATTAACCTAACTTGCATGTTTTTGGCATGTGGGAGGAAACCGGAGTGCCCGGAGTAAACCCACGCAGACACGGGGAGAACATGAACATGCTTGGATCCCTGTGGTTAAAAAATAAACCACATTTGGTGAAATCTGACCACTATGAACTTTTCAGCTTATGAACTTTTCACCCACCTCCCTCGTACAACAATGGCTGAAAATTCCACAATGTAAATTCCATAATATTAGGTTCATATGGCATCCACCAACAAATTCAGCATGAACCTAATGCAGCAAACAGCACTTTGTAAAGTGAAAGTGTCCCACTGCAGTGCAATTAAAGCCAGAGCAGAGCAAATGCACAGCAAACTAATCCAACCTAAAAATTATTTTAACTGGCTTTTAATATTTTTGAGATGCTAATTAGTCTGACACCAAATAATGTATGTGGCCTTTTAATATGCTGAAAAGAATATAAATGTTAGCAACAAGCACTCACCAACATGAAAACAGCTGAAATTTAATGAGCATTTGGCATGTGCTTTGTCAAGACATGGACTTGGCCCCATGTCCTTTCTCTGAGTTATAGTTATTTTCCTTGCCTCCAGGAAATGGGATCCAGCCCACGTCCCTGCCTAGAGATTTCTATTTTGTTTTTTTCTGTATTCATTATTATTCATTATCATTATGGTCTTCGTTTCATGTGTATTATTATCCTTGCATTAGATTTCCATGGTCCTGCCTTTAGTATTATTATTATCTCAGTCATGTCTATGCCAATCCTCCCTGCCTCACTTTCTGTGTTTTTAGTTATTGTCATTATGGTCCTTGTTACTTTCCTGTCCTCATCAATCATATCCTGTTCATAGTCATGTCTCCCCTGGTCCTTTGATCATATTTCAGGTGTATCCTCTATTTTTTGCTATCCTTTTGTCTCAGCTCCTCATGTCTTCGGTACCGGTAGCCACTGCCCTTCTCTCTCCATTGCCCTTGATTGTTCCCACCTGCTCTGAATTCTGTTGATTGCCTGTTGTGTATATACACTACCATTCAAAAGTTTGGGGTCACCCAGACAATTTTGTGTTTTCCATGAAAAGTCACACTTTTATTTACCATCATGAGTTGTAAAATGAATAGAAAATATAGCCAAGACATTGACAAGGTTAGAAATAATGATTTGTATTTGAAATAATATTTTTTTCCTTCAAACTTTGCTTTCGTCAAACAATCCTCCATTTGCAGCAATTACAGCATTGCAGAACTTTGGCATTCTAGCTGTTAATTTGTTGAGGTAATCTGGAGAAATTTCACCCCACGCTTCTAGAAGCCCCTCCCACAAGTTGGATTGGCTGGATGGGCCCTTCTTGTGTACCATATGGTCAAGCTGCTCCCACAACAGCTCAATGTGGTTTAGATCTGGTGACTGCGCTGGCCACTCCATTACATATAGAATACCAGCTGCCTGCTTCTTCTCTAAATAGTTCTTGCACAATTTGGAGATGTGCTTTGGGTCATTGTCCTGTTGTAGGATGAAATTGGCTCCAACCAAGCACTGTCCAGAGGGTATGGCATGGCGTTGCAAAATGGAGTGATAGCCTTCCTTATTCAAAATCCCTTTTACCCTGAGCAAATCTCCCACCTTACCAGCACCAAAGCAACCCCAGACAATCACATTACCCCCACCTTGCTTGACAGATGGCGTCAGGCACTCTTCCAGCATCTTTTCAGTTGTTCTGCATCTCACAAATGTTCTTCTGTGTGATCCAAACACCTCAAACTTCGATTCGTCCGTCCATAACACTTTTTTCCAATCTTCCTCTGTCCAATGTCTGTGTTCTTTTGCCCATATTAATCTTTTTCTTTTATTGGCCAGTCTCAGATATGGCTTTTTCTTTGCCACTCTGCCCTGAAGGCCAGCATCCCAGAGTCGCCTCTTCACTGTAGATGTTGACACTGGCGTTTTGCGGGTACTATTTAATGAAGCTGCCAGTTGAGGACCTGTGAGGCGTCTATTTCTCAAACTAGAGACTCTAATGTACTTATCTTCTTGCTCAGTTGTGCAGTGGAGCCTCCCACTTCTCTTTCTACTCTGGTTAGAGACTGTTTGTGCTGTTCTCTGAAGGGAGTAGTACACACCGTTGTAGGAAATCTTCAGTTTTTTGGTAATTTCTCGCGTGTAATAGCCTTCATTTCTAAGAACAAGAATAGACTGTCGAGTTTCACATGAAAGTTCTCTTCTTCTGGCCATTTTGAGCGTTTAATCAACCCCACAAATGTGATGCTCCAGATACTCAACCTACTCAAAGGAAGGTCAGTTTTATAGCTTCTCTAACCAGCTAAACTGTTTTCAGCTGTGCTAACATGATTGCACAACGGTTTTCTAATCATCCATTAGCCTTCTGACGCAATGAGCAAACACATTGTACCATTAGAACACTGGAGTGATAGTTGCTGGAAATGGGCCTCTATACACCTATGTAGATATTGCACCAAAAACCAGAGATTTGCAGCTAGAATAGTCATTTACCACATTAGCAATGTATACAGTATATTTCTGATTAGTTTAAAGTTATCTTCATTGAAAAAAACAGTGCTTTTCTTTCAAAAATAAGGACATTTCTAAGTGACCCCAAACTTTTAACGGTAGTGTATGTCTGTGTTTTGTCTGAGTCTAGTGTGGCGTCATTAATGTTTGCTGTTGGTCCTGTCCATGAGGTTCTTATGTCTGAGTTTTCCCTAGCCTAGTCTTGCCTTGTCTGTGAGTTTTGCTGTGTTTCAGTTTTGTTTTCAGCCCACATGCTGCTGTTTATTTGTGGTTAGTTAAGTTCTGTTAATAAATTACAGTGGATATAAAAAGCTGACACACCCTACATCACAAAAACCTGGCACAAATGCCAGGTTTTTGAGGATGTGGATGTGTTCAGAATTAACCAGTCACATTCAGCCTCATGTTAAGTGGGAGTCAGCAAACACCTGCCACCATTTAAAGTGCCTCTGATTAACCCCAAATAAAGTTCAGCTGTTTTCGTAGGCTTTTCCTGACATTTTTGTACTTGCATCTTACAGCACAAGCCATGGTCTGCAGATACTTTCCATAGTATCACAGGGATCTCATTGTTCAAAGGTATCAGTCAAGAAAAGGGTACAAAAGAATTTCCAAGGCATTAAATATACCATGGAACACAGTGAAGATAGTCATCAAGTGGAGAAAATATGGCACAAGAGTGATATTACCAAGAACTGGACGTCCCTCCAAAATTGATGAAAAGACAAGAAAAAAACTGGTCAGAGAAGCTGGCAAGAGGCCAACAGCAACACTGAAGGAACTGCAGGAATTTCTGGCAAGTACTGGCTGTTTAGTACATGTGACAACAGTCTCCCATCTACGGTGGCAAGAAAGAAGCCTTATCTTATGAAGAAAAACATCCAAGCCTGGCTACATTGTGAAAAAGCACATTTTAAATCTCCCAAACACATGTGGGAAAATGTGTCGTGGTCCGATGAAACTAAGGTTGAACTTTTTGGCCATATTTCCAAAAGGTATATTTGGCACAAACACAACACTGCTCATCACCAAATGAGCACCATACCTATAGTGAAGCATGGTGGTAGCAGCATCATACTTTGGGGTTGTTTTATTCAGCTTGAACTGGGGCCTTAGTGAAGGTAGAGGAAATTATGAACAGTTCCAAATACCAGTCAGCATTGGCACAAAACCTTCAGGCTTCTGCTAGAAAGCTGAAGATGAAGAGGAACTTCATTTTTCAGCACAGTGATGACCCAAAGCACATATCCAAATCAACAAAAGAATGGCTTCACCAGGACAAGATTAAGGTTTTGGAATAGGCCAGCCACAGTCCAGATCTGAATCTGATCAAACATTTGTTTTGTGATCTGAAGAGCACTGTGCACAGGAGATGCCCTCGCAATCTGATAGATTTGGAGCATTTTGCAAAGAAAAATGGGCAAATATTGCCACATCAAGATGTGCCATGCTGATAGAGTCCTACCCAATAAAGACTGAGTGCTGTAATTAAAAGCCAAAAATGCTGCAACAAAGTATTAGTTTAAGGTTGTGCTTATTTTTGCAAATAGGTTATTGTAAGGGTTTTTTTTCCCCCTTAAAAGATTTCAAGTTTATTTGTCAGATGAGTTGTACAGGTTATATGTCACATTAAAGGTGGAAAAAGTTTTGAAATGATTTATCTTGGTCTAATTTTTTTACATCACAAAAACCTGACATTTGAATAGGGGTGTGGAGACTCTTTATATCCACTCTATACTATATATACAGCAGGGAAAGTAAGTATTGAACACGTAAACATTTTTCTCATTAAGCATATTTCTGATGGAGCCACTGACCTGAGGTTTTCACCAGACATCAGTAACAACCCACATAATCCATACATACAAAGAAGTCATTGCAGTTGTGTTCACAAGACAGTTATCTTTAATAAAGCAAACTGACACAGGGAATAAGTACTGAGCACATGAAGAAAAAAAGGTGCAACAAGGCATAGAAACTGTCATGAACATGCCCCTCCGTGGTAGAAAAAGGCAGGTCCATGTGCCGAACTGTAGTGTGACATTTTATTAACAAAAAGACAAACAGTACATGACATACAAAAAATGCAAAATAAGGAAATCTTACAGACAAGCACTCCGGGGCCCAAATCGCCCCGCGAGTGCATGCAGGAGAAAGCTGAGGAAAGTCCAGTACATCCAAGTATGACTGCCGCAAAGAAACAATGAGCTTGCAGTGTTTAAATAACAGGTAATCAAATGAGGCACAGGTGCAGGGAGCAGAGTGAGCAAATGACCTGATTAATCAATAACATGCAGCTGAGCTGGCAAAGTGAAAGCCTGGGTAGTAAATGAGTGTGACTGGCAAGAGGGAAGGGCTCAGAATGAAAACAAACCAAAATAAACAAACAGAACAGCAAACATCATAATAACAGACAGAAAAATACTCAAAACTACAAAAGGAAGGCTGAGCACTGAGAACAACACTCAGACTCATGACAGAAACCCAAGAAACCAGCTGAAATCCATTAGAATTTAGGAAGCCATTCCATCCCCCATCAGTGGAAATTGATTTCAGCTGGTTAAGTCCTGACTGATAGCATTTAAAAAGGTCTGTGAATATCAGATTGTCAAACCACAAAGAACTCTATCTAGACCTTCACAACCTTGTTGCAAAATATAATGATGACATTGGCTACAGGCACATTTCTAAACTGCTGAATGTTCCAGTGAGCATTGTTGGAGCTATCATTTGGAAGTGGAAGGAATATCATTTTACCATAAACCGTCCATGATCTGGAGCTCTTTGCAAGATTTCTGACAGAGGAGTCAAAATAATTATCAGAAAAGCTATCCAAGAGCCAAAGACCACTCATGGGGAGCTCCAGAAAGACTTGCAGTTAGTAGGTACTGCTGTTTCCAAGAAAATAATAAGTAATGCACTCAACTGACATGGGCTCTATGCCCGCTCACCTCGCAAGGCTCCATTGCTGAAGAAAAAGCATGTTGAAGCTTGTTTAAAGTTTGCTGCACAACATTTGGGCAAGACAGTAAAATACTGGGAGAATATAGTTTTGTCAGATGAGATCACGGTGGGTGCAAGATGGTGCCTATCGTTGGTGAACATCTTTGCTCATTCTGCTCCCGAATGCCGACTTTTCTCCTTTTTTGCATGGTTGCTGTTCTTTCTACAGTGCATGGAGGTCATACACTGCTAACATGCGACCGACAGACACTACTGGATATCACTAAGTTAAGCAGCCACATGGAGTTTACTGGCTTTATTCCACCCAACCTGCAATGCATCATCAGCCCCAGCGGTGACCATCAGCACCCCCAGGAAGGCCCTGAAGTACCGAGCCCGTGTGAGAATGCTGACCCCAAGAGAGCGCCTCGAAGGCGGGGTCAAAGGCACCGAAGGCAAGGCATGAGAGGAGGGCTACATGCTAGGCTAAAGGCTAGCTCCAGCCAACCACCGCTACCCAGTGTCTTGATAGCAAATGTTCAGTCTTTGGAAAATAAGCTAGTCAAACTAAGAGCAAGGATTGCAGACCAGCAGAAGATAAGAGAGTGCTGTGCTTTAATTTTCTGTGAGACCTGGCTTTCAGATAGAGTCCCAGAGAGTGCTATTCAACTACAAACTCACTCAATACACCGGGCAGAAAGAACAGGAGACTCTGGTAAGACGAGGGGAGGGTGTGTGTGTGTGTGTATTTATAAACCACTCGTGGTGTTGGGATGAACAAACCGTTTAGGAGCACTGCTCGCCCGACGTGGAGGTTTTACTGCAGAAATGCTGTCCCTATTATTTACGGAAGGAATTTACCACTGTGTTTTTGGCAGCTGTGTACATCTGTCCACGGAGCAACTACACAGTAGCACTAAACAAACTCCACGACATCATCCCCATAAGCACTACAGGTCAGGAAGTTCCCCAACCAGAAGCCCTGGATCAACTATCAGGTACATCAGATGCTGAGTGCTCACTCTCATGCATTTAAATCAGGCTGTGAGGTTGAGTACAAAGTTGCAAAGTATGGACTGAGGAAGGCTATAACAGCCAAGAGGAAGTACAGAGAAAAGCTGGACAGCCTGTACTCCACTCCTGACCCAGGGCACATGTGGCAAGGCCTGCAACACATCACAGACTACAAGAGGACCAACAGCAACACCACTAGCTATACAGACAGTCTGCCGGATGATCTTAACATCTTTTACACCTGGTTCGAGACCACAAGCCACAGCACAGAGAAGAGACTAAGAGTTTCACCAGGCCAGGTAAATAAAGCACCGAGGAATATCAACCCCTGCAAGGCAGCAGGACCAAATAACATACCTGGGCGGGCCTTCAGAGCATGTGCTGCAGAGCTGACTGACGTTCTCACAGCAATCTTCAACCTCTCCCTCAACCAGAACATAGTCTTCTTTTTCTTCAAAACGACAACCATCGTCCCCATCCCCAAAAGGAGCCCGCTGACCTGTCTGAATGATTACAGACCGGTAGCACTCACTCCAAACATCATGAAGTGCTTCAAGAGAGTGGTGTTGCCCCTTATTCAGGACAGCATACTAGGCACCCTGGACCCCTTGCAAAACGCCTACCAGCCCAACAGGTCCACCTCAGATGCCATTGCTGCAGCACACCATTATTCTCTCTCCCATCTGGAAGACTCCTACATTAGGATGCTCTTTGTCGACTACAGCTCCGCCTTCAACACGGTCATCCCCCACAAACTCACCGACAAACTGTCTTCACTTGGCTTGCACCTTACCCTCTGTGACTGGCTACTGGACTTTCTAACTGGCAGGCTCCAGTGTGTCAGGATGGGTAACAGGACCTCAGCCAGCATCATCACACACAGGTGTTCAACAGGGTTGTTCTCAGCCCCATCCTCTACAGCCTCTTCACCCATGACTGTGTTGCCTCCCACAAAGACAATATCATCCTAAAGTTTGCGGATGACACAGCTGTGATAGGATGCATTACTGGTGATGACGAAGCATCCTACAGGAGGGAGGTGACCAGCCTGGTGTCATGGTGTGAGGACAACAACCTCACCCTCAACACGGACAAGACAAAGGAGAGGATAGTGGACATGAGGAAAGGGAGGAGGAGACCCCATTGGCCGCTGTTCATCCGGAAGCTTGAGGTGGAGAGGGTGAGCAGCTTTAACTTCCTGATTATTTACATCAGCGAAGACCTTAAGTGGACACACAACACCACAGAGCTCAACAGCGACTACTTCTTGAGGAGGCTGAAGAAGTTTGTCATGTCTTCCAGGATCCTCAACAATTTCTACAGCTTCATCATCGAGAGCATCCTGACCAATGGCATCACTGCATGGTATAGCGGCACCACTCCCCTGTAGCGCAAACGCCTGCAGAGAGTGGTGAAGACAGCGGAGAAGATCATCAGGACTCCACTCCCCTCTCTGCAGAGCATCTACCACCACAGAGTCCAAAAGAGAGCTGACTCCATCCTCCGGGACCCCACCCACCCCCAACACAGACTGTTCACACTTCTAGACCAGACTGAAAAACTCCTTCTTTCCCACTGCCATCAGACTCCTGGACAGATAACAACTCCCAAAATCCTGTAGCACAGCTTTGCATATAGGAAATCATACACAGGCTGCTAAATTTGCACACTGCTCACCTGTACAGTAGATATAGTATCACCCTTCTGATGTCCATATCATCTCTGCTGCTACTTAACATCCAAGTCTACTGGTCCTGTCGTTAAAGAAATAATTTGTAATTTTTAATTATACACTGCTCGTTGCACAATGCTCATTTGCACACTGTACATAAGCCTCTGCCAGCTCAGGTTCACATCAGGTTGCACAATGCTCATTTGCACACTGTACGTAGTTTCATGCCATCTCAAGTTCACATCATCTCTGATATCAATATATCACTATCACTTTAGTCATCCAGTGAAATTTCAGTTTTATTCCTCTACTGCCTAACTGTGTGTTGGTGTGTTTGTTATTAGCATCCATTAGTATTAGGATTGAGTTACTGTGTTAGTGTGTCATGACCTATTAGAATTGTTTGTTGTTTCTGTACCTTTTACATTGCATTTGTTCAGAGAGCAAAGTAAGAATTTCATTGCTCAGGAAATGTAGCATTTCTTAACTGTGCACATGATAAAAAAGCCTTTGAATCTTGAATCTTTAAAATCAAGCTTTTTGGATGCCACAACACACAGCACGTTTGAAGGAGAAATGGTGCTGCACATCAGCCGCAAAACACCAAACCAACAGTGAAGTTTGGAAGTGAGAGCATCATGGTGCGGTTGTGCATTTCAGCACATGATACAGACAGACTTCATATAATTGAAGAAAAAATGAATGGATAAATGTACAGAGACATCCTTGATAAGAACCTGTTGCCATCTGCCAAGATGCTGAAGATGAAACTGTCATGAACAAAGCCGGTGTTTTCCTTTAGGCTCAGTTCTGGCCATTCTCTGTGGCTTGAGTGTCGAGGTTTTTATGCATTGTATTTATACATTTATGCATTGACTGTGAGCATCCTGGAGGACTCCTTTTGTGCCCTGTGCTGTTTTGTTGTGTTGTACAGATGGGGTTTTGTTTACCTTTTTGTTCAATAAATGTGTGGTGGTGCTGCAGACTGATCTCCTCCTGGAGGCGAAACTGTGGCTTCTCCAGGAGTTGGCCGGGAGGTTGGAGGAGAATTTCTCAATGGAGCCAGAGCTTCAGCCTGAGGAGGAGCGGGCTCTAACCATGGAGTCGCCACACCTCCCCGACCCATAGACGACCGCTGATGTCATCACTTCCCAGGAATTAAGGCAAGTACTTACTCAGTCACTTTTAATGTCATTTGAATCTTCTTGCCTGACTTCTGAGGAGGTGTCAGCTGGTGACTTTGATTGTCCACCTGTCTCTCCTGTTTTGCTCATGCCATCATCTATGCCGGGAGATGGATCTCAGATGCAGGAGAGGCTGTCACCAGGGAAGTTGGAGCACCCGCCGCCTGTGGCCTCCTGTCTTTGCTGTTCCCAGAGGGCTAGCGATAAGGGTTCTGCTAATCCGCCACCTGCTTCATCAACCTCCATCACCATGGAGACAGCTCCTCCACCTTCCACGAGGGGTGCTGAACCCAATATTGGCACAGAGAGAGATGACTGGCTCCCATCAGCAGCTGTTTACACAAGAAACCTGGAGGTCTGGCAAGTGTTTTGTCATTCTTTTCCATCTCATGATGATTAACCTTCTCTGTCTCCCGAGGGGGAGGCCCAGTCTCAGCAGTCCACTGGGCTCTCCCCTCCAGCTGCAATGGCTGAATTTATTCCTATTCTCTCCGTGTCTCCCCCATTTTTCCCTGAGTGTCCTCCGGCTCTTGGACCTAGCCGCCAGATGATGGAGGAGCTCGTGGCCCTGGAGGAGGTCAGACCAGTGCCAGCATAGAGCAAGCCCCCAGCTTCCCCGCTGGATCAGTCACCAGCGTTGGGGTCCTCGTCTGGGGGTCCAAGGACTGTCATCATCTCCCAACCAGCTATGGTGGTTGCTGCAGCAGAGGAGGAACCTGCGCCAAATCACCTCAAGGTCAGGCCGGTGTCGTCGACTAGATTGACGGAGTCCTGGAAGGCGGTGGAGCTTAGATAGATTTGTTTATTTGACAGGGACAGTGCAATAAACATAGACAATTAATCAATGACAATCAATCTGATGTGTTACACAGAGTGTATAGCTATTAGCTAATTTGCAACTCTTGTCCCTTGAGTGCAGGCAAGTAATCTCTCCTGTAATTCTCATGTCAGTGTTTGAGAGATCTTGCCTGGCTCTTGGGGAGGAGAGTCGAGTGCAGCCCTCAGCTGCATCTGGACTCCCCTCGCCAGGCTCCCCCGCTGCTGGCGACCCTAACCGCCATTCCTCTCCTGTCTCCCCTGAGCTCCTTCCTAGGGTCGCCGGAAAGGATTCGCCGCTACCTGGGGTGCCCAAGGACAATGACGACGTGAGTCCGGCCACCGCGGTGGAGGCTGACGTGGGCGCTGCATCTCGTGGACCTACGGAACCAGCGCAGCCGAGATCACCAGAGTCCTGAACGGCGGCGGAGCCTGAGTTCAGGCAAGTGTGCTCCATAAAGTCTCCTGTTCCTTTGTTGAAATCACACTGCCTGACTCATGGTGAGGAGGGCCAGGGGCAGCTCGCTGCTGCTCCCAGGCTCACCTCACCAGGCTCTGCCGCTGCCAGCGACCCTGACTAGGTCTCTTTCTTGCTCCCTCTGGTTTTGGAGCTCCTTGCCGGGGTCGTGCAAGAGCAGACATTTCCACCTGAGGCCCCCAAGGATCCAGGTTCAGTGTCGGAGGCCGTGGAGAGACCTACCTCCCTCACTGGGGAGGTCACTGTGGAATCAGTGAGGTTCCTGATGGGGACCACCCCAGGTGCAATGGTGCTACAGCCTGAGCCCACTGCGGGTGCTGCAGAGCTCTGGCCGAGAGCCACTGCTGGGGCTGCAGAGCTCCAGCCAGAGTCTGCAGAAGGTGCAGCATTGGCCCATTCCGGGTCCACCGTGGGTGCAGTGTTGGCCCGGTCAGGGTCCACTGCAGGTGCGGCTGTGTCCCAAGCCGGGACCATCAAGGGTGCGGCGGGTCAGCATAAGGAATCCGTGGTCCCCTTCTTCTCCCTGTCCGACGCCGTGGGGGTTCCCTCCCTATGGTCTGGTCACCACCAGTGAGCCTCCCAGTGGGCAGGCCGCCTCCTGCTCCACCTCTTTGGTCCTGGTGGCTTTACAACAGTGGCTGACCACCGGAAGGACTGAGTCTCTGAGCCAGATGGCCTGTGTTTTCCGGCAGGCCACCGGACTCGATTTGCCAGACTGCTTGCTGGGCCTGGGACTCTGGGCAGCCCCCTGAGCCTCCATGCCTTTGAACTTGGGGAGGTTTAGTGTGGGCCCTGGGTGGGGCGTACTGTGTTCCCTCCTTGCCTGTTCCCCTTACCTCCCACCCAGGTTTATGATTGTTGTTCCTGTTGGGGGGGAGGTTCCATTCCTTATGATGTTGCCGTGGGTGTCTGGAACCACCCCTGGGGGTGGGGGTGGGGGGGCTCTGTCATGAACCTAGCCGGTGTTTTCCTTTAGGCTCGGTTCTGGCCGTTCTCTGTGGCTCGAGTGTCGAAGTATTTATGCATTGTGCTATCTTTTTAGTTCTTGTGGTGTTTTTGTCTTTGGTCATTTCTTTTCCATGCCCGTTGCCACTGCTCTGGCCGGCAGCTGTTAGGCAGCTTCTTTGACCTACTTTCAGGTGGGTGTTGTCTAACATTCGCCAGTCCGACCACGCTCCCTCCTTCTTGACAGCCAGCTGATTCTGGCTGTCACCATCTTTCAACACCATCCAACCGATGATCCTGAAGGACAAGCTGCTGCGCGCAGGGGTGGACCAGCACCTGTCATCATGGATCCTGGACTACCTCACGAACCGGCCTCAGTTTGTGAGAACCCGGGACTGTGTGTCCGACACGATCATCAGTAGCACGGGGGCCCCCCAGGGAACGGTGCTGGCTCCCTTCCTGTTCACTCTTTATACTGCGGACTTCTCACACAACACAACACACTGCCATCTACAGAAGTTCTCTGATGACTCTGCGATCGTTGGCCTCATCTCCAATGGAGATGAAGCTGAGTACAGAGGGCTTATCCAGGACTTCGTGGACTGGTGCCATCGGAACTGCCTCCAGATCAACGCGAGGAAAACTAAGGAGCTGGTGGTGGACTGCCGCAGGCATGGGCAGCCCCTCACAGTACCAGTAAATATACAGGGAACAGACATCGAGATGGTGACATCCTATAAGTACCTGGGTATTCATCTGAACAATAAACTAGACTGGTCACACAATACTGATGCACTCTACAAGAAGGGACAGCGCAGGCTGTTCCTGCTGAGGAGACTCAGGTCTTTTGGTGTACAAGGGGCGCTGCTGAAGTCATTCTATGACACGGTGGTGGCATCAGCCATCACTTTTGGAGTGGTCTGCTGGGGCAGTGGCATTACTGCAGCCGATAGGAAGAGACTGAACAAACTGATTAAGAAAGCTAGCTCTGTCCTGGGGCAGCGCCTTGATCCGATGGAGGAGATAGGAGAGAGAAGGACGGTGGCTAAACTGTCATCTCTGCTGGAGTCCGAGTTCCACCCTATGCAGGACATACTGAATGCACTGAGGAGCTCATTTAGCAGCAGACTACATCATCCCAGGTGCACAACCGAGAGGTTTCGTAGGTCCTTCCTACCAACGGCTGTCAGACTGTACAACCTAAGCAGGGCTGCTCGCAGAGATAGCAAAAAGACGTAACAAACTAATAGTTTTTTGAATGCAGAAGATGCAATAGACTTACACAGTGGTCCTCTCCGGCATACAACTAGGAGCATGCCGGTCGCTATGGAGGGTGAGAGTGTGTATGGGCACATAATCATACCATGCAGGATAGCTGGGTAGACGGTTATGCTGTTTCATTCCATCTAGCGGCAATGCTCTGCACTGTGTGTGTTTATATATTTGCATATTTGTTCCGTCTAGCTGCAATGCTCCGTACTGTGGGTGTTTATATATTTATATATCTACATGTTATTCCATCTAGCTACATTGCTCCGCACTGTGTGTGTTTATATACTTGCATATTTATTCCACCTAGCTGCAATGCTCCGTACTGTGGGTGTTTATATATTTACATATTTATTCCATCTAGCTACAATGCTCTGCACTGTGTGTTCATATATTCATATATTTATTCCATCCAGCTACAATGCTCTGCACTGTGTGTCTGTGTGTGTGTGTATATATATATATTTTATAGTAATACGTACATATGTTTATTAGCTGCTCTTGCTTGCTTGTTTTTTTTTTTTTTTTTTCTTGCCTTCTGATTGTTGCTCTGAGTGTTGCTATCCCTGTGCTGTTGCAATCCTGGAATTTCCCCGTTGTGGGACTAATAAAGGCTTATCTTATCTTATCTTATCTTATCTTATTCTACTCTGGTGATTGTCATTTCTGTGCCTTGCCCAGGTGTCTCCAATTTGTGGAACCAGCAATGTTTGTACTTTAGCGGCATTCACCAGTCAAGCATTGCTGGTCTGTTGAATCATCTGTGAGATGTACTGTCATGCACGAGGGTTTTTTGTCAGGCCACCTTGGGACTTACTCAGACTGCTCCAGTTTGTGAGTATTGGATGTGTCATTTTCCCGGTATTCTCACCCAGTGACTGTAAGCATCCTGGAGGACTCCTCATGTTTCCTGTGCTGTTTTGATGTGTTGTACAGTTGGGGTTTTGTTTACCTTTTTGTTCAATAAATGTGTGGTGGTGCAACACAGTGCGTAAATCCATTCTTCCTTCCCCTCCTCGTTGTGCTGCGTAAAAGTGCACCAGGAGGCTTATGACAGAAACAAGGGTGGACATTTCAGCAAGAAAATGATCCCAAACACAAAGCCAAGGAAACTCTCAACTGGCTCCAGAGAAGGAAAATAAAGCTGCTAGAATGGCCCAGTCAGTCACCTGACCTGAATCCAATTGAAAATTTATGGAACGAACTGAAGATCAGAGTCCAGAGAAGACACCCATCAAATGTTCAAGATTTGAAGTCAGTTTGTGTGGAAGAATGGGATAAAATCTCTCCTGAGCAATGCCTGCACCTAGTTTCTCCATACAAGAGGCATCTGGAAGCTGTTATTACCAACAAAGGCTTTTCTACTAAAAATAAAATAAATTTCACCAAGCGTGTTCAATACTTATTCCCTGTGTCATTCCACTTTATTAAATATAACTTGTTTTGTGAACACAGTTGCCTTGATTCCTTTGTATGTATGGATTACTTGGGTTGTTTCTAATATCTGGTGAAAATCTCAGGTCTTCTCCATCAGAAAATATATATCTTAAAATATACAGTATATCTATTGAAATCTAAAATATCAATCTCCATCAGAAATATCTTTCATGAGAAACATGTTGACATGTTCAATAGTTACTTTCTGTCACGAGCTGAGCCGGCTTGGCTTTCCCTGGCTCGGCCTCGATCTCTCTGTGGGTTTTGGTTTCACGGTTTATGTGCATTTTGTGTATTTCTGTATGTATTCCATTACCATAGCCACTGCCTGACCAGCAGCTGCTAGTCAGCATCTGTGACGTATTTTCTCCCATGCTGCTGACAGTCTGCCGGTCCAACCACGCCCCCTCACTCTCCTCAGTTTCATCAGCTGTTCCGAGCCCCAGTAATTATCCTTCCCACGCTTCTCCTAGGTGTGCCCAATTTGTGTGGCCAGCGGCGTTTGTATTTAAGCGGCTCTTCGCTAGACAAACGCCGCTGGGCCATTGTACGAGTCATGCTCTCGTTCTCCATGGTGTGACGTCACGTCGGGAAGGAGTCTTGGATAATGCTTGCCGAGAGAATTGGACTTTCTGGACTGTTCCTACTCGTGCATAAACTGTTTGCATTTCTTCGTGCGGTTGCTGCTACGCTGGACCAGAAGCGTTTCCCCCCTTGCAGTAATTCTGCTACGCTTCTGGTGGTGTTTCTCCCCGCAGCATTACTGCTATGCTTAGGCTGTCGCCCAGTTTGCGCTCCCCCGAGTAAGTTGAACTCCCCGTAGTCATCCCCGCTCTCCCGAGTGCGTTCATATGGTATTGTAAGCTACTTGTCCGTTGCTATTTGTGAACAGTGTTCGTCAATAAATGTGTGTGTGGTGAACTCCTGTGTTTAAATCCTTCCCTCCTTCTCCTCTTCCGTGCGCTGTGGCAAAGAGGATGGAAAGTTTATGACATTTTCTTTGCTGTACCGTATATATATAAATAGTGTTTGTCCCTTTCCTGATTTCTCATTTTTTTGTATGTTTGTCACACTTCAATGTTTCAGACCATCAAACACATTTAAATATTAGACAAAGAAAATACAAGTAAACACAAAATGCAGTTTTTAAATGAAGGTGTTTATTATTAAATGGTAAATGGTAAATGGCATTCACTTATATAGCACTTTTATTCTCATCTCTAGATGACCAAAGCGCTTTACAGATCCTATCCACCCATTCACACACACATTCACACACTGATGGCGGCATTAAGGGAAACAAAAATCCAAACCCCCATGGCCCTGTGTGAAAAAGTGATTGCCTCTTAAACCTAATAACTGGTTGGGCCACCCTTAGCAACAACCACTGCAATCAAGCAATTGCAATAACTGGCAATCACTCTTTTACAGCGCTGTGGAGGAATTTTGGCCCAACTCATCTTTGCAGAATAGTTGTAATTCAGCCACATTGGCGGGTTTTCGAGCATGAACTGCCTTTTTAAGGTCATGCCACAGCATCTCAATTGGATTCAGGTCAGGACTTTGACTAGGCCACTCCAAAGTCTTCATTTTGTTTTTCTTAAGCCATTCAGAGGTGGGCTTATTGGTTTGTTTTGGATCATTGACCTGCTGCAGAACCCAAGTGTGCTTCAGTCTGAGGTTACGAACAGATGGCCGGACATTCTTCTTCTGGATTTTTTGGTTGACATCAGAATTCATGGTTCCATTTACCACAGAAAGTCTTCCAGGTCCTGAAGCAGCAAAACAGCCACAGACCATCACACTACCACCACCATATTTTACTGTTGGTATGATGTTCCTTTTCTGAAATGCTGTGTTGCTTTTACACCAGATGTAATGGGACACACATCTTCCAAAACGTTCAACTTTTGTCTCGTCAGTCCACAGAGTATTTTCCCAAAAGTCTTGGGGATCATCAAGATGTTTTCTGGCAAAACCGAGACGAGCCTTAATGTTCTTTTTGCTCAGCAGTGGTTTTTGTCTTGAAACTCTGCCATGCAGGCCATTTTTGGCCAGTCTCTTTCTTATGGTGGAGTCATAAACACTGACCTTAACTGAGGCAACTTTAATATTTAAATTTGTTTGATGATCTGAAAAATTTAATGTGACAAACATACACAAAAATGAGAAATCAGGAAGGGGACAAATACTTTTTTCACACCACTGTATATACAGTATATACATTTTCCCTTTTGCCTGCTCCTTTTCAGGTCTCCACAGTGTATCATCACCTTTTATTGCAATGATCCTCATGTTGATTTGACAAGATTTTTAGGCCGGATGCCCTTCCTCATGCAATCCTCCCTGTTTATCCAGGCTTGGGACCGGCACAGGGAGTAGACTGGCTTGTGTTCCCCATATGGTTGAGTAACTGATTTTCATTCCACCATTCTATTATGCTGATCACCTATCTGAAGACTGGAAGTACCATTTTGATATGGTCTTTGCTATGACAGGCCAGGGTTTGAACCCATGACCTCTTAGTTTTTGGGGTGGATGCTCTACCACTCAGTCACAACTCCGTTAACAATAATAATATATTCAAAATTTATAATTTTGATACTAGCGGTCCCTGTGTGTGATGTTAACCTTGCATTTGGGGCCATAAAGTCAAGAATGTGTCATATTGCATTAAAGTTTTGGCTCAGGACCAAGCTGGAACATACATGGATATATGTATTAACTGTTGAGCGTATTGTGTCTTCTGAAAAAGAAACAACTAAAATAACCATAAAAAAAATACAGAGAATGTAGACAGGCCAAAAAGACTCTTCACTTTGGCATTTGAGTCATTCTCTGGCACTATAGCTACGATTCCATCCAATTTAACACCCACTCCTCCCATGTGGCTTTAGTATGCAGGGCTATGCTTTGAAAAGAGAGTAAATGTTTAATTAGTCACCATAATGAATAGTTAACAGTTGCATGTGCCATTTCTCCTGGCCTTGTCTTGTTGTGTCTCGCTCTCGTTCTGGTGTACCCCGGCGCTTGTACTCGTGGCTTCCCGCCTGTCTAAATAAGTTATGAGCAATGTCGAAGCATGGGTCCAAAGTAAGAAGGAGATGGGCTGAAGTCTGGTTTGCAGACGGAGCATACAAGGCTTGGGGCTTTGCTACCAATGCCTCTTATGCAGTTGCCAGTTCTGGCTGGTCTAAAAGGACACGTTGAGCAAGTACCACTAATCATAATGCATTAATGAACAGCACTTTCGATGAGATGTGTGTGTGTGTGTGGTGTTTGTGTGTGTGTGTGTGTGTGTGTGTGTGTGTGTGTGTGCGCGCGCGCACACTCGTGTAGATGCGTGAACTCCCTTGGAACACGCCCAGTCGCGCACACATCAACCAATGAAGAGCATCTTCCCTGAATAAAACAGCACAATAACTCATCTTCGAATTAACTCGTCCTTAATTCATAACTTCAACAGACACCACGTAGACAGATGAGATAGAGAGAAGGAAGAGAGGAAGGGAAACATGACAGGTGCTCAGAGGGAGAACAAGACAAAAAAGAAAAAACAGGAAAGGTGAGGGGAGCAGGTCTTGCTTAGTGCAGCACAAACCTGGGGGAGCCCAGTGAGACAGGTCTGCTGAGGCATTTCAGCTAAATTGGCTTTCAGTGTGAGGCTTGCAGACATTTTGTTCATCTCATAAGAGGGCAGCCTGCCAATACGGCCATTTAGAAGGTATTTCCGTTACAACAATTAGCTCCCATGTCAGGTTACCTCGTTTGTCATTTGTTGAGCAGCTCACCTTTCGCTTTATTTATATGTTAAAATAAGTAATGAATGGTGCAGCAACATTTCATAACAGTGTTGTAGAAAGAGAAAATCCATTAAGGTCATTTCAGCATTTCATTTTTTTATACAGCATTTTCTTAGAATTTGCTTTGTTATTGTTTTGTATTTATGCATTTTTAATACCCTGGTTCAAAGGAGAAAAAAATATGCATTGTTGCCATATCTAATCCACCTAACTTGTAAGGTCCATGGTAATTTCACTAATGACTGTACATTCTGCACATGCCTTGCCAAATACCAGCTCTGCTCCTGGCTTCCAATTACTCTGATTTTCTAGAAATAATGAAAGCACGCATCATTATTCTCCCACATCCTTGTGACCGACAAATCGGCGTCGGGACCTGCATATGCGTAATGTTCTTATGTCAACCTTGCCGCAGTCTCAGCTGTCAGTCATTCCCCCCGTTTGACAAGCCTGACTCACACCCGTGCCTTCTCTTTATTGGTCAGTGACAATTCATGACTAACCTGTCCTCGGAGGAAACTGGACAGCAGCTATTGATGGGCACGGGTGGCAGATAAAGGGATGGGATTGCGTGTTTGTGTGTGTCAGTGGTTCTGAGAGTTGGGCAGCTAAGGCCAATGAGAGCCTGACCTTCTCCTTTGCCCCACCTAAGAGAAGCACCGTCTAAGTGAGAACAGAACTATTTTGTCTGTTTTATATGCATGCATCCTATTGTTTATTGTTTGAAAGTATTGAAGAGTGCCAAATTAAAAGTGGTGCTTTTTACATAAATTTCCCTTCCCCATTAAGATGCGGCAACACGGCGGCATCTGACACGGGTTCATACTTCTGTTCATATGCTAATGAACAATAATAAGCTGTAACCTAAACTCTATTTCACACAGGCTCTTCTCTCTAATAGGGCTCTGATGACCTGACCACACATCTTTGGGGAACTGATATTTGCATTTATGTGCTCTGCCAATTGGAATCAGGATGAGACACTACATACTTGAGTCGGACTGAGAGAGAGAGAGAGAGAGAGAGAGAGAGAGAGAGAGAGAGAGACCCTCTTACCTGAGGATGTGTCACTGGTAGCATAAAAAGCTGCTGCATCTTATAGAGGAGTAGTGACAGTGAACACAGCTCAGGGATGACCTTGTCTCCTCCCTCAGTGGCCTTTGCCACTTTGGTCATCCTGTCATCCCTGCTGCCACTGTCCTGGGGAATTAAACCCAGCCAAGACTCCAGATGTAAGCAATGCAAAGTTTCATCACCCCTGCCAGAGCTGATGACCCACTAAGCCTCTGTGTCCACATGCTGCTTTTTGGTCTAGAAGCACTAATGACCTCATTTTCAGAGTTGCTAGGTTACAAAAAAAAATGTTCTTCCATTCCACCCTGGCAGAGCGATGCTGAACCAGCGTTGTAAGGTAATAAGGTTAGCCAGAATATTGTTCAGTATGTTAAGTTGTAAAAAATAAACAGATCCCCCCCCTCCAAATATTGATAGGAATTTAACCAACTTGTGAAAGGAAGAGTGATGGTAGTGTATTGAAACAATTTCACAGGAATGTGTTGTGCACAGCAAGAAGAAAAAAACACTGCTGAAGGGATATTTGCAACAAGAACTTGAGCACTTTCAACAACAAACTTCTTTTCAGTCTGCTAGAAATATGGATGTTGTTAGTCCAAACAGCTGCCTGCATGTGGACATAGTCCCTTAGGTTCTTGCCATCTGACGCATAGCATCAAAGAGTACCCTGTTATGTAGCAGTGTAACATGATTCTTAGTTTTAGCTTATTCGAGTGAGCATATCATCAATACTGGAACAGTATTGTTGTCCACATGGGGGCAACTCCCACTGTTTCCTCTTCCTCACTTCAGCATTTGTAGTTCACTTCCAGGTTCCTTCTTCTTTTCTTTAGTGGAAAGTGTGGAGGAGGAGTTGATTGCTCTGTGCGCCTGCTTGGTGGCTCAGCGAGTGAAACAAATCAAGTTGTGTGACCTGGCTCAGAGTGGCGAGCTGTCGTGTGGTGAACCCTGTGGTCTCCATGCATCTACTTCTTGAGCTGATGTCCAGCTGCTGATCATCTTGTGTTGGCTCACCACTGAGGGAGGTGGTCACTGGCAGCTTGTGAGGAGGTCCGTTTCAGTGATCACACATGCACAGGCAACAGGACCGTGTCCTTAATGTGATGAGGACATGTTTGTAGTTCTGTGAGGAACTCTTACTGAGGAATTGCTCCAAACGTGTTTTGGACATGCTGTTGATGATATGGAATTCTCGTAGGGAGAGGAGCATTCTCTTAATAAGGTGTGCCTGGCTTCTCAGGAAGCATGGAAAGGCTTCTTGGTCTGGAAAGGACAGCAGGACATATTGCTGGGCCATTGAAAGGAATTGGCAGCCTCTTGAGAGCAGCCTCTCTTTTTCTAAAGTAAGAGGCGGATCTGAGATGGTTGAGTGTCAGGACCCAACTGCGGATACCACAACAAACACACTAAGACAAGATGCAAGTTTTTATATTTTTATTAAAACAGTAAGTGGTGATTCTGGAAGTGGCCTGACCTGCAGGGGAGGAAAAAGGAAAATCTGAGTATATGGCAGGGAATTGACTGGTAATTAGATCTGCTGAATTTTTCATACTGTTTGGTGAGGAGGTGACATCGGAGTCCAGTTCCTGAGGGAGACAACCAATAGTGAAGTTATGGAAATGGTAAGAATTGTTTGTCCCCTTACAGGAGGAGGTGATAAGGAACATGGTGAAAAGGAGTTCTCTTCAGGGTGAGTGCTTTTCAGGCATGTATGGTGAATGGATCTGGTAACATGAAGTTGCTTGGAGGTGGGTATGGAGATACCCCAGGCCGGGGGATTTTCCTAAGATGACAGAGTTATTGATTTTGCAATGATAAATCCTTACTTGTTTTCCAGGTGGGGGCAAGCTGAGGGAGTCTAGGTCAACAATCACTGAAGAGAGGCACAGGGGGAGCTCCAGGCAAGTAATAATGAACATGAGAGGGTTGGAGGCTTATGCTGGAATCCAGGTGGGTCTTCAGGAAGGTGAGAGCTCATAGCAAGGCACATGGGAGGCAAAAACAGGGAAACCTGGATAGCTGCAGAGGGCTGTTGAGCTGAGGCAATCCCATGAGGAACTGGGAAAAGCTGAACTCTCTTATGCCCCAGCTGTAATCAGAGCAGGTGTGCAGTGAGGAGCTGCTGCAGGTAATGGAGGATAATTAGGAATGCTGTGGGTGTGGATTGTGCTCTCACCTCAGATCATAACAGGGTCTCTTTCTACTAAGTTTCACTCTGCCAGGCTCCAAGACCACTGGCATCTTGCAGGTCTAACCACAATGTAGGACCGTTAAGCTTTGAGTCTGCTTGTTCATCCTAACCAGGGACATTCAACTTTACCCACACTGCCTGATCAGGAAGCATTAAAGCTTTTGCTTCAGCAATGTGCACATGCAGCATGCATTTCCTATACAGTTTTACCGAGGGAACTGAGTGCAGAAGAACATATTAGATTAGATTAGATTAGATTAGATTCAACTTTATTGTCATTACACATGTATGAATACAAGGTAACGAAACACAGTTTAGCATCCAATCAGAAGTGCAAAGGACAGCAGTGCAGTATATACGGTAATTAACAGTATGTGCAATTTAAGCAAATATATGCAAATATATGCAGCAGTGCAGAAAGTTAAGAGTACTGTTATGTGCAAATAATGTACAATAAGTTAGATGGGCAGTTATGTACAGGTGAGGATGGTAAGAGATGATGGTAAGAGAGTCAGCGGGGAACTAAGTTCAATAACGTGACAGCTGTTGGAAAGAAACTGATCCTAAACCTGCTGGTTCTAGTCCGAAGGCTTCTGAAACGCCTTCTGGAGGGGAGAAGCTGGAACAGTCCATGAGCAGGATGGTTGGAGTCCCTAAGAATGCTGCGTGCCCGGCGCAGACATCTTTTCCTGTAGACATCCTCTATAACTGGAAGTGGAGTCCCTGTGATGCGTTGGGCAGTTTTCACCACCCACTGCAGCGCCTTACGGTCAGCGACAGAGCAGCTCCTATACCAGACTGTGACACAGTTGGTCAGGGTACTCTCTATCACGCAGCGGTAGAAGTTGCCCAGGATGTCAGTTGATAGATGGTTCTTCTTCAGTGTCCTCAAGAAGAAGAGGCGCTGATGGGCCTTCTTGATCAGGCTGGTGGTGTTAACTGACCAGGACAGGTCCTCTGAGATGTGGGTCCCCAGGAATTTGAAGCTGGGGACACGTTCAACAGCTATGCCATTGATATGGATGGGGTCATGTGTCTCTCCCCTCTCCTTCCTGTAGTCCACTATGAGCTCCTTGGTTTTGCTGGTGTTAAGGAGCAGGTTATTGTCAGCGCACCAAGTAGCCAAGTGCTCAACCTCTGCCCTGTAATCTGACTCATCGTTGTCTCTGATGAGTCCAATCACCGTGGTGTCATCTGCGAACTTTATGATGGAATTGGATCCATACATAGGCCTGCAGTCATGGGTGAAGAGGGAGTAGAGGAATGGGCTGAGCACACAGCCCTGTGGTACACCAGTGTTGAGTATGATGACGGAAGAACGGTTGGGGCCTGACCTAACATGCTGGGGTCTGTTGGTCAGAAAATCCATGATCCAGTTGCAGGTGGAGGTACTGATTCCCAGGTCCCCAAGTTTAGTGAGCAACTTGGAGGGGATAACTGTGTTGAATGCTGAGCTGAAGTCAACAAACAGCATTCTTGCGTAGGTGTTCTTGTCATCCAGGTGTGAGAGTACATAGTGCAGTGCTGTAGAAACTGCATCCTCTGTACTCCTGTTGCTCCGGTAGGCAAACTGGTGAGGGTCCAGTGTAGGGGGCAGGCATTTTTTGAGCTGTGCCAAGACCAGTCGCTCAAAGCGCTTCATGACTATGGGCGTCAGTGCCACAGGGCGATAGTCATTTAGGCACGATGGTGTTGAATGTTTCGGCACTGGTACTATTGAAGTGGTCTTGAAGCACGCTGGTACCACGGCCTGGGCCAGGGACAGGTTGAAGATGTCTGTGAAGACCCCTGCCAGCTGCTATTTTAAAGTGAGTGAGTCAGTAAGAGAGAGCCATTCCAATAATTCCACACTAGAGAAACAACAAAATTTGATGTTCCTTATGATTCTGGTGTTTGTCATCTCCTCATTTTTCTCCAATATCTTGTATGTCTCCATGCTCCTCTTTGCTGTATTTTTCACTCTCTGGTACAATTATCCTTAAACAACCAGTAGACTTGTTATCAAAAAATAGTACTTATTCATAATGTCACCATTTAAAAGTTCAAGTGTGCCACATCTCTCTGAATATTTGATGAGAGTTAATGCTTCTTCATCAGTTGAGACTCATCTGAGCCATGACCTCGGGCAGTACAGAAACACAGGATGAGTCTGGCTGAGCATGGTTGTACTAAAAGGAAACTGCAGTCTCCATGAGTGTCTGTGTGTGCTTCCATTTGGTTTCAGAGCCTGTGAGAAAAAAGAAGCAAGTTTTAATTTCATTTGTGTTTTATTCATCATGTATTCTTAGTTGCTACTTTTCATTTTGATTATAAGGATATAATTTCCTCCGGTGATGAGATGTGTTGTGCTTTTCTTTGATTGTTTTCAGTTGATTTTATTTTCAGTGCAGCCTGTGTGAAAAACAACACTAGATGATGAAATTTGACATTTGCAATTTAAGAAGATTAAAATCTATTTATATTCTTCTGCTGTTTGGAAATTCAGTTGATATTAGTTGGAAGATAATTGTACTTTTAAAAAAAACTGATTTGGTCAATCAGTTCTGTTTCAGTTGCATGTGATTACATATACACAAAACTTTCATATGGACTGGAGTGAAATTTAGTTGATTTTTTTTTTTTTTAAACAAACCAGTGTTTTTCTGCCACACAAGGAGGAAAAACAAGCAAAATACACCCAGTTTTAACACAAGTTTGTGTAGTAAACTCATCTCTAGGAGTGCATATGGTGACCAAAGCAAAAAAGAGAGGATAACACAATCACATCTGTCAAGGAGGGAAGTATGTGATATTAGTTTCATATGCTATAATAGTAAAAATACCCCTCTGACTTTTACATTTTTAATGAGCTACACCCAAGAAGTCTGTCAGACAAGCTGCAGGCCAGTAACATCTCTCCATTTACACAGAGCAGACCCATATCAGCAGCAGGCATACTTTAACTGTTGCCTTATAATTAATGTATGATCTTATATACATCGTCTTTATTATGAAATAATATGTAAATTTCTTGGGCAGCACAGTGAGCCATGTAATATTTGGATACTAAGAAAGCCTTTATTATTTATTATTGTTTTGTTGTTTAAGTCTTATTAAAAAAATCTGTCAGAAAAATGATTTCATTGAGTTTTTTTGTGCCAAGTAGGTGAAGGAAATTATATGAAAAATTTATTTCAGAAATAAACTCACCCGGTGATTTCTGGACTCCTTGAAGTGAAGCCTACTGGAATATGCTAACATTATGGTTATTGCCAGGTTGGTTCTTGGAGTCTAAAGTAACTACATTTAAAGCTGCAGGAGGCAGAAATTTAAAAAAAAAAAAAAAAAGTCTGAAGTTTAAAAAAAAAAAAAACCTGTCTGCCCCCTTTAACTCCCCTCTCTTCCCTACCCCAAGTCACCCCACATCCAAAGTGCACATCTAGGAGGTTTCATAGCTATCCTGTGAGATCACATACTCTACAAATGGGCTACTTGCACAAAGACTTCCCGTGTTTTACAAATTCTAGCTTTGTCATATTCACTTTATACTGTATGTTCTAGACTGGCTGTCAATGACAGCTCAACATAATTTAGGATACAGTATCTCACAAAAGCGAGTACACCCCTCACATTTTTGTAAATATTTTATTACATCTTTTCATGGAACAACACTTAACCACTTGCACTCCGAGCAATTTTCCTAAAAATGCCAAAAAATAATGTGTCCAAAGTAAATTGAAAGCTGTTCTTCAACCCTTTGCAGCATCTTCATGGGGTTGGTCTCATTTAAAAGAAAACACTTTGAATTTTTTGGCAAAAAAACATAATCTCTCTACGTGCTCCGGCCACTGAGTTACAATCATCTAAACATACTGAACTTGAAGAAAAAAAAATTTGGACACAGTGTTTTTTTGGATACAAATGCTTGTAAATAACACACAGCTGTCCGATCCGGCTGGAAAATGCAACAGAAATGTAGAACCAAGTATTATCCAGCTGAGATCCAAATTTGGTAACAATACCACAAAAAATGAATATTTTGCACAGCTTTGTTCTCAGGCTGTTCCCAGGCGTTTTGGAACTGTGCCAAATTGTGCCAAATGGCACAGTTTGGAAAAACGTCTGTAACTTTTGAATGATTCAATGTAGAAGCTTCATTTTAGGCTCAAAGGAAAGGTTACACTCAGGGCTGTGTCTGTGTGTGTGTGTGGTGGGGGGGGTCATCCCCCCCCCCGCTACCAAGGACAGAGTTCGGCCCTCGCTACATGACAGATTACACTCGTTGCATGTTTCCACAGCAACGCTGTCACAGCGGCCCCCACCCCTCGCTACTGTGTGTGTGTGTGTGTGGGGGGGGGGGTTGTCCCCCCCCCCGCTCGCTACAGAGGATGGACTTTAGCCATCGCTACACAACGGATTAGCCTTATGTGGTGATGTAGGACAGCAGTGCAGTCACCGCGGCTCCGCCCCCCCTCGCTGCAGAAGAATAGCGGGGGTGGGGGGGGCGTTCACAGCCTGTACACTGCGAGCAACCCCTTGTACCGCGGCGCACGAACTTCAGACTTCGTGAACCGCACAGCTGTAATTTACTGATCGGTCAAAAGTCATTTTGGATTACAATTTTCAGGGATAGAGAATAATTTAGCTTATAACACCTTACCTCTTCACAGCGGAGTCTTGGCGAACTTGTCTTCCTCATTGTCAGACGAACGCGACGCTGGTCCGCTCTGGTTCTGGTCTCGCGACTTGATCAAAACATAATTCCATTATTGCGGTTTTGTGCTTCCATGATTGCGGTTTTTGGCGAACGATTTTTCAAAACAAATAACAGTAGTAATTAAAAAAAGACTGGCGAAGGCGTGTGTGTCACTCAGCCTTCGTCGTCAGCCTCCGTCGGTCTATAATGACCATGGAAGAAATCATAACGTCTACTCTGCTGGAACCAATACAAAATAAGCACCGCCTGTGGCCGAACATGCCGATCCACGAATGGCACTCCCTGTCACACAGGTTGCATTTGTGGATGGTCTCCATGCTGCTGGGTCTGTGGAGCTCTTCCTGTGTCCTTTTTTGATCCGCTGCAGCAGCCAGTCTTCACCCAGCCTTAAAAAAAAACGGCTCACGAACTTCTCTGCTTCAACTGGCTCACTGCATTCAAAGCGTTGGGAGGCGGGTCCTCCTTCCTAGGTTTTCATTCATTGGTTCTTCAAGGTTTCAGAAACCCAATTCAAGGCTCTTATTAGTCGAATGAGAGGTCAATCAGATGAACTAATCTGTTCGCGGTTGTGTTTTCAGATTTTTTTCCCAGTGGCGCTTGGAGGCCAGCACCATCTCCATCTGCACCATCATCAGTATATCATGCGTCATGCGTCCGAGCGCGCACTAGTGCGCTCTTGTGCGCCCTCGTGCGTCCTCGTGCATCCTAGGACGCAGAGACTTGCCCGCCCGCGGAACAACAGAGTGCAAGTGGTTAAGATATGACACTTTTATACAATGTAAAGTAGTCAGTGTGCAGCTTGTATAACAGTGTAAATTTGCTGTCCCCTCAAAATAACTCAACACATAGCCATTAATGTCTAAACCGCTGGCAACAAAAGTGAGTACAGCCCTGAGTAAAAATGTCCAAATTGTGCCCAAAGTGTCAATATTTTGTGTGGCTACATTATTTTCCAGCACTGTCTTAGCTCTCTTGGGCATGGAGTTTACGAGAGCTTCACAGGTTGTCACTGGAATACTCTTCCACTCGTCCATGACGACATTACAGAGCTGGTGAATGTTAGAGACCTTGTGCTCCTCCACCTTCCATTTGAGGATGCCCCACAGATGCTGAATAGAGTTTAGGTCTGGAGACATGGTTGGCCAGTCCATCACCTTTACCCTCAGTGTCTTGAGCAAGGCAGTGGTCATCTTGGAGGTGTGTTTGGGGTTGTTATCATGTTGGAATACTGCCCTGCGGCTCACTTTCTAAAGGAAGGGGCTCATGCTTTGCTTCAGTATGTCACAGTACATGTTGGCATTCATGGTTCCCTCAATGAAGTGTAGCTCCCCAGTACCGGCAGCACTCATGCAGCCCCAAACCATGTCCCAGAAAATTTAGACTGTTATACAAACTTTACACTGACTACACTGTATCAAAGTGTCATGTCTTCAGTGCTGTCCCATGGAAAGATATAATAAAAATATTTACAAAAATGTGAGGGGTGTACTCACTTTTGTGAGATACTGTAAGCAATTTTCTGCATATGAGTAAAATGATAAATATTCTGGGGAATGTGGCGGATAAGTATCAAATCATTTTAAGCATTATCATAGTACCCCAGAAATTCAGGAAAACCCAGTACAATCTGTGCTCCCTCTGTTGTCTGATACCTCAGTGGTAACTCGTGTCCGTTCTCCTTTCCCATCTAGTGGCGGGTTGAAGGCAGTGGGGATGGGTTTTTGTGCTCGTGTAGTTTCTTCCTTGCTCAGGTCTGTTTCTCTGCCCTGCTGATTAGACACAGGCGGGTAGCTCCTCAAGCTCACGTGCCACTGGAACTTGTGGCTCTCCGATGCAAGCCAGAAGGGCAAGTTTTTTCACTCTTCACAGTGCATGGACTCTGGGGACTTGGTGTCTTCAAACACTTTTTCTTTAGTTTTGGTTGAAAGGCTTTGTTTGTTTTTTTGGATATTCAGTTACAGCTTGTTAGCTTGGCACCACAGCAGCAGATTCTCTACCTCCAACCTGTATCCCTTCTCATCGTCATCTGTGATGAGCCCAACCAAGGTGTTATTGTCCACATACTTCACAGTGATGGTGGTTGGGTGGGTTGGAATACAGTCAAAGGTGTACAGGTAATACAGTGGAGGGCTTGGCTCACAGCATTGGGGGGAGCCAGTGCTGAGAGACAATGTGGATGAGTGGTGGGGGCCAAGTCTGACTGTCTGTGGGTGGTTGATGAGAAAGTACTTTATTGAGGAGCGGGGGGGGGGGGGTCTGGAGGAGGTGCAGTTTATTTCTCAGGATGTCCAGGATGAATGTGTTGAAAGCTGAGCTGTAGTCCACAAAGAACATCCTCACATAGCTCCTTCGGTTCTCCAGGTGGCTTTGCGCTTTGTGGAGTGTGTTGGCGATGGCGTCTTGCATAGACCGGTTCTCCCTGTAGGTGAACTGGTGGGTGTCAAAGGAGGGGGGAAGACAGTCCCTGATGTGCTGGGACATCAGTCACTCAAAACACTTCATGACTACAGACATGAATGCTATGGGTCTGTAGTCACTCAGGCTGTCAATTGTGGACTTGTTGGTGATGGGGATGGTGGTGGAGGCCTTGAGGCAGGAGGGGACAGTGGCATGCCTCAGGGAGAGGTTGACCAGCTTTGTGAGGATCTCTGCTAGTTGGTCAGCACATGCTATGACCACTTCTCCTGGGTTTCTGTGACAGCAGTTCTGTAGGAGTTCACTTCTCTCAGTTTCTTCCTCACCTCATGCACCTGTAGCAAGAGAGGGAGGGTGGGGGCAGAGAAGGGAGTGGGGGGCGAGTTTGGGGGGAGGTGTGCTCAAACCAGGCAAAGAAGCTGTTAAGGCAAATTTATTTATTTGTATAGCACATTTCGTGTAAGCTCCTCTGCCAGGGTAAGGCTGCTGTCCGATGTTGGGGGGCACAGGCCCTTGTAGTTGGTGAGGGCCTCTCCACATCTGCCAGGGCTTGTTGTCTGTGAAGAAGCCCTCCACCTTCCTCCTGTAGGCATTCTTAGCATATTTTATGCTTCTTCTGAGGTTGGCTCTGGCAGTGCTGTACAGAGAGCTGTCCCTCTGCCTGAAGGCTGAGTTGTGGGCTCTGATCAGATCCTGGACCTTACTGCTTATCCAGGGTTTCTGGTTTGGAAAGATCCGGATGTGTTTGGTGACTGTCACGTTTTCTACACAGCATTTAATGTAGAAGAGGACAGACTCTGTATTGGAGTCCAGGTCCTGCTGTTCAAAGATGTTCCAATCTGTGCAGCTAAAGCAGTCCTGAAGTTGGAAGACAGCATTTTCAGGCCAGGTTTTAATTGTTTGTTTGGTTGGGGGTGACCTCTTCCTGAGGGGGGGTGTGAGCAGGTATTAGAAGCAAGGAGAGATGGTCTGATTGTCCAAGGTGAGGGAGGCGGTGGGTCTGTAGGTGTGCTTAATGTTGCTGTAACCATGACCCAGTGTTCTTTCCCCTCTTGTGGGACACTTAACCTCTTGCGCTCCATTGTACTGTGGGCGGGCAAGTCTCTGCGTCCAAGGGCGCACGAGGGCGCACTCGTGCGTCCTCGCGCGCTCTCGGACGCATGGTCCTGTTGGTGGTGATGTAGTTGGTGTTGGCGTCCAAGCGCCACTGAAAAAAAAAGCTGCAGACACAGCCGCGAACAGATTAGTTCATCTGATTGACCTCTCATTCGACTAATAAGAGCCTTGAATTGGGTTTCTGAAACCTTGAAGAACCAATGAATGAAAACCTAGGAAGGAGGACCCGCCTACTGTGAATGCAAGAGCCAACTGAAGCACAAAAGTTCGGGCTGGGTGAAGAGAGATTTACTGTTGTGGCAGATGAAAAAAAGGACGCTGGACGAACCTGCTACAGACCCAGCAGCATGGAGAACACCCACAAGTGAGACCTGCACTCATTCCAGCAGAATAGACGTTTAGGATTCTCTTCCGTCATCATAGACCGACGGAGGCCGACGACAAAGGTCGTAAATCATTCACCAAAACCGCAATATTGTAATTATGTTTTGACCGGGATCCACAAGCGGACCAGCGTCGCGTTCGTCTGACAATGGGGAAGAAAAGTTCGCCAGGACACTGCTGCTGTGAAGAAGTAAGGTGTTATAAGCTAAATTATTATTTCTCCCTGAAAACTGTAATCCAAAAATGACTTTTGACCCATCGGTAAATTACAATTGTACGGCGCACGAAGTACGAAGTGCGTGCGCCACGATAAACGGTTCATTTGCCGTGTTCGGACCATGAATGCCCCCCCCCCCCGCTGCAGAAGAGGAGCGGGGGGGTGGGGGCGTTCACAGTCCGAACGCCCCCGGTCCGCGGGGGGAAGCCGCGCTTACTGCGCAGCGGTCGCCACATAGCCATATGAGTCTATTCCGTCATGTAGCGATGGCCGTCCTCTGTAGCGAGGGGGGGGACAATCCCCCCCCCCACACACACACAGTAGGGAGGGGGGAAGCTGCTGTGACAGTGTTGCTGTGGAAACATGCAACGAGTGTAATCCGTCATGTAGCGAGGGCCAAACTCCATCCTTTGTAGTGGGGGGGGGCAACCCCCCCCCCCACACACACACACAGACACAGCCCTGAATGTGACCTTTCATTAGAGCCCAAAATGAAGATTCTACATTGAATTATTCAAAAGTTACAGACGTTTTTCCAAACTGTGTCATTTGGCACAATTTGGCACAGTTCCAAAACGCCTGGGAACAGCCTGAGAACAAAGCTGTGTAAAATATTCATTTTTTGTGATATTGTTACCAAATTTGGATCTCAGCTTGATAACACTTAGTTCTACATTTCTGTTGCATTTTCCAGCCGGATCGGACAGCTGTGTGTTATTTGCAAGCATTTGTATCCCAAAAAACACCGTGGCCAAATTTATTTTCTTCAAGTTCAGTATGTTTAGATGACTGTAACTCAGTGGCCGGAGGATGTAGAGAGATTACGTTTTTTTTGCCAAAAAATTCAAAGTGTTTTCTTTTAAATGAGACCAACCCCATGAAGATGCTGCAAAGGGTTGAAGAACAGCTTTCGATTTACTTTGGGCACGTTATTTTTTGGCGTTTTTAGGAAAATTGCCCGGAGTGCAAGGGGTTAACATGTTGGTGGAATTTGGGGAGTACAGTCTTTAAGCAGGCTTTGTTAAAATCCCCTGCAAAAATGTGGACTTCATCGGGGTGATCTTTCTGTTACTTGCTAATGATGTGCTGGAGGTGGCTCAGTGCTAAGCTAACACTAGCATCTGGAGGAATGTATACAGCTGTTGCAGTTACTGCTGTTAGCTTGTGGGGGAGGTGTTATGTCTATTAAATGCAGGACAATGAAGAGGCGAGTGGTGAACTACACAGGACTTTTTTAAAGACTCACTGTATGTACAGAGACGCTCCTGCTAGGCTGAGAGGCGGTCGAAGAGACCGACCCTCTACCGCACAGCCCTCTTATACTCTGGGTGGCGGCGGAACCAGAAGGTGAAGCCACCACCCATGTCACACTATAATATGTCCTATTACCAACACTACACCCCCCTTCAAAAAAAAAAATGGTCCAAAACACACATACAATCAAGACCCTCCTCACTTTGGAAACTGAATCACTCGCTACAATTAAACAGAACATCTGTAAAGGCCTATAACATTCACACAAAACAACTAAGGCTAGAGGGAACAGATGGACTACTGTTCCACCCCCACATGACCAGACAGATTATTCTGTCGTCTCTGCTAATATATTGTCCATTAAATAAAAGGCTGCTGTGTTCCTAATTTAAAGCATAAAACAATTCCATTATCCTAATGAACATATACATAAACAGGTTATACGTCTGTTCACAAACTCAATAAACAGCACAAATAATATTCATTTCAACACCATGCATAATTACTTAAACCTGGGCAATTAATATACCAACAACTTATATTAAACACATTGCTCCCCCATTACCAGTCAGTCACAATGGAGAACCCACCCCCATGAGACCCGTCAGGCGGGTACCGACCAGAGCATCTTCTTCTCCTGGTGCCCAGAGACGACCCACGCCGGTGCCGAGACACCTCTCCCTCCTCACTGACGCGCCGCAGCTCGTTGGGGTGTCTCCACCCCCAGGGGAGCCCAACTCTGCTTCCAGTGTCCCTGAATGGTATGTCGTTTCACCATGCCAGCTGGTCCTGCCCCGCACATTTTCATTTGAGATGCTGGCAAAGTCGTTGTGACCCCTTGCTTCTTGGTACCTCCCAGCCGAACTCCAGAAACAGGATGGGCCAGCCAATTGGCTCCACCCTCCGTCATGGGCGTCCCACTGCATCGCCCAGTTCTATCAGCTAGGACTACTGGGGGACTGGCACCGGGACCCTCCCACGATGGCCCTGGGTGAGGTTGGCTCTGCTCACTTTCCAGAATAATTCAGTTCAATTCAATTCAACTTTATTTATATAGTGCCAGAGATCGAGTCTGACTCCCGAATCCAGACTGGCAGATGGTTCCACAGGAGAGGAGCTTGATACCTGAAGGCTCTGCCTCCCATTGTACTTTTGGAGATTCTAGGTATTACAAGTAATCCAGCACTTTGGGAGCGTAGTGCTCTGTTAGGATAATATGGTAGTATCAGATCTTTTAAATAAAAAGGGGCCTGATTGTTTAGAGCTTTGTAAGTGAGAAGAAGTATTTTAAACTTAATTCTAAATTCTATGGGAAGCCAATGAAGGGAGGCCAGAACCGGAGAGATATGATCTCTCTTTTTAGTACCTGTTAAAACTCTTGCTGCAGCATTTTGGATCAACTGAAGACTTTTTAAAGATGCTTTGGGACAACCTGACAATAAAGGGTTACAATAATCTAATATAGTGCATCTAGATTCTAGAGTATCTAGAATAATAGGACAAGGTTTGTCCCATCCAGCATTGTCCACCACTCACGGAACTGACTGGTCCCACAAGCCACAGCCCTACCACTCTTCTCCAACACCGCTGGTGATCGAAAAGCCCAGTCCGTAAAAAAGGTCACAGCCCATAATATTCTCGCCATCAGTGGTCACCATGAACTTCAGGTTGGAGACCTCCGCCGACTTGTACCTAGCCGTCAGTTCCACCGAACCCACAATGCCCAGTCTTTGTCCTCCATACCAACACAATGGCGCTGAATGACCTCTCACTTGGTAGCATGGGAAAAAAAACTCCTCACAGTACGCCAATTCAACACGGACCGCACTGCGCCCATGTTAATCAGCAACGGCACCTCCACTCCGTCTAATTTCACCATACAGTACGTACGGCCATCAGTGCTCGGACAGACGGTGTGAAGAACAACAGGAGTGCAGTCTTACACGCCTCTCTGCAGCTCCTCTTCATCCGCCACCCCTCAGCTTAGCCCCTGTCTTCCCCATCAGAGAATCGTTGTCTGCTCCCTCCAAAGTGAATAAAAATATAATGTATAAGCATCCCAAAGTGATAAAGCAAAATATTGGTAAAACTCAAATTAAACATAAAGCCTCTAAATTGAATGATTTGGCCTCTGTTCCTCCTCATAATTTAAAAATTAAATGTGGTTTATTAAATATTAGGTCTCTAACTCCCAAGTCTCTGTTAGTCCATGATTTGTTAATTGATCATCAGATTGATTTAATTTCCCTTACAGAGACTTGGTTAGGACAAGAGGATTATGTTGGTTTAAATGAATCAACTCCCTCTGGTTATTTAAACTGTCAAAATCCCAGAAGTTCTGGTCGTGGAGGAGGAGTAGCAACAATTTACCATTCCAAATTACTAGTTAATTAGTTAATGTAAAGCAAAAAACATGTTATAATTCCTTTGAGGGCCTGGTCCTCAGTATTGGGCACTTTAGCAATTTTAGGTTAAACCCAATTTTATTTGCCATAGTTTATCGTCCCCCATCAACCTACTCAGAATTTTTATCCAAATTTGTTGATTTCTTAGGTGATTTAGTGCTGAAATCTGATAGAATAATTATAGTAGGGGACTTTAATATACATGTGGATGTAGATAGTGACTGCCTTAATGTGGCATTCAATTCAATATTAGATTTGATTGGGTTTTCTCAGAAAGTAGGAAATTCTACTCATTACCTCCACCATACATTGGACCTTGTTTTGACATATGGCATAGAAATAGAAAATCTTGTAGTGTCTCCTCATAACCCTGTACTGTCAGACCATTGTCTGTTAACCTTTGATTTTACTATTTCTGACTATTTGGCTCCTAAAGGAAAATATTATTACAGTAGATGCCTCTCAGATGATGCTGTTTCCAAATTTATGCAGATTGTTTCCTCTATGCCATGTGTCAACACAACGGAAATAAGCTATAGACAGCTTGCTCCTTCTGTAATTGATAACATGGTGGATAGTGTTTCAGCTTCTCTGCATCAGACTCTAGACTTGGTGGCCCCCTTAAAAAAGAAAAAATCTAATCAGAGATTTCTAACTCCTTGGTTCAACACAGAAACTCGTACCTTAAAACAGAAGACTCGTCAATTAGAAAGAAAATGGCGCTCTACTAATTTAGATGAAATCTATTTAGCTTGGAGAAATCATCTTTTAATTTATAAAAAATCTCTTAGAAAAGCTACAACGAGTTATTACTCTGCATTAACAGAAGAGAACAAGAATAATCCCAGGTTTCTTTTCAGTACTGTAGCCAGGTTGACAAAGAGTCAGGACTCTGTCAATCCTAGCATTCCCTTAGAGCTTACTAGTCAGGACTTTATGAACTTTTTCAATAATAAAATTTCATCCATCAGAGATAAAATCAATCAGATTCTTCCCACAGTTAACTTAAATGCTGTAACTGCTACAACTACTTCTATTGATGTCTGTCTTGATGAGTTTACTCCAATCGACCTTTGTGAGTTAGACAAAATAGTTTCCTCATCCAAACCTTCAACTTGTCTTTTAGACCCTATTCCTACCAGGTTATTTAAAGAAGTCTTCCCACTTATTGGTAGCTTTATTCTTCATATAATCAATTCTTCATTAACTTTAGGCCATGTACCGCAGGCTTTTAAAACGGCTGTAATTAAACCCTTACTCAAAAAGCCAACGCTAGATCCAGGAGCTTTAGCTAACTATAGACCAATCTCTAATCTCCCTTTCATTTCAAAAATCTTAGAAAGAGTTGTTGCTATGCAATTATTTGACCACCTGCAGGGAAATGGTTTACTTGAAGAGTTTCAATCTGGGTTTAGAATCCATCATAGTACTGAAACAGCCTTAGCGAAGGTCACTAACGACCTCCTCATTGCATCTGATAATGGACTAGTTTCTGTACTTGTCCTTTTAGACCTTAGTGCAGCTTTTGATACTATCGATCATAATATTCTACTTGATAGATTAGAACACTATGTTGGACTTAATGGAACTTCGTTGCAATGGTTTAGATCTTATTTATCTGATAGGTTCCAGTTTTTTTTCATGTAAATAATGAGTTTTCTTTCAACTCAAAGCTTAGTCATGGAGTTCCACAGGGATCTGTGCTAGGCCCTACTCTTTTTAGTTTATATATGCTTCCGTTAGGCAACATTATTAGAAAGCACTGTATACATTTTCATTGTTATGCAGATGACACACAATTATGCCTGTCAATGAAGCCTGATGATAGTAATCAATTAGCCAAGTTAGAAGCCTGTCTGAAGGAAATCAAAGCTTGGATGACTTGTAATTTCCTGCTATTAAATTCAGATAAGACTGAAGTCATTCTTGTTGGTCCAAAAAACCTTAGAAATTCCTTTCCAAATCAAACTTTCAGTTTGGATGCGGTTACTCTTTCTCTTAATAGCTCTGTGAGGAACCTTGGAGTTATTTTTGATCAGGATTTGTCCTTCAATTCACATATTAAATTTGTTTCTAAGACTGCCTTCTATCATTTGCATAATATTGCCAAGATTAGGAACATCTTGTCTCAGAGTGATGCTGAGAAACTGATCCACGCTTTTGTTAGCTCGAGATTAGATTATTGTAATTCTTTATCATCAGGCTATCCTAAAACATCTTTAAAAAGTCTTCAGCTGATCCAAAATGCTGCAGCAAGAGTTTTAACAGGTACTAGAAAGAGAGATCATATCTCTCCGGTTCTGGCCTCCCTTCATTGGCTTCCCATAGAGTTTAGAATTAAGTTTAAAATCCTTCTTCTTACTTACAAAGCTCTAAACAATCAGGCTCCTTTTTATTTAAAAGATCTGATACTACCGTATTATCCTAACAGAGCACTACACTCCCAAAATGCAGGATTACTTGTAATACCTAGAATCTCCAAAAGTACAATGGGAGGCAGAGCCTTCAGTTATCAAGCTCCTCTCCTGTGGAATCAGCTGCCAATCTGGATTCGGGAGTCAGACTCGATCTCTGTTTTTAAGAATAGGGCTAAAACCTACCTTTTTGATATAGCCTACAATTAGGGAGGGATCATGTGTTTCTGAACCCTCCCTTAGTTATGCTGCTAATAGGTTTAGTCAGCCGGAGGACCTCCAGTAATGCACTGGGCCTCACTCCTTTCCTCACTCTCAATGAAATATCTTTTTTTGCTGGTCATTAACATCTGTTTGTTCTCTCCCATAGATTGAGTCCCCATCGTGCTGTTTGCTCTCTACATGTCTGTTCTTTTCTTCTTCTCTATCCCCTCACCCCCCAGCCAGTCACAGCAGATGACTGCCCCTCCCTGAGCCTGGTTCTGCTGGAGGTTTCTTCCTATTAAAAGGGAGTTTTTCCTCTCCACCGTCGCCAAGTGCTTGCTCACAGGGGATCGCCTGATTGCTGGGGTCTTTCTGCAACTGTGGGGGTTCCCCCCTACAGTTGATAGTGCTATGAGATGACTGTTGTTGTGAAATGGCGCTATATAAATAAAGTTGAATTGAATTGAATTGAATTGAGTGGGAGCAGGGGCATCCACTTTGTGTCGCCGTTCCCCTTGCTCTAACTTATTACAAACCCTGGCAAAATGATGCAGAAGGCCGCACTTGCCACAGCGTTTACTTCTCACCGGACACTCTCTAGCCTTATGCAGGTGCTTAGTGGACCCACAACCTGAACACCTGGGTTATCCCAGGGTGGACCTCATCTTCAAAGCTGTAGTGCATTCCTCTTGTTCGCTATCTTCCCTGTACGGGTCCATAGCCTGCACCGTTGATTGTGAGTCAGAGCGGTGTGGCATAGCTCTCTCACCGAGGTCGCGTGACAATTTGTCCACTGCTTCACATTGTTGAGCTATCTCTACAGCCATGGCTAACATCAGTTCGCCGGAGTGCGTGAGCAGCCTCGACTGTGCTGATGAGCAAAGCGTCTGCTCCGCCAACTGGTCGCGGACAATCTCTTCCTCCAAATCACCAAACTGGCAGCCTCTGGCCAGCTGCCGCAGGTCCGCAACATAATGTTGTACTGACTCACTGATCCGCTGGTGGCGCTGCTGAAACTAGATCCTCCGGACGATGATGTTTGCAGGCGTGCGGAAGTCGTGCCATTAGCTCAATCACATCCTCGAAGCTATCGCTAGCACCCAAGATAGTAAGGATACATTGTCCTTCCATACCTAAATTGTGGACCAGAATTGCCCGTGCCCATACCTTCTTCAGTTCACCAAGGTTTTACTGCCATCTCGCCCAAGGCACCGGAGGCTCTCCAGGAGACTCCAAAAATGGCAGCAACCATCCTGTGGTTGCTCCTTCATGATGAGCAACCCCACGCCGGGAGACCACACAGCCCATAACCACAGAATGTGCCACAAAGACACGCCAGCATCCATAACTTTATCCTCGTCGCCAAATGTTATGTCTATAAAACGTAGGACAATGAAGAGGTGAGTGGTGAACTACACAGGACTTTATTAAAGACTCACTGTATGTACAGAGATGCTCCAGCTAGGCTGAGAGGCGGTCAAAGAGACCACCCCTCTACCGCACATCCCTCTTATACTCGGTAGTGGCGGAACTGGAGTGCGGCGGATGATAAAAATAAGCAGCGATGCTGTGGTTTTAAGCAGATTTTAAGTGAATTTTTATTATATCATACCGCCGTCATGAGCTCCGCTCCCAGCGCCGTGCATGCACGCCGGGAGCGAGCCCAAGTGGATCTCAGAGAAGAAGGACACAAAGTCTGTGTCCTGCAGCAGCAGTTGCAGAATCAGAATGAGAGAGGGCAAGTTACAGAACCTGTGCAGTATTTATACCCAACTCATACAGTACATCAAAGAGCGGATTCACAGCAGTTGGTACGATCAAAGGGACTGCAGAACAGGCATGAGACATTTGCATTTGTAAGACCTACATAACAATAGGCAGATGCAGTCCTCTGCTCCAGCTTGCAGGACAAAGAGGTTACAAGGCACATCTACATATTGATCTGTCTCCAGGTCACAGTAAGGACAGGAACCATGAACACTATACATGAATGGCACATTACATCACAATACATGAATGGCACATTGCATCACAATACATGCATGGCACATTGCATCACAATACATGCATGGCACATTGCATCACAATACATGAATGGCAGCTCCTGCAACGGCGCTGGTGCCAAACTATAGCAGCCCTGCTGTTCCTTTGGATCCATCAGTGACGTGGAGAGGGGGGACATGCTGCATGGGTAACATCTTGTCCTCCATATCTTCCTGCCCAGGCTTGAATCCTACCAACGCCCAACGCTGGAAGGTAGAACACCAGTGTGCATCGGCCTGTTCAGCCACAGGTGGTGCTGTTCCAGCAGAGTAGACGTTTAGGATTCTCTTCCATGGTCATCATAGACCGACGGAGGGCGACGACGACGACGGCGGAACTGGAAGGTGAAGCCACCACCCGTGTCACACCATAAAATGTCCTATTACCAACACTACAGGAGGTAGAAGGGCCTACAAAGGACATGGTCTCTAAGTCCTGTGAATAGTGGCTTTGAAATATTCTCCTGTTATTGCACCAAGTCTGAAGCACAAAAACACAGAGCCCACCACCTCTGCCCTTACCAGAACTGGCATTGCTGTCAAAATAGAGTGTAGTTCAGCCGGGTAATTCCACAGCGGCATCTAGGATAAGTGGATGAAGCCATGATTCGGTCACAATCAGAATACCACAGTCCAGGACGTAGCGATTGTAGGCGATCTCTGATAGCAGCTTATCCATTTTGTTGGTAAGGGATTTGGTGTTGGTGACGAAAATTGAAGGTAACGGAGGTTTGGTGTGTTGTTTGCGCAGCTGGGCATGGAGGCCAGCCCTGCAGCCTTGTTTCTGCTTCCTCTCTCAGTGCTGTCTGCGCCTTTTGCTGGGCTTGATAACAATCCACGGAGCTCCCGGTGGTCTGACAATCTCCCCGGGGATGTGGTATTGATTATTGGAATAAGCGCTAGGGGATGTCAAGGTTAAGTTGCCGGCCAATGCCTAGAAGTTCCTGGCAATGGTAGGTAATTAGTCCATCGCCAAAGAAGGACAGAAAAAGGCAGGAAAAACACAAAAACAAGCACAGTACTCTGGAGCGTCTAGCTGCAGCATGTGAAGCGTGTGAACGCACAGCCATTTTTTTATTGTAAAGATAAAAGATATTGGTAGTAGTTTTTAAAATAAATTAAAAATCATGACATTTGTAATTTACTGAGGTGTATCAGCGCATAGTACACACTATACAGTACAAAATGTGTTAAATTACAAAAAATGCCATTGTCTGTAGTAAAAAAAAAATGCAAATGGTACAATAAATCAGGAATAGGATGTTCATGTTTTATTCAGTATATCAAAAACAGTAATTATCTTTTTATGTGTTAAAGATAGAAAGACCGTATTGTACTGAGGGAAATTCAGATTCTCAGGAAAATTGCCACTTATCCGATCGATAAGGTGAATCAACTATAATCAATCACTTGCATCTGATTAAAGCAGCAGCAAGTGGTGAGGATGGATTACAGAACCAGAAGATGATGGACAAGTCATGGTGGCATAGAGGTGTTCTGAGGGAGGCCAGGAGTGACTGAGTAATAACTACAGATACAGCCAAAAATTGCTAAAAAATAACAGCTGAGCAATGAGGAAGGTGAATCCACACAGATACACAGCCATGTGTAAACAGTCCACAAACTGATATGTAGCGATGGATTAACTAGGTCTGATATACAGTGAAATTTAACCTAAATGGACACTACCTATTTTCACCAGAAAAAAGAACAGAAAGAATAGAAAACTGATGAGGAAAATAAGTCTCATCTCAAGGAGAAAAATGTTTCAAATTCACATGAACTGAGGAGAAATAGCCAGAAATTTACTAGAAGGAAAGTTGAAAATTCAGAGAAAAATTTGGACGCCCTGGCGGACAGGTGTTGGCCCGCAGGCCATATGTTTGACACCCCCTTGACCAGACCATTAGAAATACTTATTTTGAAGGTAAAGGGCTATCAACACCAAACAGGATAATGATAACTATAAAATTATAGTTTTAAAAATCATTCTACCTGGTCACCAATTAACAATATCGCTTTAACAGCAGAGCCAGACATGAACTGTACACTACACATTGGCTTCACCCAGCCACATAAGTTTCTTCTGTTATAGGATGAGACTGCTTAGTCAGCTGCTGCAATAATAAGTAATGTTAAAGGATTTTTTAAAGACCAATACCCTGGGCAGAGAAAAAACAGAAGAAAAGTAAAAAGGGTGTGAAAATATTCACCTGATTTTTGTCTCATCTCCAGTCTCCAGACTCCCACAGGTAGGACAAAGTGAGCGCACAGCAAAGCAGAATCACATGGGCCTGCAAATGATTAATATTAAAATAATAATAATAATAATAATAATAATAATAATAATTTCAGCTTGGATGCACAGAGCTGTTTAGGAGGGCCACTTTATGCATCCAAACACAGCCTATGATCATTTCTCCTCCTTCTCCTCAACCTACTGTGCACTCAGATCCTGCTGAAAGCAGGTAGAACTGTCATGAAGTGCCCATGAAACAGCCCGGGCGAAACAAGGACACCAAGCGCTCTCTGTGGGTTTGCACATTTATTAACATAAAGACAGACAAAACGGTAACACACAAATACTAAATAATAAGTGTGTGGCACTAACAAACAGATATACAATGAGAAATGCTGGAGGAGAATGGGACTCGACATCCAGGGGGACATGAAGCTGGGAACACCGAACCAGGGGTGGAATCCAGCCGGAGCTCTCCCGAAGGCTGTGGGGGCTCACGGCTGGAAATAAGGGAAACAATACCTGGACAGAGCTCTCCTACTCTCCTCAACAGTGGCCCCAAACACATTCAGGATGGACAGTTCTGCTCCTGAGGACGGGGCAACATGGAAGAAGGACACAGCAAACCACAGAGGTTTGCTGTGCCCTTAAATGCAGGCGATAATCAATGACAGGTGTGGATACATGAGTGGAGAAAATAACAGAATTGATGACAGGTGTGCAGCTCCGACCAATTTGACAGCCGAAAGTTGCACAGTGCTGTCAAAGTAAAGCATAACAAAACCATAATAAACAACAACACAACCCCAAAAATGTGAAGAAAACTACAAATACAAAAGAACACAATAGCTAGACCAGATAAACAAATAATCAACAGACAGAAAAACACCAAACTTAACAGAAGGCTGGGCATGGTGCCCACCAGTGCCCAGGATTATGACAGAGCCCCTTCCCCACAAGGGGTGGTCCCAAACACCCCAGGGTAACATCACAGAAAACAAAACACTCCCCACACACAAAAGCCCCCTCCCCCCAAACAAGAGCAAACTCAAACACAAAAGTTTGTTGTCAACGTGAGGAAAAGCTGTCATTGCAATTTAGCTGTGATTTAAAAAAAAAAAAAAAAAAAGCCAGCCCCAAGACTTATGCAAAGCCAAAACCTGGGCAGTACAAGAGGTAGTGTGGTGATTTGAGCACTGATCCCATACACGCTCGGGTTACTCAGTATTTTCCCTTTTCTGCCATATTATTTCAGGTTTTGTTATTAGGACCTTTCGAGGGCTTTTATTGTGACAGCGTCATGGCTGTACTTCCGGCTGTCAAAGCTGAGCCGGCGTCGTGACAGCTGTTTGTCATTTTTGTTAATTACATTCCCCTTTCCTGGTTGGTTTATGTCCTGTACTTAAGGGGGCAGCTGAGGCTCACTCCTCGCTGCGACCTACACACATATACACCTTTGTGTTCATGGACTGGAGTTCCTACCCCCGACTCCAGTCTTCTCTCTGTGTTTTGGATTCTTCGTGCTTGTCTCTTGTAAGTGTTTGTTTTACAGCGTAGGTTCCGTCCTCGCTGCACCTTCTCATTTGTGTCAGTGTTTATTATTTTGTGTTCTAGTTCATGTACGTGTTTTGCCCCATGTGGCTATTTAGGGGCCTTGCCCCTGCAAAGGGCATTCATAACAGTAGGTCACAGCCAAGAGAGGTGCCAGCCACAGTAAGTTTGTTTTCACGGGCTTAAGTTTTTTTCCCCTTTTTCGAGTGCCAGTGTACTTCGGGAGATGGCGTCATCAAGGACTGGTTATTCCTTGGACCTGGGCTACGAGCTGATCATGGTTCTCATGGAGGTTGGTGGCCTCCTCTCCAATGCTCGCATGCTCGCCACTCCTGTAAATGCACTCTGGTACCTGGACCTCGCAGAAACGGCAATTAAGCTCAATCCTCGCCTTGCTGATCACGCTGAGGGCAGGGAGAGGATGGCCCAACTTGCGGCACTTCGGTGGAGGAACCGTGGAGCTGTGAAAAGTCCCAGCAGGAAGCTGAAGTCAGAGCCAAAGGTGAGGCATCTCCGCTCCTCACCTTGGGATCAGGTTCCTGCCACCCATCCAGCCCTAAGTTCTGCATCACCGAAGGGCCGTCTCCATATGCGGCAGAGGAAGAGGACAGCCGGGGCTCCCTGTGAAGAGACACAGTGGGCAGCTGAGCTCATCAGGGGCCACGTGGCTGAAGCACACTCTTCCTCCCATCCCAGCAGGATTCTGAAGAATATGGTGGCGGCAGTTAGAGTGGTGGAGGCTAATCCCGAACTCAATAACTATCCTGAGTACGCTGAGCTGCTGGCCTCCGTTTCTGCGCAGCAGCGGCACTTTCCAGACTTGAATCTAGTCTCGCCCTATGCCAGAAGACGTCGCCGCCCTGCCTGTGATCAACCTCTGCGGGATCCCTGTCTGGATCCTGTCCCGGGCTGCCGCAAGAACTCTGCCTCCCAGCCAGCTGTTCCCCCGTGCCACGTCAGAGGGATGAGACAGCAGCCCCAGCCTTGGCTGCTCCTCCCTCCTCCTCACTGCTCTCTCCAGCTGCTGTGAGTTCAGCGAGTCCTGCTCTGGCTCTGCCCGTCACCGGTCTTGTGAGAGTGGCTCCTCCTTGTCTTCCCGGGGGGCCCTCTGTCACCATCCTTGGGGGAAAGGGGAGAACCAAGCCTGCTTCAGCAGCCACCATCGGTCCCCGGGAGAACAGGCAAGTGTTGTTTCATTCTCACTCTCAGTACAATGAATTGCCTTGTCTGGCTCCTGAGGGTGGAGCTCAGGGTTCACAGTCCTCTGAGCTTCCACCACCTGTTGCAGCCATAAACATTGAGCCTGCAACCTCTGTGTCTCCTTCCCTTCTCTCTGAGCGTCCCCCAGTGCCAGGAGTAGACCACTGGACGAAGGAGGAGCCTGCCGCCCTGGAGAGCCTGGTTCCAGTCCCACAGCCACGTCACGGGCAGAGGAGGAGGCCAGACTGCCATTTGGAGCCTGAGCAAACGATTAAACATCCCCGGGTCTCCGTGGAGGAGCAGTCGGCCCCAGCAGGTCATGGATCCCCTGCCACCACGCCGTGCGGGCCTTCGGTGTGGGCTTCAGTGCCAGGGGGTTTCTGGACTGTGATGACCATCGTCGGAGTCCAGGATGGCAGTGGAGCACGAGATCAGGCAAGTGCTCTATTTTGTCTTCTTACTTTCCGTTCTGGAGCATTCTTGCCTATCTCTTGGGGAGAACAGCCGGGTGCAGCCGACTGCCGCATCCGAGCTCGTCTCGCCAGGCTCTGCCACTGCCGGTGATCCTGACCCCGGTTCTCTTTGTCTTCCCGAGCCTTCTCCCAGGGTCACCGGAGACGAGTCAGCTCCAGTCGTTGCCATCGAGGCTCCAGGTTCATGTTTGGAGGTCATCCCAGGTGCTGCGGTGGCCCAATTGGGGTCTATCGTGGGTGCTGCATCGGCCCAATCGGGTTCCATCGTGGGTGCTTCGCTGGCCCGCTCCGGGTCCACCGAGGGTGCAGCGCAGGTTCGGTCCGAGATCGGTGAGGGAGCTGCAGATCCCCTTCCGCCTGACACCAGACTGGTTCCTTGTCTTCCCCCCATTCTTCTTCACCAAATGCCGCTGGGGTCTCCCTTATTTGGATCGGCTTCCCCTCACTGTCCCTGTCGGTAGGGAATCCGCCTCCGAGCTTCCCCCTCCAGTCCTGGTAGTCTAAGGATGTGGGTCAGCCACCTGAGAGACTGTTTCGTCAGTTCTGCATCCTGGGTCGGCTGCCCGAAGGATTGCCGTGTTGGTTCGGCGACCTGGTCAGGCCGCCTGACGTACTGGTTCCCTGGGTCTGGGACTTGGATAGGCCGCACGAACTGTTCTTTTTTCTTTTTGTTAAGTGGAATCTGGATGCGGGTAGACCGCCTGAACTGCTTTTTTTTTCTGTTGTTATTGGGTACTTGGGTACTTTGAAGTTTACCTGTATTTTGGTTTCCTCTCGTTTTTCTTATCGAGCAGTACCTTACATATTTTTTTGTTTATTCATTCTATTGTGCTTGAATATTTCTCTGGTTGAAGTGTGATCAAGTTTTGGGATATTTTTGTGTTTTAGCCAGGCCATTTTATGTTTATCCATATTGTTACCTGTTCCTTGTGGGTTTTTTTCCTCCTCTTGGTGTCGCTGTAGCAGTTTTTGTTTGTGGTTCTCTCCTTCCTGGCCTGTTTCCCCCTCCACCCTCCCTGGGTCAGTTCTAGTAGCCTACTGGTTGGGGAAGGGGGGGGGGGCTTGAATGTTACATTTGACGCCTGGAATGTGCCTTTTGAATTTGGGGTACTGTGGTGATCTGAGCGCTGATCCCATCCATGCTCGGGTTACTCAGTATTTTCCCTTTTCTGCCATATTATTTCGGGTTTTGTTATTAGGACCTTTCGAGGGCTTTTATTGTGACAGCGTCACAGCTGTACTTCCGGCTGTCAAAGCTGAGCCGGCGTCATGATAGCTGTTTGTCATTTTCATTAATTACATTACATTTTCATTAATTACAAGTCTGAAATATAAACCTCACAAATACAGAGTACAAAAAGGTATTAGACTGAATCAAAGATCAGACTTAAGACATGCAGAGCATTTGAAGTTTTTACTTGCAAGGAGCAATCAAAACAAACCTTGTACAGGATGAGCTGAATGCTGGCGAGGCAGTCTCGCACAGCAACTTTTATACACAAAGATAAGACAGTGACAGTTTTACAACCCGTTCTTTCCCCCCACACAGGGGAGTGATGAGTAAAAGCACACAGTTTGTACACAACAGTCTTTTGCAGAGAAGATAAAGAAAAAGTACAAGATATGCAAAGGATGAGTCTTGGCACACAACGCTCCAGCTACACCCACCCACATGTGGGGACATCAGTCTCAGCTTCATGAATCATGAATCATTAATAAAATGATAACTGTTTATATACATATATACATTTTTTCCAACATTTCCTTCCTGTTTATTATTTTATTAACCCTTTTAATCATATGCAATTATCAGTACAATGTAACTTCAACAGATTTTCTACATTGACCTCATAGAGCATCTTGTCCAAATTTAAACAGTGGTTTTGTCATCACAATCACCGTCACGTTGCTGTGTTAAGGCAGTATATTGTACAGGGACTTCTCTTTGGAGCATAACAGATTGTAACATGAAAGTGTGTTGAGCAAAAGTTCTACTTATCATGGACCTTATACAGGGGATGACACACATGAAAAGCACATAGAATAAAATTAATATCACAATCAATGGGGTTAACTATTTCAAAAGACTCTGCCACCAAGTTCTTACTTTGAAACCAATCCCAGGAGCCCCAACCTTTATCTTCATCTAACCCATGCTGTAAGTGTAAAATATCATTCAAATGGCTAATTTTTGTTCTTCATTTAAAGTTGTGAATCCTTGCTCCATTAATACAGTCAGATTTCCTATTGTCCATGCTAATGCATTTATGTGGTGTATAGCTAGAGCACTGCCATACATTGGAAAAAGAGTACCCATTCTCTGTTTTCCAGATAGCTTACCCACCAACTTATGTGGTGTGTATTTTAGTTTGTTCAGAATGATAATAATGGGAGTAGGATGTTTTCATTTCATGTGTAAGATTTGACCTTATGCTGATGTGTGGGAACAATATAGCCATGTAACACCTGCCACACCATCCTGGAGGAAGCAATGAGTAAACATTAGATCCACAAACCCAAACATGGTTTTCCAAGAATCCACACCCATCATCATTTGGCCAAAAAACAGCAGTTAAAAGTACAATTTTTGCTCTTTAAGGTGAATTTTCCAGCAGCAATATAGGGAAAGTGAAATACATTTCTACAAACAGAATCATAATATGACACTTCACAGGTCACTTCCTTAGTATCATTGCATCTTTGTAAAATACCCAGGTTGAAACTGTTTTTACTACAATTTTTGTGACAGCAGATTGGTGAAGTAAACAGTGTAGGATTTACTTTCATTAAAGGCTTCTTAACTGCAAGCAAAGAAGTTCCAATCCCAATAATATTAAATATTCTAATCTTAGACCCAGTGTAATCAGTAATAGTGACATTCAATCTATTAAGATACCTTTCTGACAAATTCCCCACCAACCAATGTCCAACATTATTGCTTGTATTAAACAGACTGAGACGAGAGTTCATCGCTATTGTCGCTCCGGGTGTTTTCTCTTCACTCAGTGGAACAGGGATCATGGGTATTGTAGTCAATCATGGGTATTGCAGTCTTGTTTGAATGGGGTAGCAATGAACACACATAGCAAGAAGTATCGATTCCCAGTCCTCTCACCGAAACCACCATTGTCTGGTACCATAGGTTATGCGTATTGTTCATTGTCCATGCTTCGTGGGTTCCTTGTCCTTGAATCAGAAAGAGATTACCACCCCACTGTCAGGAGAAGTGCTGAACACAGAGTCATCAATAATTTTGGTGCCATGCTTCCACCTGAGAGAGTACCCCTCCGGGCCTCTTTCTTCACCAGGGTTGAGACGGCCTTGTCCTTAAAAGGACATGCCCCCTTTGTAACTGGACTTACTTAGGGAAACAAGTTAGTTAGTTCACTTACAGGCACCCGTAGTCTTTTAGCGTGTGAAAGGTGAATCCGAGATGGTCATTCAGCAATACGTACTGCAGTGGGAGTGGGAGTGTCTAGTATTGTCGGTGGTGGTTCTTTATGAAGACATAGTCTCCAGGTTGCAACGGTTATCCATTTCTTTCTGTGGAGCAGAGAGAGAGCTTCTGACAGAATCAAAACATTCCCTGAGATGTTCACCAAGATCTGTGTATTTGTTAGGTGTGGTTAGTGGTGAGAGGTCAGGTAATACATAAGGATGGTGGAAAACACATTCAAAAGGTGATAATCCTGTCTTTGGGTCTAGTATAGAGTTAATGGTTAGTCTGACTAATTTCAGAGCTTCTGGCCAAGTAATACCCTTTCCATGTGTGGTTTTTGCCAGCACTTGTTTGATTGTACCGGTACTATGAAATTTGATCTTACTTCTTACAGCTTGGATTAAGTCTTGAACCGTTTGTGCTGTAAAATGAGTTCCATTATCTGCATAAATTAGTTCTGGAACCCCAAAAACGGAAAGAGCATCATTCAATAGAGTTTCACACACACAGATGCGGCATTTGCTGAGGATGTGTGATGAATTCCTGTCCACTTTGTGAAGGTGTCAATCAACACCAAGCAATATTGTAGCTTTCCATTGCTCCTTGAGCATTATTTTATAAACAAATGATGCACTTTTGGCATGTTTTTGTTACTTCTTTCAAAATATTAGGACAGTTTTCCAACATCCTCATCATTGATTTCCCTCCTGTTGGCACATGATTGGCCATGTGCCACCAGGACAGCTCATCTGTATAATGTGGGTGGCAGAGCAAATTTTCATCAGGCAAGCCAAATGTATATCTAATTATTTACACATGGAACAGGAGGAAGGTCCATATTATTTTGACAGTCTTTTAAAACATCAACATTATTAATAAAACAGACGGTTCCTAAAAGACCAATAGCAGCACAGTGAGTAGCGTTATCAGCCAAGTGATTATCGCAGCTAGACAAGTCAGTGCCATTAGTGTGGGCAGGGCAGTGAATAACTGCCACAGAACATGGTAGCATCAGAACATTACATAGTTGCAACAATTGCTGTCGATGTTTTGCTGGTTTTTCTGTGGAGGTGACAAACCCCCGCAGATTCAAGGTAACAGTATGCAGGTGGCATGTGCTATAAGCATATTTACTGTCTGTACAGAATACATATAAGTTACATTCAGGTTAGTAGCTCATTCAGCTGTTGGAGGTGATGCAGGTTGTGGAATTTTACACAATCAGGACCCCAGACAACACCGTTACAGCATAAGCACACTTCTATTTTTTACAGAGCAAGCCTGTCGCTTGCTTCTTCCTTTGCTAAGTAGAGAGAGAGAGAGAGCTGCTGTTCACCCCCTCCTTCACAACATGGGAAATGTGTAGGATAAAAGAGGGCATGATCTTATTATTTGTATTATCCCATAAAAAATAAAAAGGTGGTCTGTATTGCCCAGCCTGTATTTGAGTTATAACTGTAGCCATATGTTTATCCTGGGCACTACAGAAAATGAAATGAAAAGCACTTATGTAAATAAAATTGCATTTATTGATAATTTTTATGCATTATCTATTTTTCTGAGGATTGTTAATTATTTGCTAATTAATTTCTTTGATACCCCTGTTTTGATACATGGAGGCTCACATGCAGCAAAGTTACAGGGTATTTGTTTGATTCTTTTACTGAAAGGAAGTGTGTTACCATTTTTATTTTTAAATAAAATTTGCAGGTAGCCCAGTTCCTTCAAAGATGAGATCTCAATAATTATAGCTTCTTTTTGTGACATCTCTTGAAATAGTTTACAAATTTCATTTAAGAAAAACAAAATAACTATCTGCACATTTTTGATATGCTTCAGCATTGATAAATAAGATCATTTTGTCCAGTTGAACACAGATGGGTTGAATTTGAAATATTGTGTCACATTCTTTCAGTCAAAGGAAAGGCGGACGTTTTGCCTAATTAGAATTTGATTTAATGTTTTACAAGGAATGTCCCTATTTCATACATTCCTTGGTAAATTATGGAGTGCAATGTAGTTCACCCTGACCCAGCTTGGCCACCGCTGAATCAGGAGAAGCACATCCCTCATTGCTGTCACATTTCTGAAATATATTGTTACCACACCATTATGTGGTGAGTAATATCAGTATAAAATCATATAAACATTACATTTGTAAACTCAAAGTCATTTGAATCAGTACACCTTATGTTATCTACAATGTCATACAAAGTCATACTTGGCTTCAAAAAGTGCTTATCAATTTAAGGATTCTTTCTCCAAGACCTTTGTCTGATAATCCATAGCCTCTGGCAGATCATATGCACAGACACATTAATTATCAATCTGTTTTGATCCTCTGTGCTCTAAATCATGTGATATAGGGTAAACATAAAATCTTCAGTGATTAGGCATTATTAAATGACATCATAATATGATCATAGTATGGCCTGTAGTCACATTGTCACACGTCAGTCCTTTTTTCTGTAAAGTGCACTGTCATGTTTCAGTCAAGGACAAAGGTCAGTAATGCGTCAAAATTGTTTTTTTTTTAAAGATGTAAACAGTTTATCACGTGCGCAACATTAATCAAGACCCCACAGAGTTAAATTGAAAAAATAAAAACTCAAAACCTTGTAAAAGTACCCATATTTAGACCACTTTCTTCACAGATCAACCACACACACACACACACACACACACACACACACACACACACACACACACACACACACACACACACAAAGAATAGATAATAGATAAAATAACGTTCTCATTGTCCATTTTAACGTTATCCAGTTCTGCTGCCATTTGATCCGTCCGTCTTTATTATGATTTTATTTGCTTCCTCCTTTTCCCAACCTCTTGGGCTTCTTGTGAAAGAGTGGAATACGGGCCCGCCTTAGGTCCTGGTTTGGGGTATGGGGGTGGATTTTCCAATAGTGGGGCCGTACGAACAGTACTAGTTTGAGTTTTCATTTGTTTCTGCTTTTCTCTGGCTTCATCAGCTTTCCGTTGGGAAGCCTCTGCCGCTTGTGACCACAAGATGGCACATTAGAGCTCCGCACTGGGTTTGCCTGTTTTAACAGGTTTATTAGACCTCATTTTAATGGTTGTTAACAATGCCTGGCATTCATCCACGTTCAACGTGGGCTTGAATGAGAAATCCTTTTTTCCATTTATTTAAGTATTTTTCTGGATCCTTTATTTTTCCCTTTTCATTTTGTCTGTTATTGTAATTTTTTACAGTTGCGCGCGCTATGTCCTGTTTTTTCTTCTGTTTATTCGTCTGCCTATCCGGTTTTCTAACACAATTCCCCATTTTTAGATGGCCAGGAACGTTACCAGTCCGCCCACTGTAACACTATTACTGCCCAATTTTGGGGTGGGTTCGTGGTCAGGAACGTTATCAGTACGCCCACTGTAACACTATTACTGCCCAATTTGGGGTGAATTCCTTCACCCTATTTATTTTTAAACCTGACCTCTAAGTAGTTGTGAATCACCGTCACACTACTTCCTACACCCCTTTTTATTTTTAAACCTGACCGGTCAGTAGTTGTGAATCGCCGTCACACTACTTCCTAAAACCACTGCATTCCTGCAATGGTTTTAACCACCAGGAAAAGTACAGGGCGTCACCTTATACTACCATTACTTGCTCGTCAGCTGACCTGTGGTTCTTTAAAAATGAGAAGTTGTTAGGCCTGGTCTTTCTTTGTATATTTCTACTACAGTCAATTTAAAAAGGGAAAGAAAAAAAAAATATAACTTACTTTCGAGCTCTATCAATTGTGGACAGCTGTCACCAGATAGAGCTGGGAGGAAGAGAATCTCTGGCAGAGTTCCCTCAAGTCGGGTTTTCAATACTGATGGATGTCATCAGACTGTGCATGGATTTCAACCTGCAGGCCGACTCCTCCCGCTCCATCTGGATCTCAGCTGTCCCGGGTTTCGGCACCACGTATGTCAGAAGTCTGAAATATAAACCTCACAAATACAGAGTACAAAAAGGTATTAGACTGAATCAAAGATCAGACTTAAGACACGCAGAGCATTTGAAGTTTTTACTTGCAAGGAGCAATCAAAACAAACCTTGTACAGGATGAGCTGAATGCTGGTGAGGCAGTCTCGCACAGCAACTTTTATACACAAAGATAAGACAGTGACAGTTTTACAACCCGTTCTTTCCCCCCACACAGGGGAGTGATGAGTAAAAGCACACAGTTTGTACACAACAGTCTTTTGCAGAGAAGATAAAGAAAAAGTACAAGATATGCAAAGGATGAGTCTTGGCACACAACGCTCCAGCTACACCCACCCACATGTGGGGACATCAGTCTCAGATTCATGAATCATTAATAAAATGATAACTGTTTATATACATATATACAATTTTTCCAACAGTTATTAGGACCTTTCGAGGGCTTTTATTGTGACAGCGTCACAGCTGTACTTCCGGCTGTCAAAGCTGAGCCGGCGTCATGATAGCTGTTTGTCATTTTCATTAATTACATTCCCCTTTCCTGGTTGGTTTATGTCCTGTACTTAAGGGAGCAGCTGAGGCTCACTCCTCGCTGCGACCTACACACATATACACCTTCGTGTTCATGGACTGGAATTCCTACCCCCGACTCCAGTCTTCTCTCTGTGTTTTGGATTCTTCGTGCTCATCTCTTGTGTTTGTTTTACAGCGTAGGTTCCGTCCTCACTGCACCTTCTCATTTGTGTCAGTGTTTACTATTTTGTGTTCTAGTTCATGTACATGTTTTGCCCCACATGGCTATTTACTTTATCCTTTTGTCCTTTTGTTTAATAAACAAGCAAACTTACTTCTGGCTCCTGGCACCTCATTAATGCCCTGCAAGGGGCACTCATGACACGTAACTTATCATAGACAGAGTTATATATCAAGTGATGAGAATCATCTAGCGAAAGCAGCATCTCCCAAAATATTACACATAGTACATTCTAGTCCGAAAAAACACACAGCATCAATCTTCATTTAAACAGCTTCACTGCATGACATTGCTCCATTCCAAAAATGAGGTGACCCTCATTAATCGACATCTGGCAGGGATTCAACATCTCATATGCAAAAAGAAAATAAGAATGTAAAGGTTGCTAAGCATTTTCAGCAGAAGTTATCTCAGAAAAACATTGCATCTTTAGAAAAAAACATTTAATATGAAATAAACCAGAAAAAACAACCCACCCTGGGCGGGGGGGGGGGGGACCCAGCCACGGAGGGACCACGACAAAATAAACCAAAACAAAGAAAACACTCATGACCCACAACCTGAGCACTACAGTGGCCCAGACTCCAGGGACCTCAAACGCGACTAGGGCAGATCAGGCGGCCTACCGGAGTCCAAAACCACCGGAACGTATGGCAGAATGTGTCCAATGACTGCCCAGAGTACCAGAACCACCCGACCAGATGGTGAAACCCGTCAGGTGGCCTCCCAGAGTACATGAGCCACCGGTCCACCAAGCACAACATGCTCCCCCCAGGCGGCAGCAGCTGGAATCCAGGCTCTCAGGAACTCGCCTTGTCACCAGCATGGGAAAGGCAGGACCAGCGCTGTGGCTGATTGGCCGCCAACAAAACCTGCTGGCCAATAGTGGGGACTGGCGATGGTGGTGGTCAACCAGCAAAAAGGCCCGGCGAAGGAGGGAAGAGGCTGCGCCGTGGGGACCTCCAGTGAGGATGGGGAGTCCATGATGACCTCAGGCTGAGGTGCGACACCCACAGCAGCCTCGGGCTGAGGCGCAGCACCCACGGCAGCCTCGGGCTGAGACATGGCAATTACGGTGGCCCTGGAATGGGGCATAGCACCCATGATGGCCCTGGACTGGGGCGTAGCACCCACTTCAGCCCCGGACTGGGGCACAGCACCCACAGTGGCCCCGGACCAGAGCATGGTACCCATGACAACCAGGCTGACCCGGAAGAACACCAGGCCAAGGACATGGTCCATCAATGGGGCCCAAGACTGAGGTGCTGCACCCACAGTGACCCTGGACTGAGGCGCAGCTGCACTCGCAGAGACCCCAGACTGGCATGTAGCTGCACACATTGAGGCCCCTGACTGGGGCATAGCTGCGCCCATGGAGGCCCTGGACTGGGGTGTAGCTGCACATACAGAGACCTCAAACAACGGGGGAACAGCACCCACGGACACCTTAAATGGAGGGGGAGCAGCAACCATGGAGATCTCAAATGGAGGGAGAGCAGCATCCATGTAGACCTCAAACTGAGGGGGAGCAGCACCCACGGAGACCTCAAATGAAGGGGGAGCAGCACCCACGGAGACCTCAAACGGGGGCGGGGTAGCACCAATAGAGACCTCAAACAGAGGGGGAGCAGCACCCACGGAGACCTTGAACAAAACATAGACAACCACCGGGTCAGGGTCACCGGCAGCAGTGTAGCCCACCGAGGATAACTCAGGCGCAGCGGAGGGCTGCACCCGGCCCTCCCCACCAAGAGCCAGGCAAGATTTCTCTAAGACTGATAATGTGAAAACAAAAAAGAAAACTTGGCTGAGCTTGATCTCCACCGCAGTCCAGGACTCCGGTGAGCAAGGCTGGGATGTCTCGGCTCTCTCCGTTGGGGCGTCCATACCTCGCACAGCCACCTCAGATGGCAGATGGGGGGGTCTCAGTCCTCTCTGTCTGAACATCCACTTCGGACACGACCACCTCAGATGAGGAGGAAAGGAAAAATACCGGAACAAAGTCACCGGCAGTGGCGGAGCTCAGCGAGGAGAATTCAGAAGCAGAGGACATCTGCAGCCAGTTCTCCTCACCACAAGCCAGACGAGAATTCTTTAGATCTTTGGATGTTTGTACAGAGCAGAGTACTTGCCTGGACTATAGCTTCACCGCCACTCATGCCTCCGGCAACTCTGCTGTGATGACCCCATCAGCAGGCGTGATGGTTAGTGGAGCCCCCTGCTGATTGACCTCCTGGAGGGATGGCTGCTGCTGGAGGTGACCTTACCGGTGGTGCCGGATCCCATGCCACTCAATCCGGGGACACCCAAAAGTCGGGTCAGGATTCAGAGCATGGGTGGCGCTTCCCTCCAATCCTGGATGTGGCCGCAGGGCTGGAACAGGAACTCCCAGGGCTGCTGGTTTCTCAGCCATCTGGCGGCTCCCTCCCAGGGGCGATGGACTCTCAGAGGCCACAAAGAAACAGATGGGATAGGGAAGCAAGGGTGAGAAAATAGCAGCAGGTGGTGAGAACTCAGCTAAACTTGTCTGCTGTAGCTGAGCCTCATCACCAGGAATAAGGCAAGGTATATCATTATGAAGAAAAAAGGAATGACACCCCACCTGCCTTATTTCCAGGCGCCTGATTGTTCTTACTGCTGCGGTGGGATCAGATGAAGCTCCTCTGCCCACCACTGATGTTACCTGAGAAGGAGGCTGAGGCTCGGGTCTCTGGTAATGGAGGCAGGACGCCGGAGCTCGGGGCTGGGGAGGAGCCGATGGTGCCAAGGTCTGGGAATGCCCTCTCACTGGCACAGACCATGGTTCATAGACAGAGCTCCTTTCGTGATACTCCCACTGTAAATCCTCCAACTGAAAAACCCTCTCCCTTCCGTTGGCGTGCAGCACAAGCCGAGGGTGATGCTGTACTGCTGCCTCTGCCAGGCTCAAGTTCCAAAGAGCATCTGTTAGGATGGGATATGTCCATCCATTTGCCAGAGCACAGATCAGAGCTCCCACCTCAAGCCTCATGAAAACTGTCTTTTGTCTGCTGACATCTCAGCAGGCATATGATGGCAAAAGGGGGGGGGGGAGAACGTAATTACATGAAAAAGAAAAAAAATTGCAGAACCCACAAAGGCTGGTGTCACAGTAATCATGTCCTTCAGTCATGAAGCGCCCGTTTCACAGGCGAAACAAGAACACCAAGTGCTATCTGTGGGTTTGCACATTTATTAACATAAAGACAGACAAAACGCTAGCATACAAATACTAAACAATAAGTGTGTGGCGCTAACAAACAGAAACACAATGAGAAACTCTGGAGGAGAGTAGGATTCGACATCCAGGGGGACATGAAGCTGGGAACACCGAGCCAGGGGCGGAGCCGGAGCTCTCCCGAAGGCTGCAGGGGCCAACAGCTGGAAATAAGGTAAACACATACCTGGACAGAGCTCCCCTACTCTCCTCAACAGCGGCCCCAAACACACTCAGGATGGACAGTTCTGCTCCTGAGGACGGGGTAACATGGAAGAGGTACACTACAAAATACAGAGGTTTGTCGTGCCCTTATATGCAGGCCATAATCAATGACAGGTGTGGATACATGAGTGGAGAAAATAACAGAATGGATGCCAGGTGTGCAGGTCTGACCAATTTGACAGCCAGAAGCTGCACGGGGCTGTCAAAATTAAACATAACAGGAAACCATAATAAGCAACAACAACACAATCCCAAAAATTTGAACAAAACTACAAATAGAAAACAATACAATAACTAGACCAGATAAACAGATAATCAACAGACAGAAAAACACCAAACTTAACAGAAGGCTGGGCATGGTGCTCACCCGTGTCCAGGATTATGACAAGAACACATCCCCATCCTCTTTCATTTATTTTAGCCCAGCTGTCAAAACAGGTGATGCGATGGTCGGATGTTTTCTCATTGGCTGAAAGTATTTTCATCATTACTAAAATCAGGAGCTGTAGTTTCATAGTCTCACATTGTGGTATTTTAATGCGAGTTTTTTTTTTTTTTTTTTTTTTTTTTTTTTTTTTTTTTTAGATGCTGTTTGAGAAAACTACAACTGCCAAAGTGGCTAGTGGGAGTGGCTGCCTTACCGGCCACTGCTGAAATCTTTCCACCATTGGCGGGTTTGCGGGTCTTAATGTCAAGCCCTGGTGATCTCTATTTAATTTTGAGCAGATTAGAGGAATGGCCTAGGAGTTCATTTTGACTTCAATTGCACATTTTTGAAATTATGGTCCAGAAAACTTCATTGTTAGAGCATAAGACCATTGGGAAAAGTTATGGAAAACTTTACTGATTAGAATGATGAAAGAATTTTGAGTCTAGTTCCAGCTGTCTGGAGATATTTGCAAAAACGTAAAACTTTATTATAGCACTACCTATGGATGCAGTGCCTTGATTTTGGGTCTCTGAGTAGTATAGCGAATTTCTGATCAGACTGTAAAATTTCATGTTTCTACATATTACCCTTTTAGTTCCACCTTTACTTTTAGCTGAGAAAAAATAATAGAAAGAATCAGAAAAAGAAGAATCAGAACAGTGTTTCGTAGAGCACATCTTCTTGAGATCCTCATAACCACGAGAAGACTTACTCAGACTCAGCTTGGTTTTGGTGACATCTATAACAAAGACACATTCAGAAAGAAAGAAACTGGTATTCTTAAACAACAGCACAAGCAAGAATTGATATCGATTTACTGTAGAAAAACATCCTTGGCATCAGGTGCCTTTGCAGAAATAACATAATGTAGGCGTGTTGTATCAGTGTTCTCAAGCCTCTGACATTAGTTTGCTTAGATTTTTGACAACTCTTCCATGCAAGCCCCGTTAGGTACAACATATTGGAAGGATTGTGCTGTCCAACTCAAATCCCACAACACTGACTTTGAATCTCTGCTTTAACTATGCTGTTCCACAGCCATTCACCGCTTCCTTTTAAGCCATTCCTTAGTGGCTTTTGTTTGTATGTTAAGAATCATCTGGTTGAAGGGTTACTTACAGGTCAAAATCAAGTTTAGGACAGATGGTTTCACATTATCTTCTCGTACTCTTTATGATGCTGCATTTGCAGCTGAATCAAAAGCTGCAAAATGCCGAGTCCCTAAGGCAACGTCAAACTGCAATATTTCCACCACAGTTCACAGTTTCTTCTCCTCAAACACCAGAAATGTACTGCTACACTTATTTTATCTAGTCTATGCAGGCTAGATTTTTTTTTTCCAGTAGGCCTAGACCTTAATGTTCAATAGGCAACATGCATGCTTCTTGTGGACTTCAATTCTTGTTCATTGATTTCAACAGAATTTGTTGGGAGCTTGTTGGAAGTCAATTCTGCACAATTTTTCAGGTGTTAATAGCATTAGAAACTTCATTTCAAATACTGCTTTCAACGCCTTGCAGTGCTTTTGGATCATGGTGTCAACACATTAAGTTAAAGTAAACCCAAATGGGTGGAAAGACTAAATGTAAAATGGTTTAATTGGGAAGCACTTATTTTCTGTGCACAAAGGCTCCTTTTATCCAGTGTGCAAAGTGTTGTGCCAGTGAAAAGAAAACTGAAAGGTAAGCAACAATTAAAATGGCTTGTTTCATTACTACTGACGGGCTGCAGGAGAAGCTCATTTATTCTGAAAAATGAAAAGATTTCCTGGTGAAATGTTTTGGGATTTTTTTTTTTAAAGAATTGAGCTGGAAAGTACCATTATAAGTCAAAGTTCATGACCTGAGGCATTCATAATTACAGGCACAGAATATGGAAAATGGGATTTCCTGTGTGTCACCCATTTTCATCATTTACACCATAAAAATTGGAAAAGCTATTTTTTTAATTAAAGTTTTAGTTTTAGTTTTGTTGAACAAAGGCTGGAAAGTCAGCATATTTCTTAATATATTTCATTTTCAACATAAATATATATTTGATCCAGAGGTTGTACCAAACGTTTTTGTTATCAAATATTTTGACAGACAGGCTTGTAACAATTCAGTCATAATCTATTGTTATCTGTCATTTTAATTGACTTTAATTAGCTCCCCCTCAGTTTAATCTGTCAAATGACAGACAGCTTTCAGAGTTTTCAATCATTACTGAAAAAAATCTGTCACTAAAGGACAATTTTCAGTTAACACAACCTCTGATTTGATTCCTGCATGTGAATACAGCAATTAGACTTCATTGCAGACCCGCTACCTACCATCTGCATGGTCACTAAATGGTGAATACACATGGTTGGTCCACGCGGATCCTCTGTACACTGGAAGATGACAGAACTTACATCACCTGCACGGTCACTTGAAGGTGACATGCTATCACAAATCCAGCTTCAGACTACATCATCTCTGAACTCTCTTCATGAATTAGCTCATTAGCTGAAGGCCATCAGAAAGCACTTATTATCATTACTGCTATTATTGCTACTACTATTATGCACTTCAAGAGCTGTTTTGAGTATGCGCAGACTCACTGTTCGAGGGGTCCTGAAGCTGGTGATGTAGGAAGTTTGGATTTCACTCCTGGTTGTGCTGTCAACTCAGCTGGTACCTTCCTCTGCACACTAGAGCGGATACAAGATATCTCCCCACATGCACAGTCACACACAAGTATAACTTTGTGCGCACACATTATTTTCTGCAGCCTCCATTTCAGTTGTGCAGTTCAAAGATTTGTCTCTCTGAGTGTGAAATAGCTTCTCTACTGGCCATAGTTGCACACTTTTATTTCAGGGTTTTTTACATTAATGTTTGCCATTCATTGTTATATTTGTCTAATGTCTTCCTTAAATGGTCACTAAAACTAAACTGCTGTAAAATACAGAAGTTTCTCTGGATAAAACATCTCAGTTTCCCATAGCTTACTGATAAATATATTTTTCTATGACTAGAGACTACATGCACTTCCACAGCTTCAGGTTTCTATGTTCCACACACTCTGTTAATGAGAAACTGACAAGGTTAAACATCTATTATGTTCACTGGATAAAGATGTTCAGTAATCATTACCATGAAGGTGTGGGAAATAACAAACAACTTTGGGATTATTTTAACCTAATGCTATTTTTCTTTTACCACACAGACTATTTCTTCTCTGTTGATTGTGTTGTGAACATTCTATGTGCACTCTGAAGACAACAGCAGGATTCAACCAATTTCTTTTTCTTTCTTCTTCAAATCTGGAACTGTATCATTATAGTGGACCTGAAGGAATACACAGTGTATTAAGAGGTAAAAATGACTCCGCTTTACTTGATGTGAGTTTATGTTATCACAATCCTTTTAACTGATTTATCATGTGTTTTAAAAAAACAAAACAAAACAAACAAAAAAACCCCCTAAAAACTAGAACTGCACTGAACACAGATGCAGACCCATGCCTTACAGCCCTATCCCTGTTGGAATCTCATAGAGTAGGGAAAATCCCTGCTTGACTTTCCGCTTCAATTCTGATGGGACACCATGACCCATTCTCAGACCTTACTGATCTTCAAGTTCAAATGCAAGGTCAAGGTCTTTCAAGAGACATCCAAGACCCTGTTCTAACTTGCTATTGTGTGATTGGGAGGTTTGTTAGTTAGCAGGATTACACAAAAACTGCTTGATTGATTTTGATGAGGTATTCACCAGAGGTGGCCATTGGGGTAAGGATGAATACATTACATTATGGAGGTGATCCATGAGTACATACCTCTGTCAAGGCAAGGCAAGGCAACTTTATTTGTATAGCACTTTTCATGTACGAGACCATTCAAAGTGTTTTACATAAAACAAAGCATTACAGCAAGTTTCAAAAGGAATACATAATAATTTAAAAGCAAACTAAATAATATATTAAAGACAAACAGAAACAAGCTAAAATAGAATAAGATAGATAAAGTGCAAGAAATAAAAGTTACAGTGCATTGTGGGAGATTAACAATTGCTCTACTGTAAGGCTGCGTCAAATAGGAAAGTTTTTAACTTGGATTTAAAGCAGCTGAGAGTTTTAGCAGCCCTGATGCTTTCTGGGAGTTTGTTCCACATGTGAGGGGCATAAAAAACTGAACACTGCCTGACCATGTTTGGTTGTGACTCTGGGTACAGAGAGTAGACCTGACCCTGATGACCTGAGGGCTCTGGGTGGTTGATAATGGACCAGGAGATCTGAAAGGTATTTTGGCCCTAAACCATTTAGAGCTTTATAAACCAACAGCAGTATTTTGAAATCTATTTTTAAATCAAGGCCTTATCTCACAGTGTCAATGTAATGTAATCGTCCAACCAGCCGTCTGTCTTTCAGCAGGATTACATAAAAACTACCGTACAAATTTGGAGGTACGGACAGAGATATGGACGAATGGATGGTAGGCTGTAGAGTGGGAGGAACAGCAGGACAAACAGAGCCTTGGCAGAGGTATGCGCTCTCTGAGCGCCCTCTAGTATAAATATATTTTATACTGTGTGTAGAACCATTACTTTTCTGATTCTAGAAATGTCAGACCTAAAGTTTTTAAGGAATACTGCTTCATCTGTAAGGAGTGATCAAAAGTGTATTACTGTATTGTGGAGGAATGACAAGACGAGACACGAGCGCTGCTGATTCAGACTTTATTCCTCCAACAACAAGACTGGGCTCCGGGTGCCAAGGTGTACATATTTATACCCTCTCTCTCCTCCTTCTTGGCACCAAGAGCGCATACATTCATAGCATACATTCACACCTAGTACCCCAGGTGTCAAGGCACATATCTTAAGATAAGATAAGATAAGATAAGCCTTTATTAGTCCCACAACGGGGAAATTCCAGGATTGCAACAGCACAGGGATAGCAACACTCAGAGCAACAATCAGAAGGCAAGAAAAAAAAAAAAAAAAAAAAAACAAGCAAGAGCAGCTAATATACATATGTACGTATTACTATAATATATATATATATACACACACACACAGACACACAGTGCAGAGCATTGTAGCTGGATGGAATAAATATATGAATATATGAACACACAGTGCAGAGCATTGTAGCTAGATGGAATAAATATGTAAATATATAAACACCCACAGTACGGAGCAATGTAGCTAGATGGAATAATATGTAGATATATAAATATATAAACACACCCAGTGCTGAGCATTGTAGCTAGATGGAATAAATATGTAAATATATAAACACACACAGTGCAGAGCATTGTTGCTAGATGGAATGAAACAGCATAACCGTCTACTTAGTTATCCTACATGGTATGATTATGTGCCCATACATATTCTCACCCTCCATAGCGACCGGTAAGTTCCTAGTTGTATGCCGGAGGGGACCATTGTGTAAGTCTATTGCATCTTTTGCATTCAAAAAACTATTAGTTTGTTACGTCTTTTTGCTATCTCTGCGAGCAGCCCTGCTTAGGTTGTACAGTCTGACAGCCGTTGGTAGGAAGGACCTACGAAACCTCTCGGTTGTGCACCTGGGATGATGTAGTCTGCTGCTAAATGAGCTCCTCAGTGCATTCAGTATGTCCTGCATAGGGTGGAACTCGGACTCCAGCAGAGATGACAGTTTAGCCACCGTCCTTCTCTCTCCTATCTCCTCCATCGGATCAAGGCGCTGCCCCAGGACAGAGCTAGCTTTCTTAATCAGTTTGTTCAGTCTCTTCCTATCGGCTGCAGTAATGCCACTGCCCCAGCAGACCACTCCAAAAGTGATGGCTGATGCCACCACCGTGTCATAGAATGACTTCAGCAGCGCCCCTTGTACACCAAAAGACCTGAGTCTCCTCAGCAGGAACAGCCTGCGCTGTCCCTTCTTGTAGAGTGCATCAGTATTGTGTGACCAGTCTAGTTTATTGTTCAGATGAATACCCAGGTACTTATAGGATGTCACCATCTCGATGTCTGTTCCCTGTATATTTACTGGTACTGTGAGGGGCTGCCCATGCCTGCGGCAGTCCACCACCAGCTCCTTAGTTTTCCTCGCGTTGATCTGGAGGCAGTTCCGATGGCACCAGTCCACGAAGTCCTGGATAAGCCCTCTGTACTCAGCTTCATCTCCATTGGAGATGAGGCCAACGATCGCAGAGTCATCAGAGAACTTCTGTAGATGGCAGTGTGTTGTGTTGTGTGAGAAGTCCGCAGTATAAAGAGTGAACAGGAAGGGAGCCAGCACCGTTCCCTGGGGGGCCCCCGTGCTACTGATGATCGTGTCGGACACACAGTCCCGGGTTCTCACAAACTGAGGCCGGTTCGTGAGGTAGTCCAGGATCCATGATGACAGGTGCTGGTCCACCCCTGCGCGCAGCAGCTTGTCCTTCAGGATCATCGGTTGGATGGTGTTGAAAGCACTGGAGAAGTCAAAGAACATGATCCTCACCATATTCCCGGGCTTCTCCAGGTGGGACAGAGAACGGTGAAGGAGGAAGATCACCGCATCCTCCACCCCAATGCCATGCTGGTAGGCGAACTGGAGTGGATCCATCGCTGGTTCCACCAGGGGGCGGAGGTGAGCAAGGAGCAGTCTCTCCAGGGTCTTCATCAAGTGGGACGTCAAGGCCACCGGTCTGTAGCTGTTCAGGTCTTTGGGGTGGGAAGTTTTTGGTACAGGTACCACACAAGATGTTTTCCACAGCTGTGGTATCCTCCCCAGTTTCAGGCTCATGTTGAAGATATACGTCACAATCCCACACAGCTGGTCTGCACAGGACTTGAGGAGCTTTGCGCTGATGCCGTCCGGTCCCAGCGCCTTCCTCGCCTTGATCTTCCTCAGCTCCGTCCTCACCTGGGTCCTGGTCAGGGTCAGGATGGGGGGCTGTGTGTTGGGAGTGGGGGGGTGTTGGTGGAGTGGGGAGTGGGCAGCAGGACTTGATTTCTTTAGAGGCAGCAGTGGTTGTTGTGCAGTCAGGGGGGAGGGCGGTTGGTCAAATCTATTGAAAAACAGATTCAGGTTGTTCTTCACACATTTCCTCCCCCCGGGCACCACGGCACCTACATTTACATAACTTAATTTCTCCCCTCTGGATGCCACATCACCTGCATCTGCCTCTCCTGCCTGAGGCGCACACATTTACATTTCTTGCCCCTTCCCCCCTTTCCCCAAGTCACTGGGATGAAAGTAGGACCTCCCGGTGCCCCCCCCCCCCCGAACACCCAGAAGGGGCCTTAACCGTCTGGTACCTTGGGCTTGAGCAATCGCCTGTAATGGTTGTAATGTGGAGCAGCCGGGCCGACCGAAGGACTTTCCTCTAGAGGTGGGGAGGCAAAAAAACTCGGTCTCCGGTGAACAGTCCTCTGAAGTGGGAAAAGGTGGGGAGGGAAAAGATTCGGTCTCCTGGGAACAGTTCTCTGAAGGGAGAAAACCAACCTGTGGACCCGCTGCAGGCGAGCGTCCACACCAGAGAGCCTGGGCCAGCACCACCTGCCAACACATAAGCGGGCTTAATTCTGTCTATACAGATGGTTTCCCTGCGTCCCCCAAAACCTAGCACAAAATGTTTCGTCCTCGTTTCTAAAACTCTGAAAGGGCCATCGTAAGGCAGACAAAGTGGGGTTCTGTGGGCGTTGTGTCTAACAAAAACAAACATGGTCTTCTCCAAACGTTTCGGAATGAAAGCACAGGGAAAACAATGGTGCACAGGCCCCGGAATGCTGCTTGCCTCTGCCCTAGGAAAAAGGCACGCAGACAAGTTAGTACTGGGCATGGGACTTTCTGGCAAAAATTCACCTGTGATCTGTAATGGTTGACCAAAAACGAGCTCAGCCAGGGAAGCTGCCAAATCCTCTTTAGGCACAGAGTGCAACCCCAGTAGGACCCAAGGCAGGCGCTCAACCCAATCTGCTTCCGTCAATGAGGCCCTGAGCATGGCTTTAAGTGACCTGTGGAACCTCTTGCAAAACCATTCTCCTGCAGGTTGTATGTGGTGGTGCGGTGAACTTTGACCCCCAGGCTCTTGGCCATAGTGGACCAGAGTTCTGAAATGAACTGGGGACCCCGTTGGAGGTGATGTCTGATGGGGAACCAAAACGTGTGACCCAGGATGGCAAAAACACATGGGCAATGTTGGCGGATATGGTGGAAGCCAGCGGAACTGCCTCTGGCCAACACGTGGTGTGGTCGACTATTGTCAAAAGGTGTGTAAAACCCTGCAATGGTGGAAGGGGGCCCATTAAATCCACATGTATGTGGTCGAACCTCCTGCTCGGAATCTGGAAAGGTTCAAGGGGGGTCTTGTTGTGCCTCTGAACCTTAGTCCTTTGGCATGCAACGCATGCTGCAGCCCACTCCTTCACATCCTTGTGTAAGCGTGGCCAGATGAATTTAGACGCCACCAGCTTAACAGAAGCCCATATGCCAGGGTGTGAGAGAGAGTTGACGGACTCAAAAACGCGGTGGTGCCAAGAGCCCGGAACCACCGGGCGGGGGCGGCCAGTAGAGACGTCGCAAAGCAAGGGGAGAGGGGGGGCAACCCTCTTGTACCACCCTACTTTCCAGTTTAAGTCCCATACCCACGGATCGGAGCATGCAAATGTCTGAATCTCCTGGTTGATCAGCGGCCATGGCGGAAAAATTAATACCCACGTAGACCGGAGAAATCAGCACGTGCAACAAACAGTCAGCCACAACATTGAGCTTCCCAGCCACATGTTGAATGTCAGTCATGAACTCCGATATTACGGCTAGGTGCCGTTGCTGCCGAGTCGACCACGGTTCTGAGATTTTGGACATTGCGTAGGTTAGAGGCTTGTGGTCGACAAATGCAGTGAGTTCGTAACCCTCGAGCCAGAACTGGAAGTGACGCGTGGCCAGGTGGAGGGCTAACAACTCTCTATCGATATACTTACACTCGTTGTCGCGCAGAGTACGGCTGAAAAAGGTGAGAGGTTGTCACGAACCAGAGACGTACTGTTCCACCACTGCCCCTACCGCAATGTCAGATGCATTTGTAGTGAGTGCGATCCATGATGACGGGGATGGGTGGGCCACAAAAGCCGCACTGGTGAGTGCCGCTTTGGCGCCTGCAAAAGCCTGGACCCGATCAGGGGTCCAGTCAATGTTATCTGCAGGTTTCTTCTTCTTTAGCGCACCGTACAGTGGTTGCAGCAGCTAGGATGCTCGGGGAAGGAAACAGTTGTAAAAATTGACCATCCCCAGAAATTCCTGCAGTGCCCTCACAGTCTGCAGACGCAGGAAATCTGACACAGCCCATATCTTATCCGGCAGCGGAATTGCACCCTCAGACGAGATGCGGTGGCCCAACAAATTGATCACTGGCAGCCCAGACTGACACTTCACCGGATTAACTATCAAACAGTGTGCTTCCAACCGACAGAAAGCTTGTTTCAGATGGGAGAGGTGCTCTTCCTTTGATGCACTAGCCACCAGAATGTCATCTAGGTAGATGAACACGAATGGCAAGTTGTGGAACACCATGTCCATCATCCTCTGAAAAGTCTGAGCTGCACCCTTCAGCCAGAATGGCATGCATAAAAATTCGAAGAGGCCAAAAGGTGTTATCACTGCCATTTTTGGGATGTCTTTGGCGTGAACCGGAACCTGGTGGTAGCCGCGGACCAGATCCACTTTAGAAAAAATGCACATTCAGGCCAGGTGCATCAAAAAATCATGAATATGTGGGATGGGATAGCAGTTGTGCTCAGTGATGTTGTTCAGGCGATGGGAATCACCACATGGCTGCCACAAACCATCGGACTTTGGCACCATGTGCAGTGGCGATGCCCAAGTACTATTGGAGCGCCTAACAATCCCCAAATGTTCCAAGTTAGCAAACTCTTCCCACACGATGGCTAGCTTAGCCGCATCCAGGCAGTGTGGACATGCAAAAACCAGCGGACCCTTTGTAATGATAAAGTGCTAAACCTCATGCTTGGTCACAGTAGCAGAAAAGGTAGGCACCGTGACCACGGGAAACTCAGAAAGCAAATGTTGATATACATCCCCGGAGGCTAAAAAATTAGCATGTGTTAGTGGCCCAGCTCCCCAAGTCATACAACGCAGTGAAGAAAAAGACATAGCATCCACTAAACGTCTGTTAGCACCATCTACAAGCAGACCATAAGCACACAGAAAATCAACACCTAAGATAGGAACCAAGCAAGCAACTACCACAAAGTCCCACTTGTAGTTGCGTCCATGCAAACACACAGTCACTGACCTTTCTCCAAAAGTCTTGATAGGGGATCCGTTGGAGGCCGTTAATGATGGGCCGCAGCCTTTGGCCAGCCTATCAACAGCAACTGGCAAAATAAGACTCTTCTGCGAACCAGAGTCAACCAAAAACCGTCTCCCGGAACACGTGTCCTCGATGAAAAGCAGTTTCTCCCTATTGCCAGTGGTCATAGCTGCTACTGACTGCTGGCTGGCCCATTTCCCTGGCATCTTGAAACGGCACGGTGGGAGACAACGCTCCGCGTCAGGGCCAAAATGCTGATGGTAGAAACACACCGTCCTATTCTGGCATCTCTGAATTGAGATGTGGAACAGGACCTTTGGCTCCTCAATCTCAGTGGACTTCGCCGAAAATCCCAGTCCCACCGTCTGGACTCCGAAACTCCTACTTACCGGAATAATGTGGTCTGCTTGTTCTGCCAGCAAGCGGTAGTCACTGGCAGCCAGCAGTGGTGAGTTGGCCAAAATTGTCTGTGCCAAAACCAGCATTTTCCTCAGGAAGAGATGGATGAAGAGTAAAGATCCATCATCTGTGCCCATCAACGCCAGCATACTTTCCATTAACTCCACAGGTGAGCCGTCGTTTAACTCCGAGTGGGTGAGGAGCTTCTCTGCTCTCTCTCCGTCAGAGAGGGTGTAATGCCATAACAACAGTTGTTTGAGAGCACAGTATTTCCCTTGGGCTGGGGGGGCTCGGAGCAGGCTCATGGCACTCTGTGTGGAGCGCGGGTCTAGCGAAGCCACCACGTAATGGTACTTTGTGTGGTCAGCAGAAACTCCGTGGAGAGCAAACTGAGCTTCCACCTGGATGAACCAGGCAACTGGGTCATGAAGCCAAAAGTCCGGGAGCTTGATCGCCACGGCGCATGAGGCCGGGGTTCTGGGGGGAAACCCTAGCGTGGGTGTTCGCGAAGAAGGGCTTGCTTCATCTTCCAGCCTTAGCATTCTCACGTCGTAGGTGACCATGTGGAGGAATGACAAGACGAGACACGAGCGATGCTGATTCAGACTTTATCCCTCCAACAACAAAACTGGGCTATGGGCACCAAGGTGTTCATATTTATACCCTCTCACTCCTCCTCCTTTGCACCAAGAGCGCATACATTCACACCTGGTACCCCAGGTGTCAAGCCACATATCCCCCCCCCCCCCGGGCGCCACAGCACCTACATTTGTAACACTTCATTTCTCCCCCCTGGGTGCCACAACACCTGCATCTGCCTCTCCTGCCTGAGGCACACACATTTACTGTACATTTCTTGCCCCTTCCCCCTATTCCTCAAGTCACTGGGTAAGAGTAGGACCTCCCAGTGTTCCACCACAGTATAATTAATGCTTAAAAGGATGGCAAATGAGCATGCTTTATGTTGCCTTTTAATGTTTGACAGCCTTACCTATATCTTTTTATCCACAAATGCACATCTTATCTACAACCGCAAACTTTGACCAGTGAGCTATTCAGAATTTCTCAGGGGAACCGCACACAGGCACAGACAGAACATACCAATTCTACACTGAATGGCCTCCATCAACCTGAATGCTTTCATCACAAATGAAGCAATAGTGAAAACCAACAAAACTAGATAAAAATAAATATGGTATACGTAACACAAATTTCAACTTTTTTTAAAGAGCTGACAGACTTGACAGGAGCTCTCTTATGTAATACAAGGCTAATTTGGACTTTGTGCATATTGAGAAGGGTAAAAGAAGTAATGAACTAAAATGCAAAGTTAACTTGAGTACATTTTCACTGCAGAAAATGTTTGCCAAAATCTTTTGTGTAGGTCTTTGTGATGTTGTTTATTTGGCAAGAAGCCTTTAGTGCTTCAGTTCAGCTCAATGGATTCTAAGTTGCTGCTGGTTACCGAGTTCCATATCACACAACCATCAGCACAATTTTAACTTTCCTGGGAAAAAGATTTGACGAAACCAAAACTTGCAGCTGCTTTTGCATCCTATAGAACTAGGCTGCATGGACTCTGTTTACATGGTCACAAGTAAACTGATTATAATCAGCTTTCTGGATATTACCTGATTATTCAAACTGTCATGTAAGCAGAGTAATCCAGTTATCTTCTTCAGTTAAAGGCCATTATCAGTTTATGAGAAAAAGGATTAACACATCTCGTTTATTTGCCCAATAAACCGTTTACTCGGTGCATGTAAACGCCATAAGCTGTTTCTTACCTTTATCTGTTTACTCCAGTAATCGGTTTATTCGTGACCATGTAAACAGGGTCATGGACACAGTGGGAATTCAGTAGAGCTCTTTGCAGTTCACCAAAACAACATGCATTTTAATGCCTCGCTAGTCATTTCTACTTTTAAATACAAAATGATCTCCACACGTTGGCAGGATAAGGATTGTCTTCTCTGCTGTTAACTGGCTGGGCTACACATTCACTGAAACTAGTCCTGAAAGGAAGTACAAGACACACATAAAGGGAGAAATGTTCTAAGAGTTGCTTGCTTTCATACTTCAGTCATTCCGTTACTTTCTTGTGTCAAGAAAGGAAAAGAGGAATGCAGTGAGATGTTAACAGAACAACTGTGCTTCAAAAATAACAGATGATTATTAGAATTGAAATAATTTTAGGTTTCATTATTCTTTGCTATTGTTGTAGTCAAGACCTCCTTAAGACCATACCAAGACAAGACTGACGCATTTTGATACGAGTGGACCCAAAATGCCCACACTGAGAGAAAACAATTTTAAAAATTTGAACAATGATTTTATTGATAAATTACTGTGTAAAGGTTTAGAACTGGCAACCATCCAGAAAAAGGAAGAAGAGAAAAAGGTGAGTTTAAAGGCCAAATGTCACGTAATTTTTTTTTCTAAATGACAACGAATTTTGATAAAATACACATAGCTTAAACCAAATATTCATACCGGAGACCATATCACCCACCCGTATTTACATAATTGCACAAAATACACCAGGCGAAGGCCCCGCCTTGCTCGCTGGCTTGTGACAGCCAATCCAGACCGCGGCCATGATTTTGACGTCACAAATTTCACCCTGGCTGCCCTGCCTATCCACATTCACACTTATCAACATTGGACAATCATGACGGAAAGTGACAGCGATTGTGAACAAATTAGTTTAGTTTTGTCTTTCTTTTTGTCTTTTCTTTTTGTCTTATTTTTGTCAGTGGTTCAGACAGTGACAGAGGCATAGAACCTTACAGGTTCGAGCCGTCCGAGACGGAATCAGATGCTTTGTCTGATGACAACAGTTCCGACGATGACCAGAGAGCAGAACCAGTGGAAAATGTCATTGAATTGGACATTAATCGCCTCCAGAATTGGGAAGCCGAAGGGGGTCTGTTGAGGGCGCCCCATAAATATTGATTTTTCGGAAGCCATTATTATTACAGTGGAGGAGAGCCGCTGCTGTCAAGAAATTGACCAGATCAATATGACAATGGAGGTGCATACCTGTCAAGAGAGACGTTTTCGCCGTATTTTAATACGGGGAAAATGCAATTTTAGCAAATACGGGCGTATTGCCATTTCTGTACGCCCAAAAGAAAAATATACGGGAAAAAAAATTATTGAGTGTGTTGAGGAACACGTCGTGTGTGTGAGACCCCCACAGCTAGGGTGCTGGCAGATCACTCAGCCTGAGCTATTCTCATTACTGTTAGAAGTGTGGACTCAATCATTAGGCTGATGGCCGCCCCGGGCAGATCGCTCAGCGGGAGCTATTCTCACTACTGTTAGAAGTGTGGACTCAATCATTAGGCTGATGGCCGGGGTGGGCAGATCGCTCAGCGTGAGCTATTCTCACTACAGTTAGAAGTCATTAGGATGATGGCCTAACACTTTCAGCTGTCCTGCGGCTGCGGAACAGAAAGGAATCGCCTTCCAAATCCAGAATTCTGCTTTTTTTATTTTGAGCCGGACGCTGAGTTGTGTTGTTATTGTCAAATATCCATGAATCCTTAAAATATTTGACAATAACAACACAAATTACATTTAAAACATTTCCCAGAAAAGTGTCCCTTATTACCCCGCCGTCCCTTATAGCCGCATTTTACGGTATTAAAATACGGCGAAAACGTATCACTTGACAGGTATGAAAACATTTCCCAGAAAAGTGTCCCTTATTACCCAGCTGTCCCTTATAGCCCCGTTTTAAGGTATGGGTGACATATCCAATTTTTTCTTTCTTGTTGCTCACTTCAATCTTCCAGTCTCCATATAAACAATCAATCGGGATACCCCAAGCATCAAACTAAGGTACAATCAATTTCGTCACTTCCGCCTTCTTCCCCAGGCGATTCCGGGGGCCGTGAGTAGGAACGTCAGGCCAAGCATGGCAGTTTTAAATTAACGAATATTCCGGAGTTACTGAAGCATATGCACCAAGACCCGAACGGATCGGTTCCCTTTTATATCTAGTTTCAAGACATTTTAAGGACCCTGTTACGTGACATTTGGCCTTTAATGAATGGTAAAATTGGTTGTTAATTTACCTAACTGATTTATCATACAGGTGAAGGAGCTGATGAGGAAATGATGAGTGCTTCATCTGTGGCTGCAGTTCTTCACCACGTGAGTGAGATCCAGTTCTTGGCTTTGATGTGGTTGGAGTCTGAAAGAAGTAGGACAGGGTGCCCCGGGCCCAAGGTCTTAGGGGTTAGGAAATGGATTTATATAGCTCGAGACTTACTTGGATTATGAAGGGGGAAATTTCCAGGTTGGTGGTTCCACCCAGGAGAGAATCCAAGTCCAGCAGGAGTGGTAAGTAAATAGGAGGTCCTGATTAAGGTGAGAAGCAAAAGCTATGAGTATTTGAAGGAATTACTTACAGTTTCCAGAATTGGGAGAAGGTGGATGAGGTAGGTATGAGAGCACTACAGTCACACAGCAGGAGAATGCCAAGATGCTGGCATGCAGAGTCCAACATTCCCATGAAGGGGGAGGGAGACCACCCACTTATGAAGGTTGTGACTAATGAGAAGCAGGTAGTGATGAGAGCAGCAGGAGATGATTAATTAATCAGCAGAGGAAATTGGTAAGATAGTGTACAGTAGCCTACAACAGCCAAGATCAAGTCAAGATCAAAATCTACAGTGCATACACAGTGGTCTTGGTCTTGACTTGGTCATCACTGGACTTTTGCGCCAGACTTGCTGCCATACACCAGTGTTTTTGTCAGTTTATGTCAGCGCATTCTCTGTTTTTTACTCTTTGTGTCACACCATATAATTACCAGAAGACAGTGCACCCTCTTTCCCTTTTATACACCTTGTGCCTGTTGGAAAATTTGTTTTTACATCACTGTGATAAGGAAATGAACTGGAAAATGCCCATAAACGTGTTCTGTGTCAGTGACAACTGACAATGTACTCCATCATTGTAATATGGCCTGTGGTCTTTCTGCACTCTGGTCATGGTCTAGTCTTGACTACAACACTACTTTTTGCAAACTAACCTTTGAAAGTTTCCTGTAATACTAATAGGACTAAAATTTGATGATGGATTCATTAAGTAATTGTATTATTGAGGCAAGGCAAGGCAAGGCAAGTGTATTTGTATAGCACATTTCATGTATAAGACAATTCAAAGTGATTTACATAAAGCATTACAGCAAGTTGCAAAAGGAATACATAAAAATTTAAAAGCAAACTAAAAAATAAATGAAAAAAAACAAAAAACAAGCTAAAATAGAATACAACAGAAACATAAGTTACAGTACATTGTAGACTACTGAAAGGCTGTGGCAAATAGGAGAGTTTTTAACCCCTTGCACTCCGGGCAATTTTCCTAAAAACGCCAAAAAATAATGTGCCCAAAGTAAATCGAAAGCTGTTCTTCAACCCTTGGCAGCATCTTCATGGGGTTGGTCTCATTTAAAAGAAAACACTTTGAATTTTTTGGCAAAAAAAACATAATCTCTCTACGTGCTCCGGCCACTGAGTTACAGTCATCTAAACATACTGAACTTGAAGAAAATAAATTTGGCCACGGTGTTTTTTTGGATACAAATGCTTGCAAATAACACACAGCTGTCCGATCCGGCTGGAAAATGCAACAGAAATGTAGAACCAAGTGTTATCCAGCTGAGGTCCAAATTTTGTAACAATACCACAAAAAATGAATATATTACACAGCTTTGTTCTCAGGCTGTTCCCAGGCGTTTTGGAACTGTGCCAAATTGTGCCAAATGGCACAGTTTGGAAAAACGTCTGTAACTTTTGAATAATTCAATGTAGAATCTTCGTTTTGGGCTCTAATGAAAGGTCACATTCAGGGCTGTGTCTGTGTGTGTGTGGGGGGGGGGGGGTCGTCCCCCCCCGCTACAAAGGAAGGAGTTCGGCCCTCGCTACATGACGGATTACACTCGTTGCATGTTTCCACAGCAACGCTGTCACAGCGGCTCCCCCCCCCTTGCTACTGTGTGTGTGTGGGGGGGAGGGTTGCCCTCCCCCTCGCTACAGAGGACGGCCATCGCTACATGATGGAATAGACTCATATGTCTATGTGGCGACCGCTGCGCAGTCAGCGCGGCTTCCCCCCGCGGACCGGGGGCGTTCGGACCGTGAACGCCCCCCCCCCATTCCTCTTCTGCAGCGGGGGGGGAGGGTGTTCACGGTCCGAACACGGCAAATGAACCGTTTATCGCAGCGCACGCACTTCGTACTTTGTGCGACGTACAGTTGTAATTTACCGATCGGTCAAAAGTCATTTTTGGATTACAGTTTTCAGGGAGAAATAATAATTTAGCTTATAACACCTTACCTCTTCACAGCAGCAGAGTCCTGGCGAACTTCTCTTCCCCATTGTCAGACGAATGTGACGCTGGTCCGCTCGTGGATCCCGGTCAAAACATAATTCCAATATTGCAGTTTTGGTGAATGATTTACGACCTTCGTCGTCGGCCTCCGTCGGTCTATGATGACGGAAGAGAATCCTAAACGTCTATTCTGCTGGAATGAGTGCAGGTCCCACTTGGGGGTGTTCTCCATGCTGCTGGGTCTGTAGCAGGTTCGTCCAGTGTCCTTTGTTTTCATCTGCTGCAACAGTAAATCTATCTTCACCCAGCCCAAACTTCTGTGCTTCAATTGGCTCCTGCATTCACAGTAGGCGGGTCCTCCTTCCTAGGTTTTCATTCATTGTCTCTTCATGGTTTCAGAAACCCAATTCAAGGCTCTTATTAGTCGAATGAGAGGTCAATCAGATGAACTAATCTGTTCGCGGCTGTGTCTGCAGCTTTTTTTTTCAGTGGTGCTTGGAGGCCACACCGCCTACATCACCACCATCAGTATCTCTATCATGCGTCATGCGCCCTAGGACGCAGAGACTTGCCCGCTCGCGGTACAACGGAGTGCAAGAGGTTAACCTGGATTTAAAGAAGCTGAGAATTTCAGCAGCCCTGATGCTTTCTGGGAGTTTGTTTCATATGTGAGGGGCATAAAAACTAAATGCTGCTTCAACATGTTTGGTTCTAACTCTGGGCACAGATCGTAGGTCTGACCCTGATGATCTGAGGGCTCTGGGTGGTTCATAATGGACTAGCAGATAGGAAATGTATTTTGGCCCTAAACCATTCAAAGCTTTATAAACCAACAGCAGTATTTTGACATCTATTCTTTGGCACACAGGAAATCAGTATAAACATCTGGACTAGCGTTACTGTCATGATCCTGGCTGCATTCTGTTGTCTCTGTCTCCCTAATTATTTATGACCCACAGCTGCTGCAGGATCACCAGACGCTTCTCATTTGTGCAGCCTTTAAATGGGGAGCAGAGCTTCATTACTTCAAAGGGACGTCGACTAAACATGCTACAGCTGACAGCTCCTCACTCCTGACTCAGCCTCTCCTCCAATGTGAAAAGCTGTAAGACTAAACTTTTATCTGCCTGCCTCCTCATTTCTTTGTTATCCTTCACTTACCTGTGCACAGGTAGATCATCCTCCTGCCGGACTTAGGATTCTTCCTCCCGGCGGTTCTGGATCTCTTGTCCTTCCGGCAGGCCCAGGATTCAGTCCTCCCATCGGAAGGGAGCCCCTGCCACCAGCTCAACACCTGTAAGTGAACATTAATGAACTGTGCAGTGATCTCTCTTTACTCCCTTGACTCAGGAGAGTCTCAGCCCATCACTGTAAATATCTACACCAGGATTTCACTCACTCACCCGTCACGACAGCCAGGAAGGGAACGAGGAATGATGGCGGTTTCACAGCCTGCAGCTCTCTGACCCGTAAGTCAACAATTCATTTCATCTGTGACATTTTCTGTGTCACAGTTTCTCATCCCTCTCCTCTCTTCTCCCCGCAGGGTTGTCAGATTCTCTGCGCAGTAAATCACTGTTACAAGTTCTAAATGAGTCCGTAGTCTGCTTCTGGGTCTAAATACCAAATCATGTCAGTATGTCTCCATCAGTTAGACCCAGCAGATGCTACTAAAGGCATGAATACGCACCATCTTAACATCGTTGAGAGTCGGTTAACTCAAATTTTTGATCAGCAGCAGACAGTTCTCTATCAGCTCACACAGATTAATTACTAACTAACTAACTAACTAACCTGCACTTATATAGCGCTTTTCTAGTCACAAAGACCACTCAAAGCGCTTTTCATTAATACTAACCCTCTATTCTAAGGGCCTATAGGAAACAGATATCTAGGGACAATTTAGAACAGCCAATTAACCTAACATGCATGTCTTTGGCATGTGGGAGGAAACCGGAGAAATCCCGGAGTAAACCCACGCAACACGGGGAGAACATGCAAACTCCACACAGATCACTGTTGGCCGGGGGCTGGGATCGAACCCACGATCCCACGATCCCCACAATCCCCCGGCCAAGGGTAAACTGTGCTGCCGCAGTGCTAACCACTGCGCCACCGTGCAGCCCCATTAATGAGCAGCATAATTTGCTTACCGCTGCTCATCACGCTCAGACCACTTAAGCTCCACTGGTTAGTTCCCTCTCTCCTTCCCCTCCGTCAAAACACTCTCCACCTGTCACACCGGTACCAACTCCGGCCCGTTTCTGTGGTAAAGTGGGAGGGGCCCGAGGCTTTCTTCTCCAGTGTAGCCTCGTTTTTCAGTGTGTACCGGGGGGGGTTTCCTACAGATCACAGTCGGATTAGTTATGTGGTTAACTTGCTGGAGGGGTGGGCCTTGGCTTGGGCATATGCTATTATGAACCTCTCCTGTTATCACAGTTACACTTATGATTGGTTCAGGCTGGAATTCACTCAATTTTTTGACCATTCAGATCGAGAAGACATTTTTACCACCCACCTCCTAATTCTCCAACAGGGATCCTGGTCCTTGGCCGACTATTCGATGGATTTCCGGGTTCTAGCAGTGGAAGTGGGGTGGGAGGAAGCGGCTCTCTGTAGTATTTTCGTATGAAGCCTCAGTTCCAGTCTTTGGGATGAACTGGCCCGGTTAGATAAACCTGCCGTCCTTAATGAGCTAATTTCTCTGGCTATTAAGCTAGATAACCGCCTTTGGGAATGCTCCAAGGAGCAATGTCAGATGGGCAGCTCCAAACATGAGATGATCCACTACCCTAGTCAGCTGGAGGAGTGGGGGGGCTGCGCACCACGTTGGGGGAACTGGCAGACAATAAATGATCCAGACCCCTTACCCAGTTTTGTTTACCCATTTGTTTTGTCCACGGCTGCAATGATTTTGGTATCACTGCTCTCATTGATTCTGGCATGAAACAGAGCTTTATTTTAGAGAGTCTGGCAACCCGACTTAAGCTCCCACATCAGGAGCTGGATGTCCCTTTAGATTTTGTAGCTGTTTCGGGAGACCCATTCACTAGGGTCTCCAAGAGAATGGAACCCATTTCCATTTTAGTTTCCGGCAACCATAGGAAAGAGTTACACCTTTTTATTTTACCTTCATCATTCTGAAAGGTTCATCGTTCTGAAAGCTGTTAAGCCAGGGGTGGGAGTGGGGATAAGCTCCTACTTTCTACAAAATGCCCCTACGGTGCTTGTCTCAAAGAGCCTCTGACAGCCAAGCCCAACTCCTAGCCTTCTCGTATGGCATACACCCTATGCCGGGTGGAACTGTTACTACTGACAGGAGAAGGGGCGAGGGCGAGTTACCGGCGCCCCAAAACCAGTGCTCCAGGTACAGTAGATGGGACTCATTAGCCGAGGAGGCAACCCATCTAGGAGAAGGAAAACTCTGATCTCAAACCTCCACTGCCTTGTGGCAAGACCCAATATGGGAAGGGCTTGGGGAGATAACCCTGAAGAGAAATCTGGAGTTGGAGTCCCGAAGGCAGTTTGACGTTATGCTCAACCTCAATCTGGCAACTCCTGCGACACACCGATACCAAGCAGTACTGGCCTTTGCCTTTCCCTTGGACCCTACCGGTGTTGTGGAGAGGGTGGACCTGCTGCATGGGCAACCACGAGTCCTCCATACACATTGCCCAGGCCTGTGCCCTGGAGAGGACACTCCAACGTCATGTCACGCAACGGAAGAACACGGGAAACAACAGTTCACCTTTTATAAGCCTCCGCTCAATTGGCGTAGAGCTGGGCACCAGGGGTTGTTTTCGACGGCGGGAGAGGTCATAGTATCTCACTGGACAGCTACCACTAGCCTCAAGGCAGCCCCCAGCCAGTTAGGTGCTGTTCCGCCACAGTCTGTCCACCCTACTGGGTGCGTGGGGCTCAGGAATACTTATGTTCTGAATCATGGACTGCAAACCCTGCACCAAACAAAAACAAAGTATCAAATAACAAAAAAACAGCACTCAAATTAGGCTGCTGGAATGTCAGAACCCTACTTCCGGGCTTCTCAAACGATCACCGAGAGATAGAGGACGCACGTAAGACAGCGGTAATAAACAACGAACTGCTGAAGCTCAAGATGGACATCACCACACTCCAAGAAATGTGCCTACCAGAAAGAGGCTCATTACGTGAACGTGATTATACCTTTTACTGGCAGGGTAAGAGTGCAGATGAGACCAGGGAGCACGGAGTTGGCTTTGCAGTGGAAAAACTCTCTGCTGAAGATGGTGGATCTTATCGAGGGAGGAACAGAAAGAATGCTCTCTCTTCGACTGCACACCTCAGATGGACCGGTCAACCTAATCAGTGTCTACGCGTCCAGCTTATACTCCAGGCAGGACATGAAAGATGAATTCTACAACCAGCTTTCACTGATGATACAAAAGATACCTTCCAGAGAACACCTGATCTTATTGGAAGATTTCAATGCTAGAGTGGGTGCTGACTCAGGATCCTGGCCAACATGTATGGGGAAGCACGGAACCGGTAAGATGAATGAAAATGGACAACGCCTGCTAGAACTGTGCTCACTCCAAGGACTCTGCATAATGAACACCTACCTTCAGCTAAAGCAACAGCATAAAGTTTCTTGGATGCACCTGCGCGCTAAGCACTGGCACCAACTGGACCTGATACTGACACATCAACACCATCTGCAGAATGTACAGATCACCCGCTCGTACCAGAGTGCTGACTGTGACACAGATCACTCACTGGTATGCTGTAAGGTGAGACTTGTTCCCAAGGCCCTGCATTACAACAAACCTCCTGGAAGACAGCACATTGATGCCAGGATGACGCAACAACCAGACAAAGTCATCGAATTCAATCTCAAAGAGAAAATCTCAAGAAGTCCATCACAATTTCACCTGAAGCAGTTGCCGCAGAGAGATGGAACACCCTCAGAGATCACATTCACAGTGTTGCTCTCCATACATTTGGTAAAAAATGAGGAAACACACCCGATTGGTTAGAGGCGAACTCCAGCAAGCTGGACGCCGTCCTCACAGAAAAGAGAGCTGCTCTAATGAAATACAAGGATCGTCCCACCCGCAAATCACAGGAAGCTCTGCAGGCAGCCAGGAGCAAGACTCAATGGACAGCCAGACGCTGCGCAAACGATTACTGGTTGAAACTCTGTGAGAGTATCCAAATGGCAGCCAACAGAGGAGACATACGTGAAATGTACAATGGGATCAAGAAAGCAATTGGGCAAACTCAACACAAGACAGCGCTGCTAAAACCAAGACTGGAACTACCATCACAAACCAAATGGAGCAGATGGAGAGGTGGGTAGAGCACTACTCTGAACTATACTCCCAAGACAGCTCGATTTCTGAGGAAGCACTGAATAATTTGGAGAACCTACCGATCATGGAAGAGCTGGACTCACCTCCAGCCATGGAGGAATTGGAAGAAGCACTAGAATCTCTGCCAACTGGGAAAGTGCCTGGCCTCGATGGGATCCCAGCAGAAGTTATAAAGTACTCAAAGGATGTCATCCTTCAACAACTACATGAGATCCTATCTCGCTGCTGGGAGGAAGGAGAGGTGCCTCAAGACATGAAGGACTGCAAAATAGTGACGCTGTATAAAAACAAAGGTAGCCGAAGCAACTGCAACAGTTATTGAGGGATATCATTGCTTAGTGTCACCGGGAAGGCATTCGCATGTGTGGTTCTCAGCCATCTTCGGAAACTCGAGGAAAGAATTTATCCTGAATCTCAAAGTGGTTTCAGATCCGGGCGCTCCACGATTGATATGATCTTTTCTATCAGACAGCTACAGGAGAAATGCAGGGAGCAAAATAAACCACTTTACTGTATGTCACATTCATCATCCTGACAAAAGCCTTCGATACATTTAGCCGTGAAGGGCTGTTCCAAGTTCTCAAGAAGATCGGGTGTCCCCCCCAACTGCTGCAAATTATTGAATCCTTCCATACCAACATGAAAGCTATTATCCAGTTTGATGGGAGCTTTTCAGAACCATTCAACATCCGCCGTGGAGTAAAACAGGACTGCGTGCTTGCTCCTACCCTGTTTAACGTATACTTTGCCGTCATGCTAAAGTATGCATTTGGTACTCGGAATGATGGTATCTGCTTCCACACAAGGTCTGATGGCAAACTGTTCAACCTATCACGACTGAGTGCAAAATCCAAGATCCGAAAAGTATCCATCAGTGAGATGCTGTTTGCTGACGATGCGGCACTTATAGCTCACTCGGAACTGGAATTACAATCAATGATCAACACACTCAATAAAGCCTGCGACGACTTCAGTCTGACCATCAGTCAGCAGAAGACCAAAGTAATGGGCCAAGGTGTCTCGAACCCTACTACGATAAATATCGAAAACCACCCACTGGATGTGGTTCATGAGTTTACATACCTCGGATCCAAAATATCGGACGGCCACTCACTTGACAACGAGCTCAGTAGAAGAATTGGCCTTGCTACAACGACCTTCGGAAAATTATCACAGAAGGTATGGCTGAACCAAAAACTGTCGAGGCACACGGATATCACTGTTTACAAGGCATGCGTCCTCAGTACCTTGCTATATGGCAGTGAGGCATGGTGTCTATATGCCTCGCAAGAGCGACGGCTCAACGCCTTTCATCTCCGCATGCTGAGAAGTATTGTTAACGTTAAATGGAGCAACCGTATCACAAACAATGAGATACTCTCCTGCGCAAGCTTACCAGGCCTGTTCACCTTGCTTCGCGAATGTCGTCTCCACTGGTTGGGACACGTCCATCGAATGCCGGATGGGAGAATACCGAAAGACATTCTGTATGGAGAGCTTGCATCTGGCAAACGAACTCGAGGTCGACCGTATCTCCGTTTCAAGGATTTATGCAAAAGAGACATGAAAACACTGGGCATGGACGTGATCAACTGGGAGGATACTGCAGATGACCGAAACCGCTGGAGACATGCGCTGAAAAACGGACTCAGAAGGGGAGAAGAGCACCTTTGCCAGTCTGCCGACGAAAAACAATCATCTCGAAAGGATGCATTGAAAAAGACATCACAACCAAGCGCCTACATCTGCGACTGTTGCAACCATGACTGTCACTCGCATATCGGCTTACACAGCCACAGGCAATGCTGCCGTAACCCCATTATTACAACTCAAGGCACAGATCCATAGTCTCCCGAGACTGAAGGATGCCAGGAAGGCATCATCTTCCTCTGTTATTCTGGGTTACCCGTGGCTAAATCTGCATAATCCCGTTATTGATTGGCAGGAGAGGATTATCTCCTGGAGCACTTTTTGTTTGTCTGCCTGCCTTCAGTCAGCTGCTTGTTCCCCATCTGTTCCCCTTAAACCATCGCCCACCCAAACTCCTGATTTAGTCAATGTTCCTTCTGAATATCATGATCTGGCCATAGTCTTTAGAAAGGCTAAGGCACTGCCCCCACCACCACCACCACCACCATCATCATTGGCGGTCACTCGGAGCAAGTATGACAGTCATTCCTCGTGGGAGCGTCTACTTGTGGGTCTTCAGGTGGACGAAGAGGCCAATCCGTGACCTGCATATTTTGGTGCAGTGTTGGCATGGGAAAAAGGTGGTGGGTTGTGGTCGTGCTGGAGCCTTTTTCAGTCTTTCCTTGCGGAGCTGTCGTTTTGTTTCTGCGACACGGTGGATTTCCTTCTCATAGTGTGCAGCACCTTCTTGCACCGCTTCCTTCCATCGGTGCCTGTTTAGAGCCATGTGCTCCCAGTCAGGAGATAAGATATTGAATTTTTTAAGGTTTGTTTTAATATTGTCCTTGAATCGTTTCTTTTGCCCTCCTGGATCCCGCAAACCTCTCTCTAGTTCAGAATAAAGAATTTGTTTTGGGAGACGGGTGTCAGACATGCGAATGAGATGGCCAGTCCATCGTAGTTGGTGTTTTATTATTGTGGTGGAAATGCTGGGCATTTTGGCCTCTTCCAGAATGCTGATGTTTGTGCGTCGGTCCTCCCATTTAATCCTCAGAATCTTTCTCAAAGTTCTTTGGTGGAGCTGCCCCAGAGCTCTCAGGTGCCTGCTGTAGATGGTCTATGATTCTGCCAAGTACAGCAAGGTGGGGAGAACCACAGCCTTGTAGACCAAGAGCTTGGTATCGATCCTGAGATCTCGATCTTCAAAGACCTTCATCCTGAGTCTGGCATATGCTCCATTGGCACAGCTCAGACGATGGTTAATCTCAGAGTCAGTGTCCACTTTGGAGGACAGAAGACTGCCGAGGTAGGGGAAGTGGTCAACATTTTCGAGAGGGGTGTTGTCCACTTTTATAATAGGTGAAATAAATGGCTGATTGGGTGGAGGTTGATGTAGCACCTGGGGCTTCTTGATGTTTAAGGTTAGACCCAGGGCTCTATATGCCTTGGCAAAGACATTAAGGATACCCTGTAGGTCTTCTGCGGAGTGTGCTACTATGGCGTTGTCATCTGCATACTGGAGCTCCATAATGGTGGTGTTTCTATCCTTGCTTTTGGCTTTGAACCTAGCAAGGTTAAAGAGACCACCATTGGCTCTGTACCGGATCAGAATTCCCTGTGGTAGGTCTTTGCCAATGAGGTGAATTATGGCAGCAATAAAGGTAGAAAACAGGGTGGGTGCAATGATGCATCCCTGTTTGACCCCTGTCACCACGGTGAAAGGCTCAGACATGGAGCCACTGTTACTTAGCACCGTGGCTGTCAATCCATCATGCAGTAGCCTCAGAATCCTGATGTATTTCTCTGGGCAGCCATACCTCAACAGTATGCTCCACAGAGCCTGGCGATCTACTGAGTCAAAGGCCTTTGTCAGGTCTATAAAAGTCATGTACAATGGCAACTTGTGCTCAGGGCATTTCTCCTGAAGTTGGCGGGCAGTGAAGATCATATCTGCTGTGCCTCTAGATGGATGAAAGCCGCACTGTGATTCTGGGAGTATTTCCTCAGAAAGTGGCAGTAAACGGTTAGCGAGAACACGAGCAAGTACGTTGCCAGTTGTTGACAGGAGTGAGATGCCTCTGTAATTTCACAATCAGCTTTGTCCCCCTTCTTAAATATGGTCACGATCAGAGCACCCCTGAGCTCTGGGGGGAGTTCTTCCTTTTCCCAGACCTTCAGAAGGAGGGCATGGAGACGGTACAGGAGTTCTGGACCACCTTCCTTTAGGACCTCAGCTGGGATCCCATCTGGACTGGTGGCCTTGTTGTTCTTCAGGCTCCTGATGGCACCTTGGACCTCGGATAAGGTGGGAGGTCCCCCTATGTCTTCCCTGATGGGACTCTGAGGAATGTAACAGATGAAATTTGATTGGGTTGCAGTGTTACGGTTGAGGAGTTCCTGAAAGTGCTCTTTCCATCGCTTATTAATAGACTCATTGTCCTTCAGCAGCTCCTGTCCATCCTTTGAGCGTAATGGGTTCAAGCCACGACGGCTTGGACCGTAGACAGCCTTAATGGCACTGAAAAAGCCTCTGGTGTCTCCAGAGTCTGCCAGATGCTGGATTTCCATTGCCCTTTCTGTCCACCAGGAGTTCTTAATCTGTCTCACCCGGCTCTGGATGTCAGCCTTGGCTCTAGAGTGAGCCAGTCTCTTGGCCTTGCAGGCAATGTCGTTTTGCCAGGCATGAAAGGTTTCCCTTTTTGTGGAGATGAGCAGTTCTATCTCTGCATCATTTTCATCAAACCAGTCCTGATGTTTTCTGGACTTGTACCCAAGGGTGGTTTGGCAGGTGTTGAGGATAGTGAACTTCAGCAGGTTCCAGTGCTTTTTGATGTTCTCTGGATATTCCTGTTTGAGACTTTCTCCAAGAGAAGCCTGAAGCTGCTGCTGGATGGTAGTTTCATTAAGGCTTTCAAGGTTCAGTCTCAGCCGGTTCTGCTTCTTCTGCAATCTCCTCTTCTGCTTAAATTTGATGGACATCATGGATCGTATAAGGCGGTGGTCTGTCCAGCAATCGTCGGAGTTGATCATGGCCTTAGTGATGTTTACATCACGCAGATCCCTGGTTCTGACAATGACATAATCAATAAGATGCCACTGTTTAGAACGAGGGTGTCTCCATGAAGCCTTAAATTTATTCTTCTGGTGAAAGATGGTATTAGTGATGGTAAGATCATACTGAGCACATTTGCCGAGAAGCAGAACTCCACTGGAGTTGATGTTTCCAATGCCTTCCTTGCCAATGGTGCCCTTCCAGAGGTGGTGGTCTCGGCCGACTCTGGCATTGAAATCTCCCAGAAGAATGATCTTATCCTCCTTGGGGATTTTTGACAGGGTCTCATCCAGATAGGCATAGAAGGTCTCTTTCACTTCCTCCTCGGAGACAAGGGTAGGTGCATAGGCACTCACGACTGTTGCCATCTGGTTGTTGGCAAGCACCAGACGGAGAGTCATCAGACGTTCACTGATTCCCACAGGGAGTTCAGAGAGATGACTGATCAGTTGGTTCCTGATGGCAAACCCAACCCCATGGATCCTGGGCTCATCTGCTGCTTTTCCTTTCCAGAAGAAAGTATAGCCACCCTTCTCCTCCTTCAGATGGCCTTCCTCTGCCCGTCGTGTTTCTGAGAGAGCAGCTATGTCAATCCAGCATCTCCTCAGTTCTCTGGCAATGATGGTGATTCTCCTCTCCGGCCTGTCACTGGTTGCACTGTCCATCAGTGTGCGCACATTCCAGGCTCCAAAATTCATAGTTCTGTGTTTCTGACTGCAAATTGGTGATCCCTCTGAACGTGGTAATCCAGACGGGAAGTTTGAGGCAGGCTATTTTTAGGACACCTTTTCTAGCCCCTTCCCTATCAAGAGTGAGCAGAGTGGATCCTAAAAAGGACTGCTCAGTCATGGATGTAGCTACGGAAGGGCTCTTTCTGCCTCAGTCCAAGAGCCCAGCGATCATCTGGCATCCACCGCCTGATGTGCCAGCTTGTGACTAGGGGCTTCCAGACTTCACAATCCTGCCCCCGTCGCTACTTACTGGTCACCACAGGACTTAACCCTTGATGTTAGGTGGATTCCCATGAAGAAGATGCCTGTGCGTGAATTTGTTTAGTGTGGGGAGGCTGGTGCACATACAACCACCACACAGACCTTGACAGATCGGGGTCAGGATCCAGTGGCATGGACTCCAAGATGACTGGTGACCAGTTTCTGCTGCAGCCTTCGTCTGCCTTCCCAGCCGTTGTGATGTTTCCCAAAGGTCAACCATCATCCTCCGCCTGGTCCACCGTTGAGGTCTTCGCTATTTGCCCATAACTGGGGCTGTTTACCCACAACCAGGGCAGTGGTTGACGGGCAGCAGGGCGTATCCACATACCAGTGGGTCTGCATGCCGCGACTCTGGGGCCCACTGCTGCTCTGAGATCCCGTACAACTTGGCCTGGAAACCGCAAGGTACCAGTTACCCTGTGTGGCCACGAGGAGGCATGTACGAGTCTTGGCAGTGGAGAGGCTATGTACCAGCTGAGGAGACTTACGCACTCGGCTCCTCTTTTCACCCCCGAAAACAGAGGGCTAGCTGGCGGCAGTAGCTGAAAGCAGAAAGTAGCAAGCAGAGGCAGCATGCAGCATGCACTAACTACAAGCACTACTACTCCAACACTACTGCACTGATGCATCACACGCCCTGTTCAAAACACACACACCACTCATATGACTGTTTAATTAACCTCCAGCCAGGGGTCACTCTACCATCTAGCAGACTCTACAGTCTGTTGGCGCTGGAGCGTGAAGCCATGGATAAGTACATTAAGGAGTCTTTAAACTCTGGCATTATTAGACCTTCTTCGTCAGCAGTGGGGGCAGGGTTCTTTTTTGTGGGCAAAAAAGACAGATCACTTTGGCCGTGCATGAACTTTAGGGAGCTCAATAACATCAGAATCAAGGATAAATACCCTCTACCCCTCATCAACTCTTGGTTTGATCTGTTGCAGGGTGCCTCTGTGTTCACTAAGCTGGACCTTTGCAATGCTTACCATCTAGTCTGGATTAGAGAGGGTGAAGAGTGGAAGACGGGGTTCCATACCCCTATCAGACATTTCAAATACCTGGTGATGCTGTTTGGTTTGACCAACACTCCAGCCGTGTTCCAGCGGCTCATCAATGATGTCCTTAGGGATTTCCTCAGCTCATTTGTTTTTGTCTACTTGGATGACATTCTTATTTTCTCCCGCTCTCTAGAGGAACACTGGGTCCACATGAGGGCTGTGTTGCAACGGCTGCTTGAGAACCACCTGTATGTCAAGGTGGAAAAATGTGAGTTTCACACATTCACAACTTAATTTTTGCGTTTCACCATCTCCCACAAACAGATTGTTGCAGAACCCAGCAAAGTGAAGGCTGTTACCGACCGGCCCATCCCGTCGTCTCGGAAGCAGTTGCAGCAGTTTTTGGGGTTTGCTAATTTCTATTGCCATTTCATTCGGAATTACAGCACGGTAGCCCAGCCGCAAATTAAACTCACCTCCTCTAAGATTCCATTCAGGAGGTCTGACGAGGCTGGTCAGGCCTTCGCTAACCTAAATAACTTGTTTTCTTCTGCTCCCATCTTTGCCCAGGTGGAACCAGAGCTACAGTTTATTGTGGAGGTGGACGCCTCCAACTCCGGGGTGGGTGCAGTCTTGTCACAGTGCTTGGCCACTGACCATAAGGTCCATCTGTGTGCATATTTTTCTCAGTACCTTTCCCTGGCTGAGAGGAACTACGATGCCGGTGATCAGGAGCTGTTAGCCATCAAACTCGCCTTGGAGGAGTGGTGTCACTGGCTGGAGGGGGCTGAGGAGCCATTTGTGGTGTGGACGGATCATAAGAACCTGGAATACCAGAGGTCAGCTAAATGTCTTAACTCCAGACAGGCTCATTGGTCTTTGTTCTTCTACAGGTTCAGGTTCAGTATTACCTACTGTCCAGGCTCCAAGAACATCAAATCAGATGCCCTTTCCAGGCAGTTTGCTACCGACGCCCCCCCCCCCCCGAGCAACCCCCCATCCTGCCTTCATTGTGTGTGGTGGGAGCACTTTCATGGAAGATTGAAGAGAGGGTCAGGAGAGCCCAACAGACGAATCCTGACCCTTGGAGGGGTCCAACGGGTTGTTTGTACATTCCTTCCTCCCTTCGGGGGGCCGTCATTGATTGGCTACATAAGAGCAAGCTCACTTGTCATCCTGGGGTTTCTCACATGCTTGCCCACCTCCAGAGAGCTTTTTGGTGGCTGTCCATGAGGAAAGATGTTGATGAATATGTCAAGCCATGTCCGCAGTGTTCAGCTGGCAAATTACCATCTTCTTCCCCCGCTGGACTATTGCATCTGCTGTCCATTCCCAGCAGGCCCTGGTCGCACATGGCCTTGGACTTCATTATTGGACTCCCTCCCTTGGATGGTCACACAGTTGTTCTCATGATCGTAGACCGATTCTCTAAGATGGCGCACTTTATTCCTCTCGCTAAGCTCCCCTCAGCCAGAGAGACAGCTTACCTTTGTGTCCTTCATGTGGTCCGCCTCCACGGTATCCCCGTTGATGTGGTCTCGGACTGGGGCCCCCAGTTCATCTCTCAAGTGTGGCGGTCGTTTTGCAAACTGATTGGGGCTTTGGTCAGCTTGTCTTCAGGGTACCACCCCCAGAGTAATGGTCAGTGCGAGTGTACCAACCAGGAACTGGAGGCAGCCTTGAGGTGTGTCATGGCAACCAATCCGGCATCTTGGAGTTCATATTTACCTTGGATTGGGTATGCCCACAACACTGCCACTTCCACCGCTACAGGTCTCTCTCCTTTTGAGGCCTCATTGAGTTACAACCCACCCCTGTTCCCCACCTCGGAGGGGGAGGTGGCAGTACCATCTGTCCACGTGCACATCAGACGCTGCCACCATTTTTGGAGGACCACCAGAATTGCCCTTCACCGCACTGCTGACTGGAACTCCTCATCTTGGAAGTTTGACGCAGAGGACGGGACTTCCAGTATTTGGTTGACTGGGCGGGGTATGGTCCTGAGGAGAGATCTTGGATTCCAAGGGCCTTCATTACTAATCCTCGGATGGTCTGGGCATTTCATCGTGCTTACCCAGACAAGCCGGGTTGGACACCAAGAGGCGCCCCTTGGTGGTGGTGGGATACTGTCATGATCCTGGCTGCACTCTGTTGTCTCTGTCTCCCTAATTACTTATGCCCCGCAGCTGCTGCAGGATCACACGATGCTTCTCAATGATGCAGCCTTTAAATAGGGAGCAGAGCTTCACTACTCCATGGGGACGTCGACTAATCACGCTACAGCTGACAGGTCCTCACTCCTCACTACTGACTCAGCCTCTCCTCCAACCTGGGAAGCTGTAAGACTATACTTCTATCTGTCTGCCTCCTCATTTCTATGTTATTTTCCACTTAGGGATCTGGGATCGTCACTTCCTTGTGGTAACGTATCGTCACTTCCTGTTTTTCTGTCTGCCTGTGTGGTTTGCTCTCCAGCCACAAGCTAGCCACTAGCTATGGCTAGTAGCTCTCTTTCCTCTCCTCCTCTGGTGTGCTCTCTCTGTCAGATGTTTAGCTACACCTCTGCCTCTTTTAGTGATAACGGTAAATGTAATAAATGTTGTCTTTTTGAGGCGCTCGAGGCCAGGTTGTCTGATTTGGAATCCCGGCTCCGCTGCATTGAAACACCGTCTGCGCCAGTTAATCTCGACGGACGCCCCTTAGCTGCAGCGGAGCTAGCTAGCTTAGGCCCCCCTGTCAACGGTTCCCCGGCTCTCCTCAGCAGCGAGGAGACTGGGTGGGTGATGGTGAGAAGGAAGCCTAGTCACAAAGCCCCGGTACACCACCAACCTGTTCACGTTTCTAATCGTTTTTCCCCGCTCAGCGACACACCCGCTGAGGAAAAAACTCTGATCATTGGCGACTCTGTAGTCAGAAACGTGAACCGAGAGACTCCAGCGGCCATAGTCAAATGCATTCCTGGGGCCAGAGCAGGCGACATCGAGTCAAATTTGAAAATGCTGGCTAAAAGTAACTAAATATTCCACAATTGTTATTCACGCCGGCATTAATGACATCCGTCTCCGGCAGTCGGAAGTCACGAAACTTAATATAGAATCGGTGTGTGACTTTGCAAAAACGATGTCTGCCACTGTAGTATTCGCTGGGCCCCTCCCCAATCTGACCAGTGATGACATGTTTAGCCACTCGTCATCCTTGAACCGCTGGCTGTCTGTGTGGTGTCCTAAAAATGACGTGGGCTACATCGACAATCGGAGCTCTTTTTGGGGAAAACCTGGTCTTATGAGACGAGACAGCATTCATCCCACTTTGGATGGTGCTTCTCATTTATCTAAACAATCTGGCATCTTTTTTATCCAAATTTCAAAAACCCTGACTACTCAGAGTTGGGACCAGGAAGCAGAGTCGCAGTCTTACACGCCTCTCTACAGCTCCTCTTCATCCGCCACCCCTCAGCTTAGCCCCTGACTTCCCCATCAGAGAATCGTTGTCTGCTCCCTCCAAAGTAAATAAAAATATAATGCATAAGCATCCCAAAGTGATAAAGCAAAATATCGGTAAAACTCAAATTAAACATAAAGTCTCTAAATTGATCAGTCCGCCAAGGTCTCCGCCTTTGACCGCCACCTAATCCACATAGCACCAGACCCCCATGATCCCTCCTGCAGGTGGTGAACCCACTGGACGGCGGACCCATGTACCTCCTTCGGGCTGAACCCGGCCGGGTCCCATGGGTGGAAACCCGGCCACCAGACGCTAGCCTTCGAGCCCCTCCCCCAGGCCTGGCTCCAGGGTGGGGCCCCGGTAACCCCATACCGGGCGGGGTACACTGAATCCTTGATATACAATTTATCATGAGAGTCTGTTGGATCGTTCTTAGTCTGGCCCTTCACCCAGGACCAGTTTGTCTTGGGAGACCCTATCAGAGGCAAATTGCCCCGGACAACATAGCTCCTGGGATCACTGGGGCACGCAAACCCCCCCACCACGATAAGGTGACGATCCATGAGGGACATGACATGCCTCTGCAACATTGCGTGGAGGTCGGGGGCAGTGTCTTTGGCATGGCAAACCGGGGTGGTGGTTCCTCTCTTCAAAAAAGGGGACCGGAGGGTGTGCTCCAACTTTAGAGGGATCACACTCCTCAGCCTCCCTGGGAAGGTCTATGCCAAGGTACTGGAGAGGAGAGTCCGGCCGTTGGTCGAACCTCGGATTCAGGAGGAGCAATGTGGTTTTCGTCCTGGCCGTGGCACATCGGACCAGCTCTTTACCCTCTCGAGAATTCTTGAGGGTTCGTGGGAGTTTGCCCAACCAGTTTACATGTGTTTTGTGGACTTGGAGAAGGCATTTGACCACGTCCCTCGTGGATTTTTGTGGGGGGTGCTTCGGGAGTATGGGGTATCGGGCTTGTTGTTACGAGCTATTCGGTCTCTGTACAACCGTTGTGAGAGTTTGGTTCGTATTGCAAACACTCGGTCGGAGTCATTCCCAGTGAGAGTTGGATTCCGCCAGGGCTGCCCTGTGTCACCGATCCTGTTCATAATTTTTATGGACAGGATTTCTAAGCACAGCCAGAGAATGGAGGGTGTCATGCTTGGTGACCACAGGATCTCATCTCTGTTGTTTGCAGATGATGTTGTCCTGTTGGCTTCATCCAGCAATGACCTACAGCTCTTGCTGGGACGGTTTGCCGCTGAGTGTGAAGCGGCTGGGATGAGAATCAGCACCTCCAAGTCCGAGTCCATGGTCCTCAGCTGGAAAAAGGTGGATTGTCCTCTCCGGGTTGGGGACAGGCTCCTGCCCCAAGTGGAGGAATTTAAGTATCTTGGGGTTTTGTTCACGAGTGAGGGGAAAATGGAGCGAGAGATCGACAGACGGATTGGAGCAGCATCTGCAGTGATGCGGACATTGTACCGGTCTGTTGTGGTGAAGAGGGAGCTTAGTTCTAAGGCAAAGCTGTCGATTTACCAGTCAATCTACGTTCCTACTCTCACCTATAGTCACGAGCTTTGGGTAATGACCGAAAGAATGAGATCGCGGATACAAGCGGCTGAAATGAGCTTTCTCCGTAGGATTGCTGGACTCACCCTCAGAGATAGGGTGAGGAGCTCAGTCATCCGGGAGAGGCTCAGAGTAGAACCGCTGCTCCTCCACATTGAAAGGAGTCAGTTGAGGTGGTATGGGCATCTGATTAGGATGCCTCCTGGACGCCTTCCACTTGAGGTGTTTCAGGCACGTCCCACTGGGAGGAGACCCCGGGGCAGACCCAGGACTCGGTGGAGAGACTATGTCTCCCAGCTGGTCTGGGAACGCCTTGGTATCCCCTCTGAAGAGCTGGAGCAGGTGGCTGGGGAGAGGGAAGTCTGGGCTTCTCTGCTTGAACTGCTGCCTCCGCGACCCGGACCTCCGGAAAAGCGGTAGAAGATCGATGGATGGATGGATGGCCTCTAAATTGAATGAATTGGCCTCTGTTCCTCCTCATAATTTAAAAATTAAATGTGGTTTATTAAATATTAGGTCTCTAACTCCCAAGTCTCTGTTAGTCCATGATCTGTTAATTGATCATCAGATTGATTTAATTTCCCTTACAGAGACTTGGTTAGGGCAAGAGGATTATGTTGGTTTAAATGAATCAACTCCCTCTGGTTATTTAAACTGTCAAAATCCCAGAAGTTCTGGTCATGGAGGAGGAGTAGCAACAATTTACCATTCCAAATTGCTAGTTAATGTAAAGCAAAAAACATGTTATAATTCCTTTGAGGGCCTGGTCCTCAGTATTGGGCACTTTAGCAATTTTAGGTTAAACCCAATTTTATTTGCCATAGTTTATCGTCCCCCATCAACCTACTCAGAATTTTTATCCGAATTTGCTGATTTCTTAGCTGATTTAGTGCTGAAATCTGATAGAATAATTATAGTAGGGGAATTTAATATACATGTGGATGTAGATAGTGACTGCCTTAATGTGGCATTTAATTCAATATTAGACTCGATTGGGTTTTCTCAGAAAGTATGAAATTCTACTCATTACCTCCACCATACATTGGACCTTGTTCTGACATATGGCATATAAATAGAAAATCTTGTAGTGTCTCCTCATAACCCTGTACTGTCAGACCATTGTCTGTTAACCTTTGATTTTACTATTTCTGACTATTTGGTTCCTAAAGAAAAATATTATTACAGTAGATGCCTCTCAGATGATGCTGTTACCAAATTTATGCAGATTGTTTCCTCTATGCCATGTGTCAACACAACGGAAATTAGCTATAGACAGCTTGCTCCTTCTGTAATTGATAACATGGCGGATAGTGTTTCAGCTTCTCTGCATCAGACTCTAGACTTGGTGGCCTCCTTAAAAAAGAAAAAGTCTAATCAGAGATTTCTAACTCCTTGGTTCAACACAGAAACTCGTAGCTTAAAACAGAAGACTCGTCAATTAGAACGAAAATGGCACTCCACTAATTTAGATGAAATCTATTTAGCTTGGAGAAATCATCTTTTAATTTATAAAAAATCTCTTACAAAAGCTAGAACGAGTTATTACTCTGCATTAATAGAAGAGAACAAGAATAATCCCAGGTTTCAGTACTGTAGCCAGGTTGACAAAGAGTCAGGACTCTGTCAATCCTAGCATTCCCTTAGAGCTTACTAGTCAGGACTTTATGAACTTTTTCAATAATAAAATTTAATCCATCAGAGATAAAATCAATCAGATTCTTCCCACAGTTAACTTAAATACTGTAACTATTACAACTCCTTCTATTGATGTCTGTCTTTATGAGTTTACTCCAATCGACCTTTGTGAGTTTGACAAAATAGTTTCCTCATCCAAACCTTTAACTTGTCTTTTAGACCCTATTCCTACCAGGTTATTTAAAGAAGTCTTCCCACTTATTGGAAGCCTTATTCTTCATATAATCAATTCTTCATTAACTTTAGGCCATGTACCGCAGGCTTTTAAAAAGGCTGTAATTAAACCCTTACTCAAAAAACCAACGCTAGATCCAGGAGCTTTAGCTAACTATAGACCAATCTCTAATCTCCCTTTCATTTCAAAAATCTTAGAAAGAGTTGTTGCTACACAATTATTTGACCACCTACAGGGAAATGGTTTACTTGAAGAGTTTCAGTCTGGGTTTAGAATCCATCATAGTACTGAAACAGCCTTAGCGAAGGTCACTAACAACCTCCTCATTGCATCTGATAATGGACTAGTTTCTGTACTTGTCCTTTTAGACCTGAGTGCAGCTTTTGATACTATCGATCATAATATTCTACTTGATAGATTAGAACACTATGTTGGACTTAATGGAACTTCGTTGCAGTGGTTTAGATCTTATTTATCTGATAGGTTCCAGTTTGATCATGTAAATAATGAGTTTTCTTTCAACTCAAAGCTCAGTCATGGAGTTCCACAGGGATCTGTGCTAGGCCCTACTCTTTTTAGTTTATATATGCTTCCGTTAGGCAACATTATTAGAAAGCACTGTATACATTTTCATTGTTATGCTGATGACACAATTATACCTGTCAATGAAGCCAGATGATAGTAATCAATTAGCCAAGTTAGAAGCCTGTCTGAAGGAAATCAAAGCTTGGATGACTTGTAATTTCCTGCTATTAAATTCAGATAAGACTGAAGTCATTCTTGTTGGTCCAAAAAACCTTAGACATTCCTTTCCAAATCAAACTTTCAGTTTGGATGCAGTTACTCTTTCTCTTAATAGCTCTGTGAGGAACATTGGAGTTATTTTTGATCAGGATTTGTCCTTCAATTCACATATTAAATTTGTTTCTAAGACTGCCTTCTATCATTTGCGTAATATTGCCAAGATTAGGAGCATCTTGTCTCAGAGTGATGCTGAGAAACTGATCCACGCTTTTGTTAGCTCGAGATTAGATTATTGTAATTCTTTATTATCAGGCTGTCCTAAAAAATCTTTAAAAAGTCTTCAGCTGATCCAAAATGCTGCAGCAAGAGTTTTAACAGGTACTAGAAAGAGAGATCATATCTCCCCGGTTCTGGCCTCCCTTCATTGGCTTCCCATAGAGTTTAGAATTAAGTTTAAAATCCTTCTTCTTACTTACAAAGCTCTAAACAATCAGGCTCCTTTTTATTTAAAAGATCTGATACTACCGTATTATCCTAACAGAGCACTACGCTCCCAAAATGCAGGATTACTTGTAATACCTAGAATCTCCAAAAGTACAATGGGAGGCAGAGCCTTCAGTTATCAAGCTCCTCTCCTGTGGAATCAGCTGCCAATCTGGATTCGGGAGTCAGACTCGATCTCTGTTTTTAAGAATAGGGCTAAAACCTACCTTTTTGATATAGCCTACAATTAGGGAGGGATCATGTGTTTCTGAACCCTCCCTTAGTTATGCTGCTAATAGGTTTAGTCAGCCGGGGGACCTCCAGTAATGCACTGGGCCTCACTCCTTTTCTCACTCTCAATGAAATATTTTTTTTGCTGGTCATTAACATTTGTTTGTTCTCTCCCATAGATTGAGTCCCCATCGTGCTGTTTGCTCTCTACATGTCTGTTCTTTTCTTCTTCTCTATCCCCTCACCCCCCAGCCAGTTGCAGCAGATGACTGCCCCTCCCTGAGCCTGGTTCTGCTGGAGGTTTCTTCCTGTTAAAAGGGAGTTTTTCCTCTCCACCGTCGCCAAGTGCTTGCTCACAGGGGATCGCCTGATTGCTGGGGTCTTTCTGCAACTGTGGGGGTTCCCCCTACAGTTGATAGTGCTATGAGATGACTGTTGTTGTGAAATGGAGCTATATAAATAAAGTTGAATTGAATTGAATTGAAATTGAATTGAACTTACCTGTGCACAGGTAGATAATCCCCCTGCTTGACTTAGGCTTCTTCCTCCCAGCGGATACAGGTCTCCTGTCCTCCCGGCAGACCCAGGATTCAGTCCTCCCATCAGAAGGGAGCCCCGTTCACCAGCTCAACACCTGTAAGTGGACATTAATGAACTGTGCAGTGATCTCTCGTTACTCCCTTGACTCAGGAGAGTCTCAGCCCTTCACTTTAAATATCTGCACCAGGATTTCGCTCACTCACCCGTCACAACAGCCAAGAAGGGAACGAGGAACGATGGCGGTTTCACAGCCTGCAGCTCTCTGACCTGTAAGGGAACAATTCATTTCGTCTGTGCCATTTTCTGTGTCACAGTTGCTCATCCCTCTCCTCTATTCTCCCCATGGGATTGTCAGATTTTCTGTGCACCTCACGTCACTTTTTGCACAGTAAATCATTGTTACAAGTTCTAAATTGGTATGCCGTCTGCTTCTGGGTCTAAACACCAAATCAGTTCAGTTACTGTACAGTGGGGCAAAAAAGTATTTAGTCAGCCACCAATTGTGCAAGTTCTCCCACTTAAAAGATGAGAGAGGTCTCCAATTTTCATCATAGGTATACCTCAACTATGAGAGACAAAATGAGGAAAAAAAAAACAGAAAATTACATTGAAGGATTTTTAATGAATTAATTGGTAAATTCCTCGGTAAAATAAATATTTGGTCACCTACAAACAAGCAAGATTTCTGGCTCTCACAGACCTGTAACCTCTTCTTTAAGAGGCTCCTCTGTCCTCCACTCGTTACCTGTATTAATGGCACCTGTTTGAACTCGTTATCAGTATAAAAGACACCTGTCCACATCCTCAAACAGTCAGACTCCAAACTCCACAATGGCCAAGACCAAAGAGCTGTCAAAGGACACCAGAAACAAAATTGTAGACCTGCACCAGGCTGGGAAGACTGAATCTGCAATAGGTAAGCAGCTTGGTGTGAAGAAATCAACTGTGGGAGCAATTATTAGAAAATGGAAGACATACAAGACCACTGATAATTTCCCTCGATCTGGGGCTCCACGCAAGATCTCACCCCGTGGGGTCAAAATAATCACGACAACGGTGAGCAAAAATCCCAGAACCACACGGGGGGACCTAGTGAATGACCTGCAGAGAGCTGGGACCAAAGTAACAAAGTCTACATCAGTAACACACTACGCCGCCAGGGACTCAAATCCTGCAGTGCCAGATGTGTCCCCCTGCTTAAGCCAGTACATGTCCAGGCCCATCTGAAGTTTGCTAGAGAGCATTTGGATGATCCAGAAGAGGATTGGGAGAATGTCATATAGTCAGATGAAACCAAAATAGAACATTTTGGTAAAAACTCAACTTGTCGTGTTTGGAGGAGAAAGAACACCATACCTACTGTGAAGCATGGGGGTGGAAACATCATGCTTTGGGGCTGTTTTTCTGCAAAGGGACCAGGATGACTGATCCGTGTAAAGGAAAGAATGAATGGGGCCATGTTTGGTGAGATTTTGAGTGAAAACCTCCTTCCATCAGCAAGGGCATTGAAGGTGAAACGTGGCTGGATCTTTCAGCATGACAATGATCCCAAACACACCACCCGGGCAATGAAGGAGTGGCTTCGTAAGAAGCATTTCAAGGTCCTGGAGTGGCCTAGCCAGTCTCCAGATCTCAATCCCATAGAAAATCTTTGGAGGGAGTTGAAAGTCCGTGTTGCCCAGCAACAGCCCCAAAACATCACTGCTCTAGAGGAGATCTGCATGGAGGAATAGGCCAAAATACCAGCAACAATGTGTGGAAACCTTGTGAAGACTTACAGAAAATGTTTGACCTCTGTCATTGCCAGCGAAGGGTATATAACCAAGTATTGAACTTTTGTTATTGACCAAATACTTATTTTACTGAGGAATTTATCAATTAATTCATTAAAAATCCTTCAATGTGATTTTCTGGATTTTTTTTTTCTCATTTTGTCTCTCATAGTTGAGATATACCTATGATGAAAATTGGAGACCTCTGTCATCTTTTAAGTGGGAGAACTTGCACAATTTGTGGCTGACTAAATACTTTTTTGCCCCACTGTATATGATCCACTTTCTTGGTCTTCGTGAGGACTCGAGCTGCAGCATTCTGAACCAACTGCAGCTGTCTGTTGGACGCTTTAGGGAGACCTGTGAGGACAGCATTCCAGTAATCCAGTTTACTGAAGATAAATGCATGCGCAAGTTTTTCTAGATCCTGCTGAGACATGAGACCTTAAATCCTCGCTATGTTCTTTAAGTTATAATAGGCTGACTTCACTACTGTCTTTATGGGGCTGTTAAAATTCAGGTCTGAGTCCAGAACTGTCATATGTCTGAGTTCCAGTGTCATCTTGGAGCTCAGACACAGTTCATTGTTATGTTTTGTATACACCACTTTGGGGTGTTTCTTCCTCCTCTGCCAGGTGCTGTCGGGGTCCTCTTTCCTTCGCCACCAGTTGCCATGGGGGTTCCTCTCCTCCATTCTGGTTTCCTGCCTCTGAACCTCCCGGAGGGAAGGCCACCTCCTCATTTACCCCTCCAGTCCTGGTGACTCAACAGCACTGGCTAGCTGCCCGAAGGACTGAGTCTCTGGGTCGAGTGGCCCATTTTCTCCAGCAGGCTGCCTCATTCTGTTCATCGGGGCCATTTGCTTGGCTTGGGACTTTGGCCGGCCACCCAAACCCTTGAGCTCTGGGACTGTGGGGGCTTAAGGGTTGTCCGGGTGCAGGTGTGGATGGTTGAATTGGTTTGTTTTTCCCTCCTGGCCATTTTCCCCCATCTCCCTCCTGGGGTGGTTTTTGCTGCACTCCTTTTTTTTTTCTTTTTTTTTTGGGGGGGGGGGGTCTTTTTGGGATGTTTCCTGGGTGTGTGTGGAATCCCCCCTTGAGGGGGGCTCTGTCATATATCTGAGCTCCAGTGTCATCTTGGAGCTCAGACACTTGTTGTTTTGCATTTCTGCTCATCATCTGCTCTTATGTGTTGTGTGGTTCATTGTCCCTGTTTTGCCCCCCCTCACTCCAGACACTCCCACTTGCTGTTCACAGCTCACCAGCCTGAGCTATGAGCAGCTCACAATCAGCTCACCTGCAGCTTAGCTCTCACACCTGCCTCCACTCTCATTATCAGTTCACCTTGTATTTATACTCAGTGGGTTTATTCAGCACTTGTTGCACCGTTAGTCTACCTCCTGTTAAGACTACATTTGTGCAGTTTTCCTCTCCAGAGCACTCCCCAGTTCCGAGGCACAAAGTGTAAGTTTTTTTCCTATTCTCTTATATCAGGGGTGTCCAACCATGTGCCATGGAGAGCCAAGACCCTGCAGGTTTTACCTCCAACCAGTGTCTTCAACAGCAGATTTCTGTGAACTTCTTCCCACTGATTGCTGATAAGTGAAAACACCTGCTGAAGAGACTGGGTAGAAGAGAAAACCTGCAGGGTCTTGGCTCTCCATGGCACCTGGTTGGACACCCCTGTCTTATATGGTTCATGTAATCAGAATCAGAAAAAGATTTATTGCCAAGTACATTAACAGATCACTGATAACATACGAGAGAATTTGACTTGACACAGAAAATGAACCTGCATTTCCAGTGACACGGCTGCATCGGGGACGCGCCTGCAGTTTTCCCCTCCAGAGGCCCAGTCTGGCTCTGAGGCATCATGAGAACTCCTACCTCGCCTACCCACCTGTATTAAACTGAACTGTTTCATCTGCAGTGCAGTGAGTCTCACCAGAGCCGGGTTTTGCTCTGCAGCACTGAAGGGTCATTTATCTTTTGACATTTTGTGTTGGACTCTTTGAACTGTTTGCCTTTTTGTTATGAATAAATATCCATTTTCAACCAGTGCGTGGGCTCATCTCCTTCCTCTGCGCCTCGGAGAAGCACACACATGACAGTACGGAGTGACCAGCTAGAGCCCAGCTGTGAAGTTGTGTGTTTCTTTTTCACCTTTTTTCTGTGTTTTTCCACCTACCTGAGTTGGAGCTGTCACCATGATGCAATTGTTGGAGCAGCTGGTGATGATCCTCCTGGAAGACATCGTGGCACGAGCACAGGCTTCCATGTCCCCAGAGGCAGTCTGGGAAAGCCAGGATGCTGCAGTGCAGGTAATGAAGGAGTTTCCTGGCCTTTGGAATCACTCAGCGGCAATGGACTTGCTCCCCCCCCCATATTCTTTACCACTCGATGCGCCATTGGAGGAAGCCCTGACACCGGAGCCGTCTTCCATGAAGAAGAGACATGTGCGCCGCAAGAAGCCTCCAGCTTCACCTGCTGCAGGTCCGCCTCCTCCTCCTCCAGCACCCTGGCCCGCTCCATCCATGGAGGAATTGGGAGAATGCAGACTTGTGTTGCTGGCAGAAATGGACTTCCTCCTGGAGGTGAAGCCGTGGCTTCTTCCGGAATTGATCCACAAGTTGGAGGAGTTTCTTCTCAAAGAACCAGAGTTGGAGCGGGTGATCGAGTGCTCTCAGATCCCGTAGCTTCTCCTCAATGGTGAACCTGCGTGTCCTTCTCCTTCTCATCATTGCCTTTCCTGGAGGTCTCGCCAGAAGAGTTGTACCATCTCTCAGCCAGCAACCCCTATTTCACAAGAGGAGGTGAATTCTGTAGCAGAGCCATTTTTTCCTCTAGCTGCCTCGCCGGCAGCCACCTCCTCCTTCTCAGCACTTACATCCACCAATGTGGGTAGGGCCATTTTTCCCCCTGCTCCATCTGCCTCCATGCCTGCTGAGGTGGCTCCTCCGCTACCTACTGAGGAGCCCAGGCCCTCTATGGATATGGAGAGGGATGACAGTGCGCCAGACTCTTCTTCCGGCTTTCAGAGAGAGCAGACGCATTTCTTCTCCTCTCCTCTCTCCTCTCCTCCCTTCACTGATCCCAGCTTGCTGTGTCCTGCCTGTGTCTCAATCTTCTTCTCGCTGCATCTCGATCCAAACGGAAAATTATGGAATTGGTGAGCTGGGCTTTAAATGCAATTGACACCACTTTTTCAAACAGAAAATTGGGCCCGGGGGAGCCCAAGTGTCCTGCAGGCACTTCGGCTGCGGGTTATGTGAGAGACCCATGGGACAATTGGAAACTCATGTGTCTGTGTGATCTTTCGATTGAAGATGTGGAAGACATCTACCTGTTTGGCTTCATGATCACAGGATTTCTGCTGTTTGGCTTTGGAGTTTTCCTGGTGTATCAGAAACTAAAGAAGTTGGAAAGAGCTAGTCAAAATGCAGACCCGGCGAAGCTCCTTCAATAATTCAACCAGTTGGGGAGGGCACTGATAGTGGTTAATGGTGAACTGAATCGGAAGGTGGGAAACATCTCGGAGTCACTGGGTGCTCTCCAGGGGATGATTTTAAAGCCTGGGTATGTAAATGTAAATTGCGATGCACAGAATCGCATGAGAGGTGAAAATCCTATGCTCTAAGTGAACTGTGCTTATCAGGCTGTGATTCGGCATCCTTGGGAGAATTCATTCCTCCAGGAGAAAAGATAAGGCAGAAAGGAGTTTTGGCTTTTCTCTAACCCAAACATTCTGATGTGCAGCAATCTGAACTCTCTATGGACAGCGTCATCATGTGACTAGCATGGAATTTTACCATCTGACATGCACTGAAGAGAGAGGAACTCTTGTGGACATGTTATCTATGTTTAGGATACCATGGACATAACATCTAGTCATTGCTTAGGGGAGGAATTCTGTTGTTCACCAGTAACTGACACTTCACACTGCATCATTATCACATGAATGACACACACTCACTGTCTCTCTCAACTTGCTCTGTTAATGTGTGGAACTGTAACTTGTCTGCTAAGTGTGCAATTAGAGGGTTTTTTTTTTTCTGTGATCATAATCTTGCTCACTTGAGCTCTATTTTGATAACTATGCTTTTTTCTCTCTGCCCAATGTGTCTCCCCCTCCCCCTCCCCCTCTTTACCCCCACTGTATGAGGCGCATGTCGGCTGCCGCATCATTAGGGAGCGCTTACATGAGAGCACCTTAATGTCAAGTAAAATTCCTTGTATGTGTAAAAGCATGCTTGGCAATAAAGTTCATTCTGATTCTGATTCTGATTCTGATTCAGACGCCGCTGGAAACATCATGAACCAGGAGAACAGGCAAGTTCCTTCTCATTCCATTTTTATTATTGATGAACAATCTTCCCTGATCCCTGGTCAAGAGACTCAGGTTCTGCAGTCCCCTGAGTTCTCTGCACCACCGGCATATGATAAACCCTCACCAGTCCTCTCCGTGTCCTCTCCATGTGCTTTTGAGAGTTTGCCAGCCTCTGAACTGAGCCGTCAGATGGTGGTGGAGCCCGCAGCCCTGGAGGATCCAGTCCCAGGGTCGGCGGTGAGGCAGCCCCCAGCTACCATGCCGGATGAGTCACCAGCATGGAGAACATCACCTGGGGACCTAGAGACTGCAATTACCATCATGCCTGCTGTGGAGGCTGCCGGAGCAGTGTCAGCACCTGAGCTAAACCTCCAGGGGGCCGAACCCGGGTAAATATCACCTGGATCATCGGAGTCCTGGATGGTGGTGGAGCTTGAGATCAGGCAAGTGCTCTCTTTTGTCTTTCTTCTTTCTATATTAGAGCATTCTTGCCTGGCTGTTGGTGAGGAGAGCCAGGTGCAGCCGCCCGCTGCACCTGAGCTCGTCTTCCCGGGCTCCATTGCTGCTGGCGACCCTGACCTCACCCTGGGGTGGTTTTTGCTGCACTCCTTCTTTTTTTTTGGGGGGGGGGGGTTCTTTTTGGGATGTTTCCTGGGTGTGTGTGGAATCCCCCCTTGAGGGGGGCTCTGTCATATATCTGAGCTCCAGTGTCATCTTGGAGCTCAGACACTTGTTGTTTTGCATTTCTGCTCATCATCTGCTCTTACGTGTTGTGTGGTTCATTGCTTGCTGTTCACAGCTCACCAGCCTGAGCTATGAGCAGCTCACAATCAGCTCACCTGCAGCTTAGCTCTCACACCTGCCTCCATTCTCATTATCAGTTCACCTTGTATTTATACTCAGTGGGTTTATTCAGCACTTGTTGCACCGTTAGTCTACCTCCTGTTAAGACTACATTTGTGCAGTTTTCCTCTCCAGGGTACTCTCCAGTTCCGAGGCACAAAGTGTAAGTTTTTTTTCCTATTCTCTTCTCTGGTTCATGTAATGCAGTTTTCCCCTTCAGAGGCCCAGTCTGGCTCTGAGGCATCATGAGAACTCCTACCTCGCCTACCCACCTGTATTAAACTGAACTGTTTCATCTGCAGTGCAGTGAGCCTCTCCAGAGCCGGGTTTTGCTCTGCAGCACTGCAGGGTCATTTATCTTTTGACATTTTGTGTTGGACTCTTTGAACTGTTTGCCTTTTTGTTATGAATAAACACACATTTTCAACCAGCGCGTGGGCTCATCTCCTTCCTCTGCGCCTTGGAGAGGTGCACACATAACAAGAACCACACCCTGATTTCTGGCTCAGCTGTTGGTTTTTAGTATCATTAATTGAAGCTGAGTACTAACTTTAAGTCTTTCTTCTTTGGCTCCAAAAACTATTATTTCAGTTCTGTCTTTGTTTAATTGAAGAAAATTCTGGCACATCCACTCTTTAATTTGACCAATGCATTTGATCAGGCTTTTAATTGGACCATAGTCTCCTGGTGAGACAGTTATGTAGATTTATGTATCATCTGCATAATTATGGTAATATATATATATATATATATATATATATATATATATATATATATATATATATTTTTTTTTTTTTTTTTTTTTTTTTTTTAATTTTCTTTTTTTTTTTTTTGTGATTTGAGCTAGTGGGAGCATATAGATGTTGAAAAGCAAAGGACCCAAAATAGAACCTTGGGTAACTCCACAGATTATTTTTATTCGCTCAGACTTGTAGTTACCTATATATACAAAATAGTCCCTGTCTTTTACATGCGTGGACAAAATTGTTGGTACCCCTCTGTTAATGAAAGAAAAACCCACATTGGTCACAGAAATAACTTGAATCTGACAAAAGTGGTAATAAATAAAAATTCTATGAAAATTAACCAATGAAAATAAGACAATGCTTTTGAACTGTTGTTCAACAGAATTATTTTAAAAAACAAACTCATGAAACAGGCCTGGACAATAATGATGGTACCCTTAACTTAATATTTTGTTGCACAACCTTTTGAGGTAATCACTGCAATCAAACGATTTCTGTAACTGTCAATGAGACTTCTGCACCTCTCAGCAGGTATTTTGGCCCATTCCTCATGAGCAAACTGCTCCAGTTGTCTCAAGTTTGAAGGGTGCCTTCTCCAGGCGGCATGTTTCAGCTCCTTCCACAGATGTTCAATAGGATTTAGATCAGGGCACATAGAAGGCCACTTGAGAATAGTCCAATGTTTCGCTCTTAGCCATTCTTGGGTGTTTTTAGCTGTGTGTTTTGGGTCATTATCCTGTTGCAAGACCCATGACCTGCGACTGAGACCAAGCTGTCTGACACTGGGCAACACATTTCTCTCTAGAATACCTTGATAGTCTTGAGATTCCATTGTACCCTGCACAGATTCAAGACACCCTGTGCCAGAAGCAGCAAAGCAGCCCCACAATATAACAGAATCTCCTCCGTGTTTCACAGTAGGGACAGTGTTCTTTTCTTGGTATGCTTCATTTTTGCATCTGTGAACATAGAGCTGATGTGCCTTGCCAAAAAGTTCCAGTTTTGTCTCGTCTGTCCATAGGACATTCTCTCAGAAGCTTTGTGGCTTGTCAGCATGCAGTTTGGCAAATTCCAGTCTGGCTTTTTTATGATTTGTTTTCAACAGTAGTGTCCTCCTTGGTCGTCTCCCATGAAGTCCACTTTGGCTCAAACAATGACGGATGTTGCGATCTGACACTGATGTACCTTGACCTTGGAGTTCACCATGAATGTGTTTAGAGGTTGTCCTGGGCTCTTTTGTTACCATTTGTATTATCCGTCTCCTCCTGTGGCCACGTCCAGGGAGGTTTGCTACAGTCCTGTGGATCTTAAATTTCTGAATAATATGTGCAACTGTAGTCACAGGAACATCAAGCTGCTTGGAGATGGTCTTATAGCCTTTTCCTTTAACATGCTTGTCTATAATTTTCTTTCTAATCTCCTGAGACAACTCTCTCCTTTGCTTCACCAAACAGCACAGTGACTACTTGTCACCCTTTAAATAGGCCGACTGACTGATTACAACTTTGTAGACACCTGTGATGTTAATTAGAGGACTTGGTTGAACATGCCCCTATGATCACATTATTTTCAATCTTTTCTAGGGGTATCATCATTTTTGTCCAGGCCTGTTTCATGAGTTTGTTTTTTTAAATTATTCTGTTGAACCACAATTCAAAAACATTGTCTGATTTTCATTGGTTAATTTTCATAGAATTTTTATTTATTACCATTTTTGTCAGATTCAAGTTATTTCTGTGACCATTGTGGGTTTTTCTTTCATTAACAGACGGGTACCAACAATTTTGTCCACGGCTGTAAATAGGACTCAGACCAGCTAATTGCTGTACCAGAAAGTCCCACCTAGTTTTTCAGCCGATCTAGTAAGATGTTATGGTAGACCGTGTCGAATGCAGCACTGAGGTCCTGTAGAACCAGGACTGAAATGTTGCCACTTATTGTATTGGAGTGGATGTAATTAAGGACTTTCACTAGAGCTGTCTCAGTGCTGTGGTGTGGCCTAAAACCTGACTGGAAGACATCAGAACAGTTATTTAATGTCTGGAAGTTGTACAATTGTTGAAAAACAGCTTTTTCTATTATTTTACTAAGAAAGGGGAGGTTTGTTATGGGTCTATAGCTATTCATGAGCGAGGTGTCTAGGTTGCTCGTTTTTTAGAAGTGGCTTGATCACGGCTGTTTTTAAGAACTGAGGGAAGACACCGGAATGCAGAGACATATTAATGATCTGCAGTATATCTGAGGCCATACAATATCAAACTTAAAAAAAAAAAAAAAAAAAAAACTGTTGGGAGAGTATCGAGGCAGCAGGTAATGGATTTCAGGTGGTGTATGATGTCATCCAAGATTTTATGATTGACTGGAAAAAATTTTGCCATCGTGTTTATGTCTTCTCTACGTCGACACAGAGGAAGCACATGTCCAGCAGCTGGCATAGAGCGCTAAAATTCAAAATTGCTACCTACTAACCTACAGTCACAAGTTATTCCTTTAGAAGAAGAAGAAGAAGTCAACTTTATTGTCATTCAGTCCATAAAGCCAATCATGTACTATATAACAAAATTAGATTTCTCTTATCTACAGTGTTAATTACATCTAGAATCAGAAGGGCCACTGCCATGCAAGGTGCCGCCACAAACAACAATATACCGTACCAACAATACCATACTAAATATACAAACCTCTGCTTGTTGACATTAGCCATTTTTACATGGACACAAGTAACTGGATTAAAAACCTGATCGGAAAAAAAATGCTTCATGTAAACATGGCAATCTAAATATTCTGACCTGATCACACTCCTTCGGATCAAAATTTCTTTCCGATTGAGATGGGTGGGTTATGCCAATTGTTAATCTGATTGGTGTGCATATGAACACTTATTCCGAAGTTTGGGTAGAAAATATGTTTACTGCGCCTGTCTGTACATCAGCCACACGTTGGCTTGACATGTTTCCGCCTTTACAGCAGCTAGCGGAAGGCATGGTGGGAGTAAAACAGAACTGGTTTGCATCGTCCTGCTGTCTCCCTCCCTGTTCATATGCAGAAGTATGTACTGCTGGGCTTGTAGCTTTATTACAGAGACCAGTGGAAGCAAAAGTACAGTCTGAATAACACAATACAGGTCCATTTCAAAAAGAGAAAGACACAAAGTGGGGTTTGTTTACATCGGAAGTTGCTTCTTTTCCTACTATTTCTGGAATGTCAGATAAATCTGCGCATGTCAAAATGATTTAGTCCGTTCAAACATGTGACACATGTAAACGCACATCATATTCGGATCAACTTTTTCAGGGTCCATGTAAACAGTAAAGTTCTGATCTGATCTGATCTGTATTCAGTAAACATGGCTACTGTTACCATGTTGCTCTGCTTTAATTGTTATTCTGTAAAACACCACGTTTGAAGATTTTGCTTCAAAGACTTTTCTGTCAGTTTTTCTCGGTTTGAAGTTCACTTGCTCATACTCGCCCTGATAATTTCCATCTAACTCTTCTCATAACAGCAGCCAATTAGGCTGCGTTTTCTCTTTGTGAGGCGCTACATCGACAGATGCTGGAGAACCAATTATAAACACTTGCAGTTTCGTATGGGTGAGGGACCGCTGCCATGGGGCTTGACTGTTAGTGTAAGAGTGAATGTGTGTGCGAACAGATAGATAGATGGATTGTGTAGCAGTGTTGGACTGTAGACACACATGAACAGTTCTGTAGTGCTCATCGGTGGAGTTGAGAAATCATGGAGAGAGATAGATTTAGTCTGTGGGAGTTGGATATGAAATATTTATCCAACTGTGTGTCTAAAGATTTCAGAAAGTTAAGTATCAATTTATTACAGTTAGGAACAGAATATATCCTGCTTATTTCCATCCACAGAAAGTGATTTTCCCCCCTCAGCAGAGTGGAGTAAAGAAAAAAGAGATAAAAGTTGTTTATACTTTTACATATCCTTTCCAAAATTTGAGAAAGGAGATGGCTGTTGGGAATGTAGTCAGGGGCAAAACTGAGTCGGTGCACACAGAATAGAAATACCTCATATTTAGAAAGGAGAAAGCTCCACAGGACTTGATCCATGATTTCTTACTCTCCAGTCTTTGGTATTGCCTGCTCTTGTTCTCTTCACTTATAGTCTCTGCTTAATTTGAATTTCTTGCTTCCATTTCATTTCATTCTTCATTTTTATTCTTACTCTTGAAAATTCCCTCTTCAGTTCTTACAGCTCATTTCTGACAAAAGGTACCCTATATGCTCGATTTTCCTGATCAACATGTACAGAAGTGTACAGTTAATAATCTCTGAACAAGTTTGTGGGTGAATGGCACTAGTACTTTCTTTAGTTTCTGTTTGTTTTTCTACTATGTTCTGTTGTGGATTTTCTTTATATTAATAAATATCCCTTGTTGATCTGGTGAATAAATCAAGAGCAGAATCAAAGGTGCCTTTTCTGGTTATTACACCTTGCCCCAGAAGGAAAAATGTTGTGTCCCGCATGCAGGCGAGAACCATGAGAAGATTCAGTCTCAGAACAGAGCAGAAAGTCTTAATACAGTAGATTAAAGAGATGGGCATTGTTTTGAGAAAGTGGCATGAGCAGTCTTGCAGTGCTACATCTAAATGTTCTGTTAAAGTGTTCAAGGCTGCATTGGATACTCATGGGAAAATACTAGTTGCAGTTTCATTTATCAATACAGGAGACAGAATGAATGGATAATAATAATAAAAAAAATCCATAACAGTGCCCTCACAGTCCAGTACAGAAGGTGCAGTATCTGGCATGACAAACCTGTGTGGTTACACTGTATTCTGGACTCTGTCGAGAACAATTTTCTATACACAATGAAAGAGAAAAAAATGCTTCTGTCAGTTCAAAGTTAATTCTTAATCTGTGAGCTGTACATGCTTTGAATAGCAGCTGTGGATAACTCCATTTATATCTCATAAATCCCTACCAAAAATCCTGAAGGAGAATATCCGGCCATCTGTTCGTGACCTCAAGCTGAAGCACACTTGGGTTCTGCAGCAGGACAATGGTCCAAAACACACCAGCAAGTCCACCTCTGAATGGCTTAAGAAAAACAAAATGAAGACTTTGGAGTGGCCTAGTCAAAGTCCTGACCTGAATCCAATTAAGATGCGGTGGCATGACCTTAAAAAGGTAGTTCATGCTCGAAAAACCTCCAGCGTGGCTGAATTACAACAATTCTGCAAAGGTGAGTGGGCCAAAATTCCTCCACAGTGCAGTAAAAGACTCATTGCCAGTTATTGCAAATGCTTGATTGTAGTTTTTGCTGCTAATGGTGGCCCAACCAGTTATTAGGTTTACGGGGCAATCACTTTTTCACACAGGGCCATGTAGGTTTGGATTATTTTTTCCCCTTAATAATAAAGACCTTCTTTTAAAAACTGCATTTTGCATTTACTTGTGTTATCTTTGTCTAATATTTAAATTTGTTTGATGATCTGAAACATTTAAGTGTGACAAACATACAAAAAAAATGAGAAACCAGGAAGGGGCAAACACTTTTTCACACCACTGTACATGCATAAAAATACATATTTGACAAATATCAAGGATAACACATGATATCCTTGAATAAGTATACTTATTTCCATTGTGGTCAAAAGAGAAAAAATATTGATGCAACAGCCAACATATAAGGAAAACAGAATAATAATAATGTAAGAAATAGACTTAAAACCAAGAGGAAAAATGCAGAAATAATTAGGAAGAAATACACTAGACACTGATTAAAAACCATGCATCACAAGTATTATGGACTAAATAATAACACACACACCCCACCACCACGAAAAGTGCAATTTATATAAAACTAAAACAGCAACTAAAAAAAAAACAAAAAAAAAAACTTCATAATGACAAAAGCATCAGAATTCTTATTTAACAACCTGGTTCTCAAATGCAGTTTAGCTTTGAGGCATTAACTGTTTTAACTTAAAAAAAATTAAGACATTTGGTGATGTAGAAGAATATTTTGAAACCTCAATCTCCATCCATCCATCCATCCATCCATTGGGGCTGCACGGTGGCGCAGTGGTTAGCACTGCGGCAGCACAGTTTACCCTTGGCCGGGGGATCGTGGGATCGTGGGTTCGATCCCAGCCCCCG